>KV908382.1:302563-325063 GCA_002005505.1 Botryococcus braunii
CTTGGCATCATTGTAAGCGGCCCTTGGAGGGGTGTCAAGCTCTTGTCTGGAGTCAGGTAAATGCCACGGATTTGCCCGTATTGTCCCATCACTCCGAAGGCCCCAACAATTTGTTTATCCCCATCTGCATACCTGCATTGACATCATGGGGTATCAGCCAAGCTTGTGTGTGGATTTATGAACCCATTGTCACACGCATCTTGCAAGGGAAATGCAAGCAGGCATGCCGATGACACTGTGCACACAAACGAGTGTCAATGTCAGTGTAGATGTGCCACAGAGTTGTGAAGAACCCCCCTACAACTGCGTGACAAGGATTGGCAGTGTTGGGCAACAGGGAGAATGCATTGCATGACTCTGCCTGAGAGAGAGGAATCACCCCATTTTTTTAGCAAGCTTGTGGTGATGGTCCGCCCGCAGTATTGGAGAAGCAACTTCCCCCATACGGTCGTCACATCGACGCCGGTCTGCTTGCATGTCAGCATCCTCCAGGAATACACGCTTCAACTTTTCAGCTGACACTGTTGCCTTCGGGTAGTCCTTGCCATGGACTGGCAGGTCACGCCACTTCACGCCCTTCTTCGAAGGCATCTGTAACGAGCCCAAGTCACATTTTAATTGAAAGGCAGTGCAACAAATGGTTGATAACCTTTATTTAACAATGTCAGAGGTCTTCCAAGCCACACCACACACCCCTTCCAACACAGCTCGTGGAAATAATCAAACAGCTAGTGGAAATAAATCAAATTGGCATTTGCATGTCTTTGCAGTTGGGAATATACCATTGCCGCAAATGCACTCTGGTGGACTATTGGGGCGTAAGATGCCAATTTTGGCCACGTTGACATGATAAATTCTATCAGTTCGGTGTGTGCCACCATATTCCTGTAGTATTCTTTGTAGCTGGCTTCTTCGAACATGTTTGCCAGCTCCAAGAACCGATGACCTTGCACCCTGAAACAGCACGTTTTCAACTAGAAGTGGGAAACATAAAGTGCCTCCTATCAATTGTGAGTCACAACATGAATTGATTTCAATACCTGCCCAAAATATCATAAATTCTGTAGGACATGGCATGTCCCATTTCTAACTTCCCCGGTATTCTGTCCTTGATGAATCCCGGTAGGTTTTCCAGGACGTTGGGATGATTCGCTTGAAATGTCTTTGTCCTGCATCCACACCATGCTCTCCATGCAAAATTACAAGCAAAATGCCATTGCCCGCCAATGGCTCACACAAAACTTGGAACCGCAGATACCACATACCCGCATTTGGCGTTGTGGCATTCCCATTTGGATGGTAGAAAGAAGATGACGCATCCCAGGTCGACAATAACTCGAATCTCTCCCCAACCTTGGGAACGTGTATTCCATTCGTGACATTCCGGACAGGGCAAACAATGCCACCCATCTTTATTCCCCTCACAGGCCACTATGACTTCTGGAAACATCCGCACTGGACAGAATATACAGAACTTGGCTCCGGAAACGAGATTTAAGTCCTCAATCGTGAGGCCTTTGAACTTCCGGATGCTGAGGAGAGGGTCATACTGCACGGTCATGGATGCGTATGGATACTGCGAAGGAAAACACAACACGAGTCTGCGAGTGCGAAGGGAAACACAACAAACAAGAAGGAAGAACGGCCTGCGTAACAATGGGATGCGCTAACAACACCCAGCACGCAAACAGAGTCACACCTCCTTCATGGGTTTGTTCTTCAAGCACCTTTCCCTGCTTAATTTTCCTACGTCCTCTTTCATTTGATCGGTAATGACCTTCAAAACCCTCTTGAAGTTCCCGCCCATTCCTTCTTCCTGCTCCAAGCCCCAGCCCCAGCCCCCGGTCAGCGGAGAGAAGCATGCCAAATACGGCAACAAAGAGCCTTCAACAGAGTCTTGATAGAACACCACCAAATACCTCAAAACGGGAAGGCACCGGGACCCTGTCCGCATCCTCCACCTGAGCCTGCAACTCGGGCAGGCCAGCGTCGACGTCGTCTTCCATTCCAGAAAGACACTAAGGCTGTCTTTCGACAGTCATGCCTTTTGAGAACGAGTTGGGAGTGTGTCTTGGGCGGCAAGAGCGGGGAAAGGGCCAGCTAAGAGCGGCGACAGAGCCAGCTAGGTGCGGGAGGCAGGGGAGTACCGGCCGTACCGGCAAGTCAAAACCTCGAGGTTTTGGAGGTTTTGAGGGCGACGTGGCCAGGCTCAAAACTTCGGATTTCACCTCCGGCCTCCGGCCCTGGCCCAGGGGGCCCCTACTTTTCCTTCCTGCCCTGAAGGGTATTTAGGTTGATGTAACGTCCGATCCGATCAGGGTTCATCCAATAGGAAAGAATCCATACATCGAGATAGGGATAACTGTTAGACAGCCCGACTGCTGGCCATACTGTTAGCTTGCGCGTGTTGCTGCATAAAATGGCATCTGCAATGCAAACGAATCTCCGGCTGTCAGTTTTCACTGGCCGCCCCGTGTTGTCTCGGCCAAATGTTGTCAAGGCTAAAGTGAGTGACGGCATTGGCCCATCTGCATCTTCTGTGTTGTCCTGAATCCCTTTTATACTGATTATTCGTCATATCTCTTGTTTCAATGGCTTGGATTTTTTTGTGGGTAGTCATACGGATATAAGCGCGTTTCACGCATCCGCTTCGGGAAAAGGAAGATGGGTCGGGATTTCACGCTTCCGCTTGTCTTCTCGGGCCTCGTACTGTTGTGACAGCCATCCATTGAGAACAATGATTGAATCATGGAGATTGTATAACGTATATTTGTCTCTGTGTGGGTTATAAGTGGGGAGCCTAGACAGACCAGCCCGGTCCCACGCGGGTTGCTACCGCTCAAGTGAAACAGTATGAGTTGTGGGGCTGGTGGGCAGATTGCAGTGTTGGCACGGCAAGACCGCCAAAGGGCTGTGATTCGTGCCGACTACCTCGGCTCTCCGACAAACCTGGTATGTCACCCTCTCGTGAAGTTTCCTGATTCACCCACCAAATTTAGTCCAGCATTCAAGAGATTCTGGCGCTATGATTATCATTGCATGGAAGAACGTGACAGAGCTCAAATACATAGGATTTTTCCTGTAAAACATAAATGGCTTGTAAAAGCGTATGGAATGGTATGGCATCCTGCTGGGATGCATCTGCTGTGCGCATGGGGGGTAGCCATCCAATAAATCTGGAGGGGGTGATCACAAGTTTCTGAAACTTCTAGAGAAAGTAGGGTTCATGAACGCAGTGGTCACGGACGAGGCTAGCAGGAATGTTTGGATTCAAACTTGTGCGGTTACAAAGACTCACGACAGAGGTTTCCCTCACCTAACGTCCTAGCACAGCGTGGTTTAGAGGACGGCTTGACGCCCTTATATAGTCGTCCCCGAACTTACGCGGGGATTCTGGAAGATTCTGGACCCTTCTAACCGAAAGGTCCAGAAGAACTTAGAACCTTCTGGAGGAATCCAGAGAAGCTCTTACAATCAGCCACGCACTTCAAATGCATGACAAACTGACACGTATAAGAAATCTAGAGAGTTCTAGACTGATGGAGAAAGTTCTAGACACGAAGTTCACAATGAAGAGACGCTAAACATTACACGTCACCACTGTTCTAGAAAGTACGAGCTGATTCCTGAAACATCAAGGAACTGTCTAGCAGCTGCTTATGAACTGCACATTAAAACTCGCCTTCAAGCGGGCCCACAACGTTTAAGACAGCAGATTTCCTTCTAACTCCCACTCCACTCCAACTCCCACTCCCACTCCCACTCCCACTCCCACTCCCACTCCCACTCCCACTCCCACTCCCACTCCCACTCCCACTCCCACTCCCACTCCCACTCCAGACCAACACGTGCGGGGCTGGGACTTGAAAGGGCACAAGATTGAGGGTTTTATCAAGCAGTACACAATCCTCTCGAGCCGCGCAAGTCCCGACTCGAGGGCGCAGTCTTCCCGGTCTCCAGGGCACCCGGAAAGGACATATTCTGTTCGAAATCCATCATGGCTACTTAGTATAACAAGCACCTGCTATATCGTCACAAGTTGATGGGCCAACACTTTGGTCCATCACTCGGTCCAACCCCCTTCTATCCTTTGCAGATAGAAAAATGGTCAGAGCCTCACGATACGGAAAATTCCTCAAATTGTTATTGGAAGTCTTGAGGCGAATTGCATCATTAAGATGCGCCTCCCCCAACGAATTCCGGGTGTCACTTTTCAAGAAATTCATGCAAGAGAAGAGACGCTCAGCCTGTGCAGAGCTAGCCGGCAAGATGAGGAAGATAGTGGCCATCTGACATTGAAATCTCTTCTTTTATCCTTGCGTTCCCCTACATCAGAAAACGTTCCATATGCGCTGTCAGAACCTTTTAGAATCAATGAAAGAACAAAGAAGAAATGCCAGTCCTATGACACATACCGTGCTCATTATCATCATCATCGTCGTCATCATCATCATCATCATCATCACCATTATCATTACCCCCCATGACAGCATCTATATTGTAATGTGTTTCATTGCTCCCTGAACCTGTAAACCCCACACAACAAAAAGAGTCGCCGCCTTGAAGCAACTTGCGCAATCAAAATATTCAAGCAAGATGATGCTTAATACTATTGAGATTATACCCACCGACTCCCATCTCCAAATCAATCGAAGTTGAAGGAGGCGTCTCGGTTACACTTGTTCTTGGTCTTCCCACCCGGTTGGGGCCTGGCTGGGCTAGGGCAATAAGATGGTCCGACGGTAACGATGGATTAAAAAAGTTTCTGCATTGAAATCCTTGCGGGACGGCGGCTTTCTTGGGGCGGCCGGCACCCAACCATACCAAGAACACTTTGCAACAAAATGCAAAGATATGAAAAAGCCATTTTACAGGCGAATCCCTTGATGTTAGATAAGCAAGTGTCATTGTGCTTGACTGTATTTAGGGCAGATAACATGCTCGTGGAATTGTCGAGCGAACAAATATCTTTAGAACCCCGCCTCGTCCAACCAGAGGCTTGGGCAGCTTTGCGTCACCCAAGGAGTCGGACCCCATAATCGCGATAATCGGGAATCAGTCGGGACTCCGGAGTCCGGAGTCCGGACTCAGGAGTCAATAATTCCCCCCTTTACATCAGACTCGGGGTCAACCCTAGGAGTCGGGAGTCCCGGAGTCCGGACTCGGGAGTCAATAATTCCAACTGGGGGGGCAGAGTCTGGACTCAAGAGTCTGAAGTCCCGACTCGGGAATTACCGACTGAAGCCTGGCAACTTACCCCCATAACCAAATAATTTCAGGTTGCCAATTTGGCAACTCCTAGTCACTACTAAATGATTTCTGGTTGCCACGGGGTGGCAACTCTTGGCCATAAGAGTTTAATTAAAGTTGTCGAATTTGGCAACCCGTCATGGGCTGAATATATTTAATATTGCCATTTTCCTGAAAAATTTAATTAAAATTGCCAATATGGCAACAAGTTGCCACTAATCGGACCACTGATCGTGACCCAGGCACAAGAGAATCTGCAAGCATCACCCGACAGGGACGAACGTACGACCTTAAACCGACTGACGAACAGAGCATCGTAGCAGAGCATCGCCAACCGTCAACATGGAAGGGAAAATCGTAAAAGGCATGGCCTAAAACGTAACAGTCGAATGGCCATACGACATTGTTGCCGAAGTCATACTCGTACGGAAAGTCCATCGGAGTCGTGCGGCCAACTCGTGGTCTAACTCGTGGTCCGCGCGGCGTTTTTTAGATTTCAATTACCAAACTGTCAAAACGCATCCTCACAAGCTTTCCCATCGCACAAGAATCGCGGGTCTCGTTGTGTTAGGGGCTATGCAACGCATACCGTCCGCACGAACGTCTCTCTCGTAAGTGGCTTCAAATCGATGGAATGTACTAGGAAAACAGATCCTGGACCACAGCGAATCTTTTTGGATAAGAGAAAGCCTGCAATGTACTGGATACTCGAATCATTCAGGGCCACAATCCCCTTCGAGTGAGCAAAATCAGGCCATGTGCATCCACACACACCCACGAAGTACAGCATGTGCCGGCGAAGCCTCCGAAATGTGCGATCTTTAACATTCAGTGGAACATTCAGGACCGAAATTTCAGTTGTGTTTGGGGCTGTGCAACGCATACCGTCCGCACGAACGTCTCTCTCGTAAGTGGCTTCAAATCGATGGAATGTACAAGGAAAACAGATCCTGGACCACAGCGAATCTTTTTGGATAAGAGAAAGCGGCCCTTGCCCTTTCAAAGGGGGCGAACTTCACAAACGTACGACCGCAAAGTACAAGACATGCCGGCGAGGCTCCGCAATGCGCGATTGGGTTCGAACTCCAGTATGTATTCAGGACAGAAATTTTAGGCCACCGCCTAGCGAATGCGCGACATGCCAGACATCTGCGCACCGAAGAGTATGTCGACCACCGGAAATTGCGGGCGAAACGCAGTCCCCACCCACAGACCGTGCACATTTCCGCTCATCACTAGAGTTGGGCAACTACGCGTTCCGTACCTACGCGTACGTACAAAAACCGTAGAAAAATCGTACGTAGATGGGATCCAACTACGGATGCCTACGCATGTTGTTTTCATGTTTTTGGGGGATTTTGCGCGATTTATGCCATTGAAAACTGTACAATTCTGGGCGTAATGTTCCCTGCATGTCCCGGCACGAGGGTGTTAAGCCCGGCGACACTCTTGTTGTGCGTAGAGAAACAAGCAGTGTCGTCTGTGAGTGAAGAGACTTGACTGGCAACAGTAAAGTAGCAAACACCCGAAGTGCTTTTGATGTCCCAATCAAGTGTTACAATGTTTATTGCTCTCTCTCGTCACTCGGCAACTCGAACTATCCTATCAACAACGTTACTGATAGTCTGCATTACCAATGTCCGATGAGCTAAGCAATTACACCTTTCTATTGTACCTTATCTAGACCCTTCCTAAACCATTGTTCATGTTCATATGATGTCTTGACAGCAGTTTACCTGCATGTCCCGGCACGAGGGTGTTAAGCCCGGCGACACTCTTGTTGTGCGTAGAGAAACAAGCAGTGTCGTCTGTGAGTGAAGAGACTTGACTGGCAACAGTAAAGTAGCAAACACCCGAAGTGCTTTTGATGTCCCAATCAAGTGCCTCAATCCTTCGAGCCAGGAGCATATAGCCTTTCGAGCAAACCGTGTCCGATTATCTAATCCTTTCTTATTAACGTGCAATTGGTCTAGATTGGTTCTGGCAGAACTCCTGGGTTCTGCCACTGATTACTCATTCTACTAACTGCTCTCTCTGGTAATTGACGATGATCTGGCCACTATTACTCTTCTGAGGGAAAGGCACCAAAATGTTCTGTCACTATTATAACACTTCCCCTTGCCTTTTCCTCACAAAAACTTGGCCAACCCCAGAGCATCACGATGTCCCTGAAACACCTGCCTTGTCAAAGGCTTTGTGAATATATCTGCTACATTCCTTGCAGAAGGAACGTATTTCACATCCACCTGACCCAATGCGATAGCTTCCCGTGCAAAATGGAAGCTGATCGCGATGTGCTTGGTATGCTTAGAGAACACTGGATTTCTGAGATGATTGATGCATCCCTGATTATCACAGTGGATCTTCACAATCCACGGAGAAATCCCAATTTCTTCCAGGAATCCCTTCATCCAATTTGCCTCTTTGACAGCTGCACTTGCCGCCATAAACTCAGCCTCTACAGTGGATGTGGCCACTGCAGACTGCTTTTTGCTTCCCCAAACTACTGCTCCTCCAAACACACGAATTACGTAACCAGTAGTGGAGAACCTGTGATCCTGATCACCACCATAATCTGCATCCACAAAGCCCTCCAGCTCTGTGTCCTTCCCTCCAAGTACTAACACAAGATCCCTGGTAGCCATCAGATATTTCAACACTCTGATGGCTTCATTCCAATGAGCAGTGGTGGGAGTAATCCTATACCTGGAAAGCACTCCCACAGCCTGGGAAATATCAGGCCTTGTGGTGTTGGCAATGTACAACAGTGACCCAACCAGTTCACAATATCTGTGACCTGGAGGTAAGGGACTCCCAGCTCCAATGCTGGCACTGTTGTCCTTAGACATAGGTCGCTGTGTGGCCACAAAATCCTTAGTCATAGGGGTGTCAGGCCCCACAGACTCCAGATCCAGCCCAAATTTCTCAACTAGGGCATCAATCTTTGGGATGCAACTCAAAGAAATCAACCCTTTCTCTCTATCTCTCATTACTTGACAGCCCAAGAAATCTTTCACCTCTCCAAGATCATGGATGGTGAACTCCTGCTTCAGCAACCCTTTCACCCTCTCAATCTCACTCATGCCCTTTGAAACTATCAATAGATCATCAACATAAATCAGCACAAAGGATTTCCCTCCATCCACAGAACATTTCACATAGACCCCAGCATCACTCTTGCACACCTCATACCCCATGGTATGTAGCTTCTCATTAAGGGTCTTATGCCATGCCCTTGGAGCTTGCTTCAGGCCATACAATGCCTTCTTCAAGCGACACACAGTGTTCCCATCCCCATTCTCAAACCCAGGAGGTTGTGTGACATAGACCTCCTCCTCTAATTCACCATTTAAGAAAGCAGTCTTGACATCCACCTGGTGAATTTCAAGACCCTCCTGTGCAGCCACTGACAGTAAAGCTCTTCTAGACCCATAACTGCTGGTGGGAGCAAATACCTCCATCACATCCACTCCTGGAATTTGCCTACACCCTTGAGCCACCAGCCTGGCCTTGAATCTAAGCACATTGCCGTGTGCATCCATTTTCACTGAAAAAATCCAGTGAACTGGGATAACTTTGTGCCCACGAGGTCTAGGAACAAACTCCATCACCTCATGGGCATCTAAGGAGTTTTGCTCCTCCTGCATTGCAGCCTTCCAGTACTCCCACTGTGGGGACTGCTGTGCCTCCTTGAGACTTGAAGGCACACTGATCTTCCCAAAACGCACCCCAGTATGCTTCCCCTGCTCTTGCTTACTCTTACTCTCACTCTCATCCACTACTCTTTCGCTGAATGTCGCCGCACAGCACATGGGAACTGTTGGTAAAGATCCAGATCTCTCCCTCTGCTCTTTCTCTCTCTTAGACTCACAGCTTGCCCTCTCAAGCTTGCTGCCAGCCTCTCTCACATCATCCTCCCAAACACAGGTACCTCTCGGAAAGCTCTTGTAATTGGGGGAGTTCTCACACTGTCTTGGCTTCCGATTCACCTCCTCAGACACACTCTCACATGGCTGACGGTTTGCAGTCCCGTCAGGACTCTCACAGACACGTGAACCACTCTGCATTGCATGAGCACTTGGTCTATTTTGCTGCTGTGCCCATGTCTCTCTCTCTCTCTGTCTGCTGCCCACTAGACATGAGCGCTGGGGCGCAGGCCCAGCAGCACACTCCCATGCATGGCCCATGCTTGCGTGGCTGGCACCACATTGTCCTTGGGCATCACTGATAGAGTTCTCATCGCTAACATTACTCTCAGGTACTGAGCAGGTCCCACCCATACATCTCAGCTCACTTGGACCATCTGCAGTCTGATCAGAGACTGCCCCCCTCTCATCTCTTACAAGTAAAGCAGGTCTCTCGGTGTCCTGCCCCAATTCCTGCGCTTCCCCTGGTCCCTGTGACTCTGTGTCACCTTCAGTCCTCCCCTCTCGCTCACAGCCCTCTCCCTTATCCTGTGCCAGCAGGATATCTCGAGCCGCAGTTCGTTGCTCATAGCGTTGAGCCCGCGACAGTCCGTCCGGAGGCAGGATGGTAGTAGCCGGATGCGGGTTACGCAGTGACTGCTGTATTCGCTCTAAAGTCTGATGATGTTGTCCGCTGTCTGCACTTCCTCGCGCCAGTCGTTGGATGGCGTCCAGAGCCCCGGACTGATCCAGGTCCGGCTGCTGCTCTCCCGTGCTTGCTTCGGGAGACACAATGAGAATGCCCCCCTCCTGGGAAGGCATCCCCTGACTATCAGGCTCAGTTGCAGCCTGGTCAGAGGGTACTGGGAAGGCGCTGTCAGGTCTACTGCTGGAGCATGGGCTGCTGACAGTCTGGTTCTGCATACTGCGCTGTGACAATGGCACCACTGGATTGCTGCTGTGCAATTGCCCTGATAAGTCTTCAGGGTATGAAAACTGCTGAGGCTGGTCAGGGAGAACAGCCATTCCCACCCTAGTAGCTCCCCGAATGTGTTCCACAAATTGAACATCTCTGCTCTCTCTCCAGATCCCCCCTCCCATATAGATACGATATGCCTTTGACACTGGGGAGTAACCAGTGAACATCCCAGCCACAGCCTTTGGTGCAAAGGTCCCCCTCTGCTGGTCAGGAACGTGCACAAATGCAAGGCATCCCCATGTGCGCAGCAGGGATACATCAGGCTTATATCCCATGAACATTTCGCAGGGAGATAGGGGCCTGCCTGTGCTGGGTCCCATATTTAGGAGGGTGCAGGCTGTCTCCAGGGCTTCCTTCCACATAACAGGGCTTGCTGCAGCAAAATTGAGGAGGGTCCTGGTGCGCTCCTTGAGGGTTCTGTTGGCTCTCTCAGCAACTCCATTCTGCTGAGGGGTATATGGGGCAGATGTCTCCAGCTTAGTGCCCTGGGATGCACAAAATTCCTTGAACTTGGCATTTAAGAACTCTGTCCCTCTGTCACTGCGGATGCACTTCACTGTAGTTTCCTTCTCAGTTTGCCAATACAAAATTAGGTCTCTGACAACAGCTGCAATTACATCTTTTGACTTCACTGGCAGCACTGCCTTCCACCCAGATGCCTCATCAGTTACAGTTACCCAAAAACGTTCCCCAGTAATGGCTGCTGGTGATATGGGACCCACAGTGTCAATGTGGATTCTGTCAAGGGGTTTTTCAGCAGGTCTAGAGCTTTCACCAAATGGGGGACGTGCATGCTTCCCCTCAATGCACGCTTCACAGTACTTAGGACAATTTTCACAGGGGGACATCGAGGTGTCTAAGCCAGTAACCAGTTGCTCACTGCTCAGGCGTTTCATCCAGGGGTCTCCTGGGTGTCCCAATCTGCTGTGCCACAGGAAACGCTTGGCACAGTCATGACTTTGACCTTTGGAGCATTTCTTCTTCAAGGCAGCTGTCACTGAATAAGGGACCTTCACTGGTGCTACTGGGAGGCAGTTGTGAATATGATAGAGACCATTCTCTGGTTTCACAGGCATCTGCCAACCACTCGGTCCTGAGACAGCAGTGAATGCTCCCAGTCTATCTGTACTGAACCGGATTCCATCACGCAGAGCAGCAGATACTGAGAGAATATTGGTGGTAGCTGAGGGAACACACTGGACATGATGCAGCCACACTGGAATACGCTGAGAGGACAGGAGGCACACTGACCCAGTAGCAACAATACCCCCAGTGGCATCAGATGTAGCAAGCAGCAGTGGAATAGGGTGGTCATGTACTGTAGGGGCATGCAGCAGGGACAAGTTGTTCACAAGATGTACAGACGCTCCACTGTCCACAAGCCACGACTGTTTGGACTGCTGGTGTTTACTGCCATCCAGCACATTATAAGACACCACGTATGGCATACCTTCTGAGGGAGGAGAAGGTGGTCCTGGAGGAGGGTGCAGCAGTGGGAACGCTCCAGTGCCTGGGAATGCATGCTGCACGCTTGGAGGCGGTTGAGGCGCACCAGGAAACTGACCTTGGGGCCACATGGCAGCAAGTTGCTGTACTGCTGCCACCACATTGCGTTGTGTCTCTGCATCCCTTTGGCGTTTGCGGCAGTCTCTCCAGAAATGGCCTTTCCTGTGGCAGTAGTTGCATGTGCCTCTCACTTCTCCCCTTGATTCTGTGTCTGCTGGCTGTTTGGAGGGATTGGCCCCGCTAGTGGAAGGGGCAGGAGCAGTCTCTCGTTGAGCAGGCATTGCTTGCATCACCATGGCAGGCTGTTCTCCATCATCGTTGTAGCCAGAAGCTTCTGCAGTGGTGGAAATGAGAGCTGCCAGTTCATCCAAGGGGTAAGCTACTGCAGTGGGCAGTAGACCAGGAGGATTAGCTGCTGCTGGCAGTCCCTGCACGATCTGGGAGGCCACATGACCATCCAGGAGGTCATGTCCGTTGCGTTTCAAGCAGCTTTTGAGATTTATCATTCTGGACACATACTGAGAGATTGTTTCTCCACGCCTCATCCCTTTTGACATTTCCTTCAGCCAGTCTGCGTTGGCTTGAGTGTTGTAACCACCAACAAATTTCTTGCAAATAAACAGATATGCATCATATGCTGACGGCTTACTTGACACTTCCCCTAACCATTCCTCTGGAACTGACTCATACAACAGAAGCATTGCAGCTGCATTATGGATAGTTCCAGGCATGGCTGACTGAATGGCAGGAAAAGAACCCTTGGCACTATTGGCAGCAGTGAAGGCATTGTCCCATACCACAAAATTTGTGCCATGACGATCCAGTTTAATATGCACTTTGACTTGGGTGGCAATGACCTTGGGAAGTACATCTCCCTCGCCCTTTGATGTGCTGGGTGTACACGGCTGTCGTGTGGGAGACGATGTAGATGCTTCCTCTGTTGTGGGCTCCTCCTCGGATGGCTCCCTTGATTTGGATCTCTTTCTCGCCATGCTGATGTCCCTCAGTCTGCGTTAGGTTCTGACAGCTGCGCGTCCCTGTCGTCGTCTCCATCGTCTGTGTCCATGCACCACTCCTCTGGGCTGAATCCTTTTCTGCTGCCCAGAAGGGAAAGTAGGAAGTCCTCGTCAAGAGTAGCGAGAGCACACTCCACTGCTGTGTAGGCTGCCCTTTCTTCCCAGTACTCGGGTCTGTTGGGTCCTCCGAGCTGTTGTAGATGTCGTTCAAATAATGCTCGCGTGACGAAGCCTGGGTCCGCGTTGATGAATGAACACTCCCACGCAGTTACTTTGTATGCTGGGTAAACAGAGAATCGTCGTCTGAACCACAGAGGCTGTTCGAGTTTGCCCAGTCCGTACGCGCGGCTGACAAAATCCTTCACTATAAATGTTCGTTCTTCTGGTGTTCTCGGTCCCGTATCTCCTCCAGCTCGCCTCAGGCTATCATATGTCGGTGGTGAAGGAGGTGGGGGAATAAAAGGTCTTTTACCGCCGGTCGACATCCTTCCGCTCTGCTTCGTTCGTCCCATCGTAGGCTCGGAACATGCTTTCAGTTGCCCAGCTCAAGAGTTTGGTGGGCCCATAACCTGTACAATTCTGGGCGTAATGTTCCCTGCATGTCCCGGCACGAGGGTGTTAAGCCCGGCGACACTCTTGTTGTGCGTAGAGAAACAAGCAGTGTCGTCTGTGAGTGAAGAGACTTGACTGGCAACAGTAAAGTAGCAAACACCCGAAGTGCTTTTGATGTCCCAATCAAGTGTTACAATGTTTATTGCTCTCTCTCGTCACTCGGCAACTCGAACTATCCTATCAACAACGTTACTGATAGTCTGCATTACCAATGTCCGATGAGCTAAGCAATTACACCTTTCTATTGTACCTTATCTAGACCCTTCCTAAACCATTGTTCATGTTCATATGATGTCTTGACAGCAGTTTACCTGCATGTCCCGGCACGAGGGTGTTAAGCCCGGCGACACTCTTGTTGTGCGTAGAGAAACAAGCAGTGTCGTCTGTGAGTGAAGAGACTTGACTGGCAACAGTAAAGTAGCAAACACCCGAAGTGCTTTTGATGTCCCAATCAAGTGCCTCAATCCTTCGAGCCAGGAGCATATAGCCTTTCGAGCAAACCGTGTCCGATTATCTAATCCTTTCTTATTAACGTGCAATTGGTCTAGATTGGTTCTGGCAGAACTCCTGGGTTCTGCCACTGATTACTCATTCTACTAACTGCTCTCTCTGGTAATTGACGATGATCTGGCCACTATTACTCTTCTGAGGGAAAGGCACCAAAATGTTCTGTCACTATTATAACAAAAACATAGTCTATAATAAATCTTTATTCAGTAGCTGCGTTTCGTGTGTACATGGACTCTTTTCGGTACTTTTGGTGTCCGATCATGCTTATCTGTTGTGTTAATTAATTTTATGCCTTTCCCTCAGAGGAGTAATAATGGCAAGTCTCCGTATGAAGACAATACCAATTAGGAAAGAGAGGCAGAACCCTGAGTTCTGCCAGGCAATACATGCATTTGAACGAAGACTATCATAACGCAAGTTACAGACACGTTTGTAGAAAGGAGGCATATGGGGCAAGCACGGATAGGGAAGGCACTTGGTTGGAACTATAGTGGCACTCCGGGTGTCTATCAATCAGTTGCTAACCAGTCCTTGACTTGTATATGTCCGTGCCTACTTAACAACGCACAAGTAGGAGGACATCGTCTAACACCCTCCGTGCCGCCACCATGCAGGTGACTTAATCCTTATTGTATTCCTGGATTTAGCACTCAGATGAACATTGTTAGAACATGTTAGACATATAGAGTTGAGTTTAGCTCATCGGACAAAGTAATGAACACGACCTGGGTGAGAGCAGGTTAGGCGTGTTTGAACTGCGTCACCTTGTTAGGAGAGATGAGAGATATTGTAACACTTGGTTGGAACTATAGTGGCACTCCGGGTGTCTATCAATCAGTTGCTAACCAGTCCTTGACTTGTATATGTCCGTGCCTACTTAACAACGCACAAGTAGGAGGACATCGTCTAACACCCTCCGTGCCGCCACCATGCAGGATACGCCAAGCCCAGAATATTTCAGGTTATGGGCCCACGGGCTCGGATGCTGAGAGTGGGTGGCGCCTAAATCGGAGCTCACTAGACTGTGAATGGCGAAGAAGCGGACAAAGCAAACAGCCAGGAAGACCACCAACCTCAACGTTCCAGCGCGCTTGAGATCAGGACCTCCGTCATACAACGAACTAATCAGAGAAGGAGGACAACGTGGAGACCGCAATCCTGACGAGAGAGCCTTTATCGTCAAAGACTACATCTTTCACCTTCACGTTGGCTGTCCGTTAGCTCAACCCACCTGGTTCAGAAGTAAGATCTTGCTGCTACCTTGCGAGTACTGGAGTTATAAGACAACTGGGGAATTATGACTTCCAAGAAGAAAGGATCATCAGCTAGTGGAGCATCAACGTCAAGCAGTGAACCAGCCTCATCCACACCCATCAGAGAACCGTGTACTCCCAGCACCTCAAGAGGCAGCGGAGATGAGCTGCCCAAGATTATCCCAACAAATGTCAAGGTACACATAAAACTGAAGGAACGGGGGACAAATATTATTGTTTGGAAGAATGCATTTTTGGCAGCAAATGAGTCAAAAGGGTCTTTGCCTGCCATCCTGGAGGCTATGCCTGGTACAGCACATGACGCAGCCGCAATGTTACTGATTTATGAGTCAGTCCCAGAGGAATGGCTGGGACCTCTGTCTAATCTGCCCTCTGCTTATGATGCATATGAGTTCATCTGCAGAAAGTTTATTGGTGGATATAATATCGAGGCCAATGCAGATTGGCTCCAAGAAATGAGCCAGGGAATGAAACATGACGAGACGATTTCGCAATATGTCAACAGAATGATCAACCTGAAGGCATGCCTTGACAGGAACAACCATGCTCTACTGGATGCACACGTTGCAACCCAGATTGTGCAGGGCTTGCCTGATGCAGCTAAAGAGCCAGGAATGATCACAACTGCTGCAGCACAACCCCTGGAGAAGCTGGCTGGACTTCTGCGCAACACAGCAGCTGCAGTGGGTTTTGATGAATATGCTCCTCGCCAACCAAGGGTTTTGGCTCTTGGACAAGGCTCCAGTGGAGCCAATACCCCACCAGCTGCCAGTGCAGTCCATCAGCAGGCCCAACCAACTGTCTCTGAGGCCAAGTCCGAGACTAAGGGCATCTGCAACTACTGCAATAAGAAGGGGCATTACTGGAGGGACTGTCGAAAGAGGAAGCGGGACGAGGAGACCCAACGGAACGTAGTGGCAGCGGTCCAACAATTGCAGGGAATGTGGCCACAGGGACCTCCACATATGGGTGGCCCACACCCTCCTGCAGCCCAGCTGGCGCACCCTGGACTGGATGCCTTTCCGGCATGGTTCCAACCCCCAGCTCCCCCACCTCCACCACCTGGAGGTATGCCATACATAATTTCCCTCAACATCCTGAAGACTCCTGTCAGAAATTCGTCTCTGCAATCCTGGCTGGTGGACAGTGGAGCATCTGTACATCTGGTGAATGATGTGACCCTACTACATAATCCAACTGTGCATGCCAAACCCATCCCATTACATCTGGCCACTTCAGATGCCACTGGAGGAATTGTAGCATCAGGCTCTGTCTGCATCCTCAGTCGAGTGGGAGTTCCCCTGTGGATACATCATGTTCAGTGTGTTCCTTCTGCAACCTCAAACATACTGTCAGTATCTGCCGCATTGCGGGATGGGGCAGTCTTTCGCACAGATGATGTTGGAGCGTTCACTGAAGTCTGTGGTCCAAACAGCTGGAGGTCTCGGATCAGTGCAGAGAAAGGGCTATTTTATATTCATCAAGTTGTAGCTCTGAGTCCCAGTGTTAACCACAGAAGAATTTCAGCTGCTGTGAAGTCCAAAACCCCCACCCAAAACTCACACAACTGTGCCAGACGATACCTCTGGCATAGCAGAATGGGACATCCAGGTGAAACATGGATGCAGCGCCTAACCAATGAGGACCTGGTCTCGGGACTTGATACATCCCTATGTCCCTGCTCCAATTGTCCAGTCTACTGTGAAGCATGTATTGAGGGAAAGACGTCTCGGCCTCCATTTGGAATAAGCAGTAGACCAGCTGTTGAACCACTTGACAGAGTACATATTGACACTGTGGGCCCCATTTTTCCTGCTGCAGTAACTGGTGAACGTTACTGGGTGACTGCTTTGGATGAGTCATCTCAGTTAAAGGCGGTCCTGCCTGTGAAGTCCAAAGATGCCATCAGTGCTGCTGTGAGGGACCTCATTCTATACTGGCAGACCCAGAAGAAAACCAAAGTGAAGTGTGTCCGGTGTGACCGTGGAACTGAATTTCTGAATGCCACGTTCAAAGAATTTTGTGCATCCCAGGGGACTAAATTGGAGACCTCAGCTCCTTACACCCCGCAACAGAATGGAGCGGCTGAAAGAGCCAATCGCACCCTCAAGGAACGTACCAGGACTCTTCTGGCTTTTGCAGCTGCCAGTCCAACGTTGTGGAAGGAGGCCCTGGAAACTGCATGCACCCTACTGAACATGGGTCCCAGTACCGGGAGGGACCGCACGCCATCAGAATTATTTTTTGGCTACAAACCAAATCTAACCCCACTGCGTACCTGGGGTTGCTTGGCCTTTGTGCACATTCCTGATGTCCAGCGCTCTGTGTTTTCCCCTAAAACTGTGCCAGGGATGCTTACTGGTTACTCAGCCTCCTCCAAAGCCTATCGGATCTATGTGGGAGGGGGTATCTGGAAGGAGAGCAGAGATGTGGTTTTCGTGGAGCACCTCAGGGGAGCCTCTCGGGTTGGCATGAGCGTTTCCTCAACACAGTCTACAGAGTTTCTGTGTCCTGAGCCCTCTGCAAGTGACACTCCCCCAGTCTTTCCCGGCACCTCCCCTGGCACAACCAACATCAGCCTTGAGACAGATCTTGATGACCCACACAGTGAGCCTGAGTACCTGCCAGCCTCCAGCAACCTCCCCACACAGCCTGTCACAGGACCCCCCAGTGAGGCTGAGCCCGAGCCTGAATCCAGAAGACTGTGTGACCCAGTGGAGATGGATCAAACCCTGGAGGCAGTACAGGACTTAGCCAGAGGAGTGAGACAGGACTCCCACCTTCGACCGCAGATGGAGCGAGCCCAGGAGGTCCTCAGACCAACTAGGTCTGATTGCCGCAACCACCAATTGGATGGCCTGACCCGGGCTCAACGACACGAACAACGCACTGCCGCCAAAGACCTCCTGCTGCCACAGGAGAAGGGAGAGAGCAGAGAGCGAGAGGGGTTGACTGAATGTGACTCTCTGTCACAGGGACCAGGGGAAGTGCAGCTAGAGGGTGATTCACATGAGGGGCATGAATTGCATGTGAGTGCAGTGAGGGGGGCAGCTACATGCAAAGCTGCAAATGGTCCCGGGGAGCTGAGCAGTATGGGTGGGTCTTGTTCAGTGACTGAGAGAAATGTAAGAGATGTGACCATGCAGAGTTCTTCTGGCAACCCGTCCAGTCAGAGCACTCCTGGACGGGACTGTGGTGGCAGCCACCGGTCAGAGGAAGCATCATATGCTTTCTCTGCACCAGCCAAACATGATTGTGAGCGGGAGACAGGATCTGCATCCTTGACTCCATGTAAGGGACGAGAGGAGGAGGTGAATCAGGAGCACAGACATTGTGGAGACAGACCAAATTACAAGTGCTCACTGAGAGGTACCTGTGCCTGGGAGAGTGATGTCAGAGATGTGAGGTCACTCCCAACAGTGACATGCAGTCGGTCTGAGAGGCATGTGGATCACATAAATCAGGGGAAGTATGCAGACACTCTGCCATATCCCGATGTTGCTTGTGAGAGACCTGAAGAGTCTGAACTCTTGCAGGCATGTCAGAGTGTGTCTGAGGAGGTGAATCGGAAGTCTGGACAATGTGAAGGGATTCCAAATTACAAAGACTGTCCGAGAGGTACCTGTGCATGGGAGGATGATGTGAGGGATGAGCAGAGTAACTTGTGCAAAGCCAAGTGTGAGTCCAAGCGAGAGCGTGCTATGAGAGAGCATTCTACTTCTACTGGAGAGCCTGTGATGTGTAACTCAGCGAGTGTCAGTGGAAGAGTAGTGGGTTCTGGACAAAGTGAGAGAAAATCAGGCAATTCAGAGGAAAAGCACACAGGTGTCAGATTTGGGAAAATTCACGTTCCCTCTAATTTGAGAGAAGCACAGATGTCTCCCCAGTGGGAATACTGGAAGGCAGCTATGCAGGAAGAGCAAAATTCTCTAGATACTCATGAGGTCATGGAGTATGTTCCGAGACCTCGTGGACATAAGGTTATTCCAGTTCACTGGATATTTTCAGTGAAAATGGATGCACATGGCAATGTTGTGAGATTCAAGGCCAGATTAGTGGCACAGGGATGCAGACAAATCCCTGGAGTGGATGTGATGGAGGTCTTTGCTCCTACTAGTAGCTATGGAGCTAGAAGAGCTCTGCTTGCTGTTGCTGCAAGAGAGGGCTGTGAAATTCATCAGGTGGACGTTAAGACCGCCTTTCTGAATGGTGAGCTCGAGGAGGAAGTATATGTAACGCAACCTCCTGGCTTTGAGAATGGTGATAAGAATATTGTGTGCCGATTGAGAAAGGCGTTGTATGGCCTGAAGCAGGCTCCACGTGCCTGGCACAAAACCCTGAATGACAAACTTGAAGTCATGGGGTATGAGGTGTGCAAGAGTGATGCGGGAGTGTATGTGAGATGCTCTACTGATGGAGGAAAGTCCTATGTGCTGATCTATGTTGATGATCTTCTGATAGTTTCCAAGGGCATGTCAGAAATCGAGAGAGTGAAGGGACTTCTCAAGAAAGAATTCACCATCCATGATCTTGGGGAAGTGAAGGATTTCTTGGGATGTCAAGTGATGAGAGATAGAGATAAAGGGCTGATCACCCTGAGTTGCATCCCTAAAATCGATGCACTTGTAGAGAAATTTGGCTTGGATCTTGAGTCAGTGGGACCTGATACTCCCATGACAAAAGATTTCGTAATGTCCCAAAGGCCTGCACCGAGAGATGGGAGCGACAGCATTGGTGCTGGCAGTCCACTACCTCCAGGTCACCGTTACTGTGAGTTAGTAGGGTCTCTTCTGTATATAGCCAACACCACACGTCCCGATATAGCTCAGGCAATAGGTGTATTGTCTCGTTATCGCATATCTCCCACCACAGCACATTGGAATGAAGCCATCCGTGTGTTGAAGTATCTGAAAGGAACCCGAGATTTGGTTCTAACTCTCGGAGGGGGGGAGATAGAGCTAGAAGGCTATGTGGATGCCGACTATGGAGGTGATCAGGATCATCGCTTCTCTACCACTGGCTTTGTCCTCACTGTGTTTGGAGGAGCAGTAGTGTGGGGAAGTAAAAAGCAATCTGCTGTTGCCACTTCAACAGTGGAGGCTGAATTCATGGCAGCAAGTGCTGTTGTGAAGGAAGCAAATTGGCTGAGAGGTTTCCTGGAGGAAATTGGAGTGTTACCGTGGATAGTGAAGATTCATTGTGACAACCAAGGGTGTATAAACCACCTGAGGAATCCGGTGTACTCCAAACACACAAAGCATATTGCAATTAGCTGTCATTTCGCACGTGAAGCTATTGCAAAGGGGCAGGTTGAATTCAGGTACATTCAATCTGCTAGAAATGTGGCTGACATTTTTACCAAACCACTAGTTAGACAAGTGTTTCTGGGACATCGTAACTCACTGGGACTGGCCAAGTTTCTGTGAGGTAAAGGCAAGGGGAAGTGTTGTGTTAATTAATTTTATGCCTTTCCCTCAGAGGAGTAATAATGGCAAGTCTCCGTATGAAGACAATACCAATTAGGAAAGAGAGGCAGAACCCTGAGTTCTGCCAGGCAATACATGCATTTGAACGAAGACTATCATAACGCAAGTTACAGACACGTTTGTAGAAAGGAGGCATATGGGGCAAGCACGGATAGGGAAGGCACTTGGTTGGAACTATAGTGGCACTCCGGGTGTCTATCAATCAGTTGCTAACCAGTCCTTGACTTGTATATGTCCGTGCCTACTTAACAACGCACAAGTAGGAGGACATCGTCTAACACCCTCCGTGCCGCCACCATGCAGGTGACTTAATCCTTATTGTATTCCTGGATTTAGCACTCAGATGAACATTGTTAGAACATGTTAGACATATAGAGTTGAGTTTAGCTCATCGGACAAAGTAATGAACACGACCTGGGTGAGAGCAGGTTAGGCGTGTTTGAACTGCGTCACCTTGTTAGGAGAGATGAGAGATATTGTAACACTTGGTTGGAACTATAGTGGCACTCCGGGTGTCTATCAATCAGTTGCTAACCAGTCCTTGACTTGTATATGTCCGTGCCTACTTAACAACGCACAAGTAGGAGGACATCGTCTAACACCCTCCGTGCCGCCACCATGCAGGATACGCCAAGCCCAGAATATTTCATTATCCGACCTGGCAGAAGTACACCGGACTTCTGCCGTACTGCAGTACAAATGTACTGTATTGTATAAAATTCCGGTTTTTTGTTTTCTTTGACAAGGTTTTTTTTTTTTTTTTTATAGGGATGAAAGGCATTAACTTTGATAGAAACAACCTCGACAGTGTCTGGCTGGACATGCAAAGCGAAAAATACTTGAGTTTTTCCATGTGCCAACAGGCCACATTTTGCTACAAAAGTGGATGAAGATGGAAGAATTTCTATGAACTACGCCGGGCAATATCAACCACTAGGATGTCCTTGATCGAATGGTGCACTCTGCCGCGACCTACGCGACCTACTTACGCCTACGCGTAGCAAATACGTACGTAGATCGGCAAAAATCGTAGAAAATGCCAACTCCACTCATCACACGGTCACACACGGGAAATCCGAAAAACGCAATGCTAGAGGCCACCGTCAGGCAAAATGCCGGACATCCGCAGCGCCAGTGCGGGAAATACTACAAATTCACCCGAATCTCTTTATCTGCACGATCGGCTACCACGGAACAGCCCACATTCCGGCTACCCCCAAAATGTCTGTTTTGGCATTTTCTTAGTTATTAGTTTGTCGACTGCCCTGCGGAAACCGACATTTTTCCACAGAAAAAAGTTTGCGTCGTGGCGCGACACTAGGTGAGAATTATGGGCCTGCCCAGCGGAATCCTTAACTCTTCTAGGGGGTAGAGTGGCAACGTCAACCTATCCCCCCAGAGGGGGGGGGGGGGTAGGTTAAAGACCAAGTCCGGCCGACGCGTCTCAAAACCCACAACCCGAACCGGAAGTGGCGGTTCCCGGGTGACGACTGAGTCACTGACGACCGCCTCCACCTCCACGTGGTCGTTTAATATGGACCTATTGCCGGGTCCGGAGTCCGGACACAGCCCTGCTCCAGGTGTTGTGGCAAAACTGTTTTGCCCTGTCAGAAGAACCGGTCGTGGAACGGTTTCTGCTCTTCCTATTTTTCCCATCTCTTCTTCATTGCTTATCACAATAATTAAAAAATTCGTGTCAGCATTGAGGAGATGAGAACAAACACATTTTCCTTGCACGCATTTCTTCTCAAGGTGGCGTTCACATAGTGAGCACCCACGGGGTGGCCGTGGCTTTTACTTTGCTTGAGGGAATTTACAAAGCAAACGGCCTGTCTGGAAACTATTTTTGGACTCAAATGTCACCCAAGGAGCAATATACTTTAGATTTGAATACCTTGACTCCAGCGGAGTTGGAAGATCTCAAGGGGAGCATCGATACGGAGCTTCAGAGTCTTGCACAAG
>KV908382.1:327563-337563 GCA_002005505.1 Botryococcus braunii
GGGATGGGTGTGTAGGCGTTTTAGAAGAGATCTGCCACTTCAGCGGATCATTTCGGGCAAGTTCAGGATTTAGAGATGTTTTAGGATCCATTTTCGGGTGCTCATTTAGTTACGGTCAATAGTTGTTGGATTATTTGTTATCGCTTAATTGTTACTTTCCTTTTTTTGGTGTTCAAAGCAAAGAACAGGTACAGTATTTATGGTCGGTTCGGTGTACAACTTTTCATTATGGTGCCCTATGGTCCTTATTGTTTTGAGGGTAAAACAGAAAAGTTTAAAATGTTGCAGGCATAGGAATTGTTCAGCCCCGACTGGACAGATGATGATGTGAGCCAAGAACAAGTATAGTATCGGTCCCAAAATGATTAATATCAAAAGGAGGACAGTCTGCTACATACCTGGGAATTGTCTAATTTTCTCCTACCTTGGGATCATTTTCCTAGCAAATTGTTTTGCTGTAATGTTGTATTTTGTTATTCAAAATTGGGTTTTCTTTGGAAATTGCATGTTCTTGTAGGAAATGACATTTTGTATGCTACAAAAAATCCGTCGTACATTTTTTTACATTGTGTTTCCTAACTCTGGAGCTACAATGAATAGTGCTGCGGACTTCAAAACATCGTCCTTCATAGGCATCGTATTTTGGGTTGCATGTACACCAGCCCTGGCACTGAGCACCACCCCTGACCAGTGAGCACTACCCACCCCATGCTTAGGGCAACCTTGTTCATTGTGTCATTTATGACAGTAATGGGCATGTATACCCCCATAAGACCACCCTAGAGCGTATTGAACACTGTCCTGCAGAGGACTTGCCCAGGGTGGAGAAGGAGGGGTTGTTGTTACAGTCGGAAATGTTATAAGCTTTAAGTATTGGCATTCATCCTAATGATTTTGACAGCACTGTAGTGATAGTAATTAATTTTGCAAAAATATAATTGGGTTTCAATCAGTCGGGTTGAGTAATAATTGAATGGCCTGGATTATTTTTGGCCGACCTTCGTGGTCAGTGTGATGCCTTTTGGTCAAAATTTGCATTTGCCCATTTGTTTTTTTTTTTTTTTTTTTTTTTTTTTTTGGGGGGGGGGGGGTTGTAAATGGGGAATATGCATATATGTTGTTGGACGGTCTACTACTGAATCAACATAGCACAATTCTGCTCATCCGCGGAATTTCAAAACCCTTTTGAGCTCAGCAATGGGACTTCTTAATTGTGACTGGTTCTCAGTCATTGTCTCAAAATCATGGCTCTTCCTGTTTTTTAGAAAAGCTTTTTGACCAATCCATGTTTGATCCAAAAAGCGCGTAAGCTAACAAATTGGGTGGCCATAATGGGCCTATTCAAACCAAATCAGCACAAGACAAGAGTGTCTGCTCACTTGTGTGACATAGTGAGTTTAGATTCCAAACGTGCTCAGTGGATATTCCTGTAACCAATTGAGTTTTGCAGTAACTGGCTCATGCCTAACATTGATGGTTTCGTATGAATTGGCCTTTAGAAAGTTCTGGCCCCGTACAGTTCGGCCTCTGTATGTACAGGACTTGCCTCTCTCCTTTCGCAATCTCAGCCAATGCATGCAAGGATGCATGCAAGGGGTTTTCCCCTGATGTCATATCAAGTGTGGCGCGCTCAATGTGAGGTGTGTTTGTCAGATGCCGGCAGAAGAAGGTGTTGGATACTGCAGGCGCAAGGTGGAACTCATAAAGGGCCAAGTTGAGTCCATAGGCCAGGCACGGCACCCCTCCCCCCTCCCTGGATTTTGTGCAGAGCCCTTCACAAGTCCTTATCCTAAGCAAAGGCGAAAAACATAAGTTGCCCCCACCCCCCCCCCCCAAACCGCCCAACCACGCCCTTCCCCATTGGGGTGTGTCAAACTAGAAGATGAAATGGTACAGCAAAAGTGGGATTCACCAAGCTAGCATTTGGTGGTAAATGCTTTGCTATGCTTTCAGCTCGGCACTTGCGGGGAGATAGAAAAAAGAGAGGGGAGGGAGGGAGGGGTGTTGGGCGGAGGGGAAGGAAGGATGAGAAGCCACGGGGGTGTGTGTGTGTGTGTGTGTGTGTGTGTGTGTGTGTATGTGTGTGTGTGGGGGTGGGGGTGTGTGTGTGTGTGTGTGTGTGTGTGTGTGTGTGTGTGTGTGTGTGTGTGTGTGTGTGTGTGTGTGTGTGTGCATCCGTGTGCGCACGTGCTTACTCTTACACCTTTCCTTAAGAAAGGTTTTACACGTTCCTAGAATTCAACTCCTGTGTTGAGGGCCAGGCTTCACCTGTGGGTATGGTGGGTGTAGTGTTCTGGGCTTTTAGTTCATCACTTCCGACTTTGGGCCCTCTTCTTGATGATTTTATGTATTGGGGCATACAGACAATTAAACAGCGGCAGATACTTCAGAATGAGGTTTCTATTGTGTTACGGAGAAAGCTACTGCAACTTACTGCACCAGCTGGTCCTCCTCAGAAGGTTTCACCTGATTAGGGCGAAGTATGGTACGTTGGCAGTTCAGTAGAAATTCCAGTTCTAATTGAATGTACAGGAGATCGAAGTGACGGATGTTGCATCTTCCCATGTTGCATTGGGCATCCATTGTATTGCTCTCACCCAATCACCCTTGTTTTAAAACTCTGGAAGTTGGTGTAGTGCCTGCAATATGTGGCACCGGGTGGGTGTGTGTGTGTGTGTGTGTGTGTGTGTGTGTGTGTGTGTGTGTGTGTGTGTGTGTGTGTGTGTGTATGTGTGTGTGTGTGTGTGTGTGTGCGTGTGTCTGAAAGAGAGAGTTAGAGAGAGAGAGAGACACACACCCGCGCACACACACACACCACACACACACACAACACACACACACACACACACACCACACACACAAAAAAAAAGAGAGAGAAAGAGAGAGAAAGAGGAGAGAGAGAGAGAGAGGAGAGATTGTGTATGTGTGTGTGTGTGTGTGCGTGCGTGCTGTGTGTGTGTTGTGTGTGTGTGTGTGTGTGTGTGTGTGAAAAAGAGAGAGAGAGAGAGAGAGAGAAAAGAGAGAGAGAAGAGAGAGAGAGAGAGAGAGAGAGAGATTGCCCGTACACAAAACAGTCCCCCCCCCCCCACATCTCTCTCCCTCTTCTCTTCTCTCTCCCTCTGTCCCCCCCTTCCCCTCGCTCTCTCTCTCTCTCTCTCTCTCTCTCTCTCTCTCTCTCTCTCTCCTCTCTCTCTCTCTCTCTCTCTCTCTCTCCTCTCTCTCTCTCTCTCTCTCTCTCTCTCTCTCTCTCTCTCTCTCTCTCTCTCTCTCTCTCTCCCCCCTCCCCCCCTTCCCCTTCCCTCCCTCCCTCCCTCCCCGTTCCCCTTGTGTTTTTTGACTACACCACGCTTTGTTTTCTGCCCCTAGAACCGCGTTGCCGCATGCGCGAATTATAGTGTGCGTTAGGATAAGCTTCACTCTTTCTGCTAAACAGTCAACAACGATATGATGCAACGTTCAAACATAGAAAAAGTCACAATCTCTCTCTCTTCTCTCTCTCTCCTTCTCTCTTCTCTCTTCTCTCTTTTCCTCTCTCTCTCTCTCTCTCCTCTCTCCCCTCTCCCTCTCTCTCTCTCTCTCTCTCTCTCTCTCTCTCTCTCTCTCTCTGTCTCTCTCTCTCTCTGTGTGAGAGAGAGAGAGAGTGTGTGTGTGTGTGTGTGTGTGTGTGGTGTGTGTGTGTGTGTGGTGTGTGTGTTTGTGAGAGAGAGAGAGAGAGTGTGTGTGTGTGTGTGTGTGTGATGTATGTTGTGTGTGTGTTTTTGTGTGTGTGTGTGCGCGCGCGCCTTAAGAGGCTTTGGACAGGCTCCTTTGGGGGGGGGCGGGGGTGGGGCTCTTTATTTTTGCCTTGGGCAGGCCGTTCAACACCGATGGGCAGAAAGCGACAGTTTTGGGTCTTGGCAACAGGTTACTTCGTTTATCTTGCGAGCTGAGGTCATGACAGCTGTTGTCCAAGCTGCTACATGCCCGGGGCATAGACAACTTTAAAGTGCATTTGCAAAGCGAACTATGCCGCATATGAAGCACTACTTCTGTCCGGTTGCTGAACTGCTTGGCCGAATGGGCTAGCACTGGCACAGGCCCCAGGCCCTGTTAGGCTACTCCAAAATGACAGAACCTCCAATCAAAAATTATTGTATCATGACACGAGCTTGCCAGTTCGGAGTGTGAATGTGTCGTTTGTGGTGCAGCTTAGAGCCACCTATGTCCTGCGCATATTGTTTAAAGGGTTAGTGGGCCACTCCTCAATTAAGAAGTTAGTGGTTATGGGTGTATGTAATGGTGCCTGATGGCAGTTGAGCCTGTCTCAGGTAATACCGACTGAGCAATGGTGGCACTTCAGTATTACATTCCTCCCGAACCCCGTCCCTCTCTCGGCTGTCCTTTGCCATCCCATTGCAGGGAATGAACTCCGACTGGCTGCCTCTCCAGTTCCTCATGAAAGGGAGACATCGGAGCACGCTTTTCTTGTAAGTAATTACCCTCCATGGCCCAGTGCCAGCTTGAAGTTCTACTGCTTTCACGTCCACCATCTTTTCTGAAGAGGTCTGACACCACCTGAGTAGGTGGTGGCAAGGCGTTTTTCACTGCCTCTTTTCGAATGGCGCTTTGCATGGGGGGGGGGGGGGGGGGAGGGGGGGGGGAGGAGGAGAGGGGTGAGAGGGGGAGGGAGGGGGGGAGGGAGGGGGGAGGGAGGAGACACACACACACACAACACCACACACACACACACACACACACACACACACACACACAGAGAGAGAGAGAGAAGAGTGAGAGAGAGAGAGGAGGGGGGGGGGTGGCCACTAGTAGAAAAATCGCTCTTAATCGAATCGGAATCGGCGCCGAATTTCAGTACGATTATCGAAAAATTTCAGATCGAGTTCAGTAGGCTGCGGACGGTCGGCGGACTGAGTCTGGTCTGAAAATTTTAGTACGATTTCAGTTTCGGCCAATTTCAGATTCAATTACGAGACAAATCAGTCGGAATTCAGATTTTGTCGATCTCAATCGGTACTGAAATTCATCGGATGCGATACTGATTCTGAACTGAATTTATGCTGTCGATATGGTTACATGTACGGTGACGAGACATCTCTACAGCAGAAGTACAAGTGCAGAAACATGTGCTGGGACACTCTGTGCCACTGATGCCGTTATCACCAGCTGAACATGATTGTGGTGGTAATGGCATACAGTGACACAAAGTACCCCCCACACATGTTCCTGCACTCATACTTAAGCTGTAGAGATGGCTCGTCACCATACAAGATTACACAGTGATATAAAGGGACTTGAATCCACCCACCATTCCAGCCATGCCCCACCCATGGTGTTGTATAATGTATGACAGTATAGAAAACACAGTTGCAAAAGCTTGTGAGGCAACGGTGGAATGAGGCAAGCAGGCAAGAAGTGCAGACGGTGGAATGTGTGTTCCAAGATTAAAGTTCAACAAATTTACAAGGGGCGCAATCATTCACCAAGCCCCATGACCTTCAAACTGGCAACCGTAGATCAACAGGAGAGCTTTACGCCAACTGTACGGGTGCCCCCCCCCCCCCCCCCCCAATCTAGCTGAGCAAACACCACGTGCGATGTTCAAGAAAGCATATTGCAAACCCCTCAACCCTTGCAATACAGTAGCCTCCGCAGTCCTTAAATAGGCATGACATGTCACCGTCCAGCAGGGGTCTGACAGAGCTGCATGTAATGCACAATCATAGTCGCAACCTATGCACGAATGGCTCGCAGTATCTTCCTTCATGCTGCCACGACTGACATCTTGACAGTGCCTCAGGCTATATGCTAATTCATCCATCGCCGCATGCTGATAGTGCCTGCCTCAGGGAATCACTCCAGAAGTGGCATATCGCAAGCCCCTCATACAGGCCCCTGTGAGCGTAACCTTCTGGTGGATCTCCAAGGGCACGGCTGCAGGTTTTGGACGGCAATCCAACACGTCCTGCAAGACCCGTAACCGGCAGGACCTTGGCTATAGCTATAGCTACATGCATAGGCCAGCCACAAGAGAGTACCGCAGTGGCTCCCCCCCCCCCCCATCCAACACACACACACACACACCACACACGCACATGCGTGCGCCGCACACACACACACACACACACACACACACACACACACAGAGACGTACGATCGCACGCACAAGCACAGACACACATACAGAGACGCACGCTCGCACGCACACCACACAAACAGAGACGCACGCTCGCACGCACACAGCACGCACAGACCACCAGACCCAGACACACACACACACACACAACGCACGACACACGCACACACACAGACCCCCACCCACCCACCCACACAGACAGACACACACACACCGCAATTCAAGACCATATTTACTCCCTGAGAGAGAGAGAGAGAGAGAGAGAGAGAGAGAGAGAGAGAGAGAGAGAGAGAGAGAGAGAGAGAGAGAGAGAGAGAGATAGAGGACATCCATTCAATTTACCTCAAGCTGCGCCGCAACGCAACAACGCAGAAAACTATGATCCTCAGATATCAGGCTGCAAGTTAACTGAAATCTTGAATTGTCTAGATGAAAGACACCAAGGCAGGTACCAGTACATTATAAAGTAGGATTTGCCTCTGACAGTGAGCTGAAATTTTCCATTCCAATATAGCCCCTGCCACACCCACACCCAAGCGGCAGGGAGGAGGGGAGGGAGGAAGAGGGGGGGGGGGAGAGAGAGAGAGAGAGAGAGAGAGAGAGAGAGAGAGAGAGAGAGAGAGAGAGAGAGAGAGAGAGAGAGAATGCGGGGCGAAGAAATGAGGGCTTACCTTATTCACATAATTGACTACTGATCCTGAAACTGCAAAGAGCTATAACTTCTGCCTCAGGAATATGCAAGTACTTGGGCCATTTGCTTGTCCCCCATGGCATGCAATCCATTCATTATGGTGGTTGCACCAAAGTATTTCAACTCCTGCAACCCACAGAGCTCTTGAAAGTCCCATAGGTCAATTTTTTGGAGTGGTTTGTCCAGCCAGGGGTACTGGAATATGTTGTCATACAAAAAGGGACTTGCATGTATGTGTTGGTCTGTGTGAGGAGACGGAAATCCTACACGTCCTGCAAGACCCATAACCGGCAGGACCTTGGCTATAGCTATAGCTACATGCATAGGCCAGCCACAAGAGAGTACCGCAGTGGCTTCCCCCCCCCCCCCCCCACCCACACACACACACACACACACACCCCCACGCACACGCACACGCGCACACACACACATACAGAGACGTAGCATGCACGCACGCACGCACACACACAGACCCCCACCCACCCACCCATACAGACAGACAACACACACACACACACACACCGCAATTCAAGACCATATTTACTCCCTGAGAGAGAGAGAGAGTGGGGAGAGAGAGAGAGAGAGAGAGAGAGAGAGAGAGAGAAAGAGAGGAGGAGAGGAGAGTGAGAGAGAGCGAGAGATAGAGGACATCCATTCAATTTACCTCAAGCTGCGCCGCAACGCAACGACGCAGAAAACTATGATCCTCAGAGATCAGGCTGCAAGTTAACTGAAATCTTGAATTGTCTAGATGAAAGACACCAAGGCAGGTACCAGTACATTATAAAGTAGGATTTGCCTCTGACAGTGAGCTGCAATTTACAATCCAACATAGCCCCTGGCACACCCACACACAAGCGGCAGGGAGGAGGGGAGGGAGGGAGAGGGGTGGGGGGGGGGGGAGGAGAGAGAGAGGAGAGAGAGAGAGAGAGAGAGGAGAGAGAGAGAGAGAGGGGGGGGGGGGGAGGAGAGAGAATGCGGGGCGAAGAAATGAGGGCTTACCTTATTACATAATTGACCACTGATCCTGAAACTGCAAAGAGCTATAACTTCTGCCTCAGGAATATGCAAGTACTTGGGCATTTACTTGTCCCCCATGGCATGCAATCCTTTCATTATGGTGGTTGCAGCAAAGTGTTTCAACTCCTGCGACCCACAGAGCTCTTGAAAGTCCCATAGCGTCCATTTTTTGGAGTGGTTTGTCCAGCCAGGGGTACTGGAATATGTTGTCATACAAAAGGGACTTGCATGTATGTGTTGGTCTGTGTGAGGGGGGTTGAGATTGTAGAGAGAGACAGCGTGGGCCAAGAGGCAAAATGACTAGCCCCTTTGAAGACCAAACAAGCTCTACCCATGTGGTAGAATGAGTGCATAGAATTTCTAAACATTTCACTTCGGCTGCCTACCAAGTGTGGGTGCCCCCAACTGATGCCATGAGTTGCACCGTCAACTTGACCCAATAAGTATAACCTTAACACACGGGGGAGAGTGTAAAGGGGGTGCAAGACAAGGAGCAACAGACAGGGCTCTCCTTGACATGGGCTCATTGGCATGAATGTCAGGAGGTGGTAATGGCAAGGAGCTAGAACCAACCCACGTCAGTGAACAGAACACTATATGCCTGAATCTTCCAAAAGCAACAGCTTCTACCGCATGAGCCAGATAAACAAAACTTCTGTGATGGGGAACAGCTCGCCTTATCTGCGGGCCCACAGACATAGACAGGAGATTGGGACACTTTGTGAAAACGTACAAAGGTTTGAGGAAGAGTCAACTGCTTGCGCTTCCTTTCCCCGGATGTCATGGAGTTGTTTCGATTACATTTGTTGCAGCAAGAAGTGAACAAGCCCCTGCACACAACACCTTTGTGACTGCCCTGCATTGATTTCTATAACAGTATTAGCACCATTACACGCCGCAACTCAAGACCATATTTACTCCGTAGCCTCCCATTAAAAGAAAATTCCATGCGACACCCCATGACAGAATTCTTTCGAAAGAGCAAGAGATCTAAAGCTGCCAACAGTAAAGTGATATACAAAGAGCAACAGAAACATACTGAGAGCAAGCAACACGAAGCAAGGTGAACTCACCTTGAAACGCTATGGGGCCATGCGCGAGCATCGGAATGCAAATGCAGAGTCCCCGGCGTTCGGAGCAATGCAAGTGCCAACAGGCATAGAACGACCTGGGATAAGGCATGAGAGTGATAGCCATGCCATGATATAAAGCTAAATGCTGACTGCGAACTAAACAAACGGCTGTATGCTTCCGACGGAGATTCTCAGGAGATTCGGTCCGAGTCAGCGTACTGCGCTACTATTTTTGTACATTAGGAGTTGTACAATCTTTGAGGGCAATACAATAAAACAGTCTTGAAGTACGAAATGTGTGGCATACTAGATTATGACCTTCAATTGTAACTCCATCAACGGCAAAGGCCTTGACTTCAGGTCCTTGACGCATTACCGACAAGGTGCGAGTGATTACCACGATTCTCACTCTCACACATCTCACCCACACAATCTCCGACTGTTGATCTTTAGTCTACCCCACTTTGCACTGCCCCTCGGTCTCTACCTGTTTGTATCTTATGGCATTAACTTATGCCTTTCCGCGTGGTCATTTGCTTCGTTCCTGAACACAGCTTTGCTGTAGAACTGGCTGAACAGGTGGAATGTTGGTCATTTTAGCTTAGTTTGCACCGTATCCGTTTACTCCCCCAAGAAAGCACGTACAATGCCTTATAACACACTTCATATTCGCAATTACCGTTGAATGAGGGCGTCTGAGCTTCTTGAGTGTGCCACATTGGAATTCCATTGAGTATTAGACCGTTTTAAGGATGTTCTGAAATGGTTCTGAATTCCAATATCACAGGACAACGCCCACAAAATGGGCACAGCAGATCACAACTGCCATGTAACATGCAATGGGATGAGTAATGGACCCCAATCCGATAATTGCGCTGCATTACCTTTTCAAGAAGTAGGCCTTTTGGGGACAACTCTTCACGCGTCTTAAATTGGTCTGATCCGAACGCCCGATCTCAATCGAGTCGGAATCAGAAAACGTGATCGGAATGAGATCGGAGTAAGATCGATTTTCTACCCCATGGGGGTGGGGGGCGGGGGGGAGGAAGGGGGGGGGGAGAAGAGGAGAGAGAGAGAGAGAGA
>KV908382.1:342563-360063 GCA_002005505.1 Botryococcus braunii
AGTTTTTGAGGGCGACGTGGCCAGGCTCAAAACTCCGGAAAACTTCGGAAACTTCACCTCCGGCCCCCAGCCAAGAAGGAAAGTGGATTTGGAGTATATGACGAGTATTGCTGGCGAAAAGAGCCAGCTTCAGCCCCGGCCTTTGGCGATACGTGAAGGTGGCGTGAGTCACAATTGTGCATAAATGGTGATGGTAGCTCGTGGGTATGTGATGGTGGGTGGGTGGCTGGTGGGTGGGATGGTGATGGAGGGAGTAGAGCCTGGAAGAACTGACGACATGGTTGTAACAGGAGTTGGAATTACGTTGCGAACTCGAGGTGCCTTGCAAGGACAGGGATCTCTGACTATAGGGAATGGATGCCGTCTGCTATCATCCATGAGACGTAGCCTGGAACGGCGTGCCCACACACGTACTTGATGATGGGCCAGAAGTTCCAAAGGTCTTCCCTACAAGGTTTTGAGGCCATGGATGAGCTGTGAGGATGTCGAGAGACACCATGTCCGGGATCCCGTTGCACCTCCAGCAATGCAAGCTTGAGGACCCTTGCGAACATGGGGAACTCTGACGGTAGGGAATGGATGCCCTCTCTTGCTATCCATGAGACATCGCCGGGAAAGTTGTCTAGCAGCTGAGCTATTCCCCAGAAGGAATGGCTTCAAACACAGTTCCTAACTGTGATGCAGTCGCTCTTACTTGGTGTGCATCCACCCAGGATATACCACTCCTTCCATGATCATGAGGAACATTCATGACATCAATAGTGTTTCGCACGCTGGGACTTAAGAGGAAAGATAGTACGTGTTGAAGCCACAATAAGAGGGGCAGGTGAAATGCCAGCGGCAAACACCAACATAAGATGAAATAATTACTTCATATGTCTCAACTATTGCATATCCTGTGAGTGGCGAAGGCATTACAGCACGGGCAAGGATGTACGTAGGATGGACCATAGAAGAAGTAAAGACATACCCTCTCGAGCATGATGCTCTACCCTGTGCTGATTTCTAGCAGCCAAACTGCTGGGTGTAATATTCACTACACGACTCTGGGGTTCCATGGGTACCGCGAGTAGAAGTAACACCGTATATTAACAACACCATTGCCTGCTTATCGGAGACCTGACAATTACCGTCGAAGTCACATACATGCGGTTCCCAAGTTTCAGTCCACTAAAATGAAGTCAAGGGTCCCACGACGAAAGCCTGGGCATATCGAGTTCCGTTGACATACATGTCTCATAATAACAATAGTTGCAAGACACAATAAGCGATATGAAACAAAGAGAGAAAGTTTATGAAGGCCTCCCGTGGGGGTTTAGAATGGGGCCAAGCTTGGTTTTGCTCTTCTTTGGAGGTTGCACTGGGACGGAGTCCCTTCGGAAGCAATGCTTCCGAAGCATCCGTTGCAAACTGCAGTACCCCTTTCATGTACGAATGTACCGCTAAGCTCTCGGCGCTCCTCAATTGCTACGAAGTCTTTGTCTGCCAATCCGGAGTCCCCAATCGGGTTTACAATAGGTTGACTGAGCCTTTTTGAGGTGGCCTTAGGGCTTGGAGACCCTACGCTAGTGGGTAATTTTCCACCAGACCATCCACCTCCCCAGTATCCCAACTGGCAGCCTGCTGACACGCTGGCTGACCTGCAGCATGCAGGATCCCCTTTGGCAGCCATCATCAGAGTCCCCCAGACTCTTGGGCATGGCTGACACCATGTTATTGGGCCGACGAATTCCTTGCCAGCCTGGCCCTCCCCTCAGCGCAGCAACAGCGGACCAATATTTCCAATGGCTCACCAGGGCCAATACCATCCAGCTGCTAGCCTTAAAGGGGGCTACCAGGCAGAAGAAGCTAAGCGCCTTTGATAGGTTTTGTGAATTCATGCATGATACTGGCCGCCATGCCCTTCAGGCGACCCCCCAAGACATCAAAGTCCACATGACCATGTGGGCTACTTCCAGTGGCAGATACAAGCATCAAGGCTTGGACCTTGTCGCTCCCATCAGCATGCGATGCTTACTGTCCTTCTTAGCCACCGAGTTTGACCGCTACGCCACCACCCATGGCAACTGGGATCCTCTCCACGGCCGAGGTACCTCCGCCATTGAGCTACCTTTGAACCCATGCATTGCCACTTGCCTTGCTCCACCGTACTCGTGTTTTGAATAAACGTGTAACCAATTTGAAAGCGTGTTTGACTGCTACGCCACCACCCATGGCAATTGGGATCCTCTCCACGGCAGAGGTACATCCTCCACTGCCTGGCTCTTGACCCCATGCATTGCAGCTTGCCTCGCTCCATAGCATACGTGTTTGAATAAACGTGTAACCAATTTGAGGACGTGTAAGTGAAGAACAAACTGCCTCCTGCGGTAGAAATCCCTGTGCGCTCCCTTGATGTGGCAGAGTGGGCCATTGGCTACACTCGCTGGCTGGCCCACCTGGGCTACAATCCACAGTCCGCACATCCCTGGAGTTTGGACGACCTACAAAGAGTTCTGGAGCATTTGGATTCTCGCATCGCCAGTACCATTGGTGTACCCTTGCTCCGCCTTCACCGGGATGCCTTCACCATGACCATACTGTGGGAGACTTGTTCCAGGGGGGCTACTGCAGTCTCTTGGTGTCTGGATGACGTGTGGTTGGCCTCGGGTGTGTCCCCAGTCCCCTCTCCCCCTTGCCAGTTACACCCCCCTTGACCCTGGCCCTCACTTAGCCCCTTGCCAGGCTTCTCTGGGCTTCCAGCGCAAAATGTTCATGCTTCCTTCGTTGCCCCAACCCTTCTCGTTCCCTTCATGACTATGCTTATGTGTGCTTGCGGCTGCAGGGGTCCCTGCCGCCCCCTACCTTTACCCCACCCTGCAACTTCCGCTGGGCGCGGCCGTATTTTTCAAAACCATAGAGCTCAAGCACAACTTGCATCCCGAGGTGATGATCGTCACTCGCAGAGACGGCCCCCTGTGCCCCATCCAGCGCCTCCATACATTGCTCGCCCAATCTGCTGCCCTGGGTCACCCCGTCACCCAGTTCCTGTGTCGCCCCTTGTCTGCCAACAAGGACCAATTCCTCGAGCGCAGCCTAAGCGTGGCTGCCTTTGAAGACGACATCGACACCCATTTTACAGCTGCCAACATCCCCTATCATGCTACCCTCCATGGGAGCAGGCGCGGCGCTCTCCAGCACCATGACCAGCAAGGGCAGTCTCTGGAAGCTCTCGGCCTCCTTGCCCAAATCAAGACACCCAGTGTGACCAAACGCTACATCGACCCTACCCGTCACCTGCCCCCCAAGCTGCCCAAGGGGAAACGCCCTAACAAGCGAGTTCGCCTTGCTTAACCCTGCTCAGGCTTACATGTGCTTTCCTTTCTCCTGCTGGTTGCTTTCCACCAGCCCCTCCTCTCCCCAAGAAGATCCAGTCTTCTTAGCACGCCCAACTGCCCCACCCTGGCAGCACCACCTATTGTAATAGGAGTGTACCTTATTTACATTGTACCGTATTTACATTGTACCTTATGCCAGTCGCCTTGCCCTGGCCCCCTGACCATGGCTCCCTGGCTTGCCCCTCGCCCTGGCCCCTAGCCCTGGCCGCTGCCTCTGGCCTGCCCCTGGCCCTAGCCCCTGCCTCTGGCCTGCCCATCCCCTGCCCGTTTTACCGTGCCTGATGCCCTCTGGCTTTCAGCCGCCTTCAGAGCCAATTCATATTCCCACTACAATGCCTAGGCTTCCCTACCTTCCAGTGGATGCAGCCAAGCCTTCCACTTGGCTGGCATGTTGTAGACCCCAAGGATGCAATTCTTCATCTCCCGTGCTGTCGTGCCTATCACCTCCTTAAGGCGCTCTCTCGGTGGGAAAAACCCACAACACGGTGTACCCTCTGTGGAGTCTAGCAGACTCCCAGGCAACCCTAGGGGCATCAGCCCCCATACCCTCTGCAACAGGGTATTGTGTAAAGTACCTCCACACCCGCTGGAACTTGTCCACTGTCCCAGCAAATAATCCCCTGTGGGGAACCCCCAGTTGCCCTCTACTGGTAACTGGTCATGCATAATGCCTGTAAATCCCCCAGCCCAGAGTCAAATCCCCAACATCATCACACCTAGACAGCATGCCAGCTCTTTGCATCTCAGGAGTTTCCTTGCCACCCACTGGACCCTCACTTCTACCCCTGCCTGGGCTGCTGCATCAAACCTCAACCTGAACTCCCTCGGGGTGTGGGCCTCCCCATTCATGTTCTTCACGTTTGACACTGCCCCTTGGCTGTCACACAACACCAGCAGCACTGCTTCCCGAAACTTCGCACTGTAAGCTCTGATACATGTCCTTCCCAACAGACATATCTTTTTCATTTCCCAGTGACATGACGACAACGACCCTTTGCTAGCCAGCTCTTCTTCCTCAAATGTGAAGCTTTCCTGCATTGGCTGCACCAGCAAACTCCTCTGAGAAACCTTCATATCCCCCAGCAGAGGCATCCCCATAGCACACATAGTCAGGCCCCTCCTGCCTCCATGGTTTGCCTTTCTAATTCCTCAAGGCCTCTACTCAGTACAACAAATCTTCCTCAGACAAACCTGCCAGCTCCTCTGGCAAGCTCTCCCCCACTGTTGGAACTCCCCCATGTCGTGAAAATAACCTTCTGGTGTACAAAGGAGCCAGCCGTACCGCAGGACTCACGCTCACGAGCATGCCTGGCAACCTAGCCAAGTCCCTCTTTCTGCCCCCAGTTGCCCTCACCCGACTTATTCGCTCCAGGATGTACTCTGCCTTATCATGTGGCACATGGAACGCCTGCTCCTTCAAATCCACTAATACCAAGCACTGCCCTGCCACCCAGGCGTTCCTTCCTCAGCCTCCATGCCTCCCTTATCAGATGCAAGCGCCTTGCTGGTCCTATTTGATCACCCTTTCCTTGGTTGTACCATGCCTGCCCCTCATTCCATGTCTTCCCAGCCTGGCATACGGTGGTTACCGTGTGTGTACTTGCGTACGCGCACGTTCGCATGTTCCATCGCATACAGGTACCTTCCAGGCTGTATGCACAACCCCTGTATCTTGCCTGTACCTTATTTAACAAAAGTGTACCTTATGTCAGCCCCTGGCCCAGGCCCCCCTTGGCTTGCCAGCCTTGCCTGGTTAGTCATACGTAATGTCTCTGCCCCACAGCACCTTTACCCTGCCAGTATAATCATTATCCTCATGCCCAGGCTTTCCTACCTGCCTGCCAACAGACTCCTAGGGAATTGCCGTCTTCTGCCGGGCTCCATCCTAATTCCGTTCCATTCTGCTGTTTCCTTCCACCAGCCTTCCTCTCCCCACGATGGTTCAGCCTCCATAGGCACCTCCAGCTGCCCCAACCTGGCAGTTTAACCTGTTGCAATTAGCCTGTACCTTGTTTAAATGTACCATATGCCAGTCACCTTGACCCCTCGGCACCCCTCGGCCTGCCAGCCCTTTCACGGTTACCCATCCTTGCTGTCTCGTGGCCCACAACGCTCTTATCGTGCCATTTTTAAGCCCCTATCACCAAATCCCTATCACCAATTGCAACTACAGATCCCCTGGTTCCTTTTGATCAGTCCCACAGAGTAAGCATACCACACACGGTTACATTGATTGTTGACATACACCATCCTCCCTCATCCTCCATGCAACCGCCATTAGATACCAGCACCCTGCTGGTCGCATTTGATCCCCCCTGCCCTGCTCTACCCTGCCTGCCCTTTCCCCCGGCCTTCCCATCCTGGCCTACTATGATTAATGTGCGTGGCTTTGTGTTTACGCACGCTCGCATGTTACCATGGCATACTTATACCCGTCAAGCTGTATGCTTAGCCTCATGTATCTAGACTGTACCTTATTTGAACTGTACCTTATGCCAACCGCTCGGCCCAGTCCCCCCTGGCCTACCAGCCTTGTACAGTTGCCCATCCTTGCTGCCTCTTGTCCCACAGCAACCTTATCCAGCCAGGATTATCCTTAACCTCATTCCCAAGCTTCCCTGCCTGCCTGCCGAAATCTCCTACAGGTTTGCCATACCCCTGCCAGCCTCCAGGTTATTTCCTTTTTCCATGCTGGTCATATCCACCCAGCCCTTCCTCTCCCCAAGAGGATCCATCCTCCCTAGGCACATCCAGCTGTCCCACCCTATCAGCACAGCCTGATGTAATTAGACTGTACCTTATTTACACTGTACCTTATGCCAGTCACCTTGGCCCTGTCCTCCCTGGCATGCCAACCCTTCCACGGTTACCCATCCTTGCTGTCTCCTGGCCCACAGCACCCTTATCATGCCAATAATACCCTCAACCGCATGCCCAGGCTTCCCTGCCTGCCTGCCAATGCCTCCCTGGGGTTAGCCCTACAACTGCCAACCTCCAGGCTACTTCATCTTTTCAGCGCTGGTCCTTTCCACCCAGCCGTACCTCTCCCCACGAGGATTCAGCCTCCATAGGCACATCCAGCTGCCCCCACTCTGGCAGCACAGCCTAATGTATTTGAACTGTACCTTATTTCAACTGTACCTTCTGCCAATCACCTTGGCCCTACCCTCCCTGGCCTGCCAGCCCTTGCCCGGTTACCCATCCTTGCTGTCTCCTGGCCCACAGCACCCTTATCATGCCAACATTATCCTCAACCCCATGCCCAGGCTTCCCGGCCAGCCTGCCAACCAATGCCTCCCAGGCCTTCAATGCCTCCCAGGGCTCCAATGCCTTTCCAGGCCTCCAATGCCTCCCAGGCCTCCAATGCCTCCCAGGCCTCCAATGCCTTTCCAGGCCTCCAATGCCTCTCCAGGCCTCCAATGCCTCCCAGGCCTCCAATGCCTCTCCAGGCCTCCAATGCCTCCCAGGCCTCCATAGCCTCCATAGCCACCCCCAGCTGCCCTATCGTCCTCAACCCCATGCCTAGGCTTCCCGGTCAGCCTAATGTATTTGGACTGTACCTTATTTCAATTGTACCATATGCCAATCCCTTGGCCCCACACTCCCTGGCCTGCCAGCCCTTGCACGGTTACTGTAACGGCAGGAAGCTGCCAGGTCCTGAAATGTGTAGGATTTTGGGCAGGAAGCTGCCAGGTCCTGAAATGTGTAGGATTCCGGGTTTGATCGAAGGCTCTAGAAAGTGGCACGCGCCTTGGCGTCGAAGGAAGTCCAGGTGCTGACCGGCTTGTAACGAATTCCGCTGAATGCTCTAACCTGACTGGTGGCTCTCTCTCTCTCTCTTCCTTTGCCATCACAAGGTGGTATCGGCGACGAATAGACCGCCTAAGAAGAGGCGGACTTAGACACGGAGAGGCGATCTTTTCCTGCACTTGTTTGTTGCGGGTACAGCATGGCTGCCCGCCACCAAAAATACCGTTGTATTTTCTCCAACATTTTAGTCCGGCCCACATGGCCTGCCTGTGGCACTTCATGGTTTTCTTTGAGAATGGCTTCTTTGAGCTCTTTATCTTTACCATCTGCCATTTCGGGAACATACATTGCTTTTCCAGGGAACCAGTAACCATCTTTAGCGACCAACTTCGCTCTTTGTCTTTTACGCCCATCCCTTAGAAGATGATCCTTCTCATACGCTGTCCGTATGCGGTGCAACCAGTCTTCCCCCTCGGGGCACCACATGGTGAACCCATCCGGGCACGCGTCGCCCGAGTCACTTGCTGCTCCAGGGACCACCCCACCTAATGGCGGGGCCGTACCGCCTCCAGTGGAACGCGCCCCCTTGCGCGTAAGTACAGCACACCTAATACGATGACCTATGCCGCGCCCCCCCATCGCTGCCCTACGCTGAACAGAGCCCCTAGGAGTGTGCACCAAAGAACTAACGACGAACGCTGGATTCCTACTCAAAGGGTACAACATTAGTACGACCGGGCTCATGCTTCCACTCTATAGAGTACATCTGGAGCAACTCCGACCACCTGGCTTGCCGAGGGCTCAAAACCGATTGGGACGGCAAAAACGTGTTTGCTGCATGATCAGTGACCACTTCAAAGGGTTTCCCAAGGAGATAACATCGCCAATCAGTCAATGCCATACACACTGCAGCCAACTCTTGCTCGGTGACATGATAATTTCTCTCAGCATCAGAAAATTTCCGGCTCATATAGGCACATGGGCGTCCATTTTGATCAAGCACAGCACCAACACCATTCTTTGAGGCATCACACACGACCCGAAACTTAGGCGCATTCGGGGAGAGATCAGGAATTGCCAACACTGGGGCATTTGTGATGGCCCAATTCAACCCATCAAAGGCTTTTTGACATGCATCAGTCCACAGCCAAGGGACACCTTTGCGCAATAAGTGATTCAACGGGGCAGCAAGTTGGCTATACCCTTGTACAAATTTCCGCGAAAAATTGCAGAGGCCCAAAAACTGTCGTACCTCAGTGGCCGTCGTCGGTACGACCCACTTCATCACTGCTGCAACTTTATCCGGATCAGTCTTGATTCCATGCTTCCCCACAATAAAGCCAAGATAGCGTAGTTCAGGCTGACAAAAAGAACACTTCTTTAGCTTCACAAACAATTTCTCTTCACGTAGGCGCTCGAACACTTCGGCGAGTAAAGCAAGGTTTTGCTAATCTACCTGTTGGGTAAAATGTCGGCAGCTACTTTCACCACGTTGGTTACGTCGTACTGTGAGAAGTTGGAGGCGGCCCGCGATGTTGCCGAGCTTGATGCACTGGATCTCACGCTTGATAGTGACTACCCAAGGTTTCGTAGGAAGGATTTTGATGAACTAATGGCAAAGTGTAAGGTCGAGGTGGCGCGCGATAACTACGATGTCGGCGATCATACGGATCTGATCATTAGTTCGATTGCCCAGTTTATGTCGCTACTGTTAAATTTCTAAAGATAGGTGCTCTTGCTGCTTTTCGTCCTGTCTGGGCTACAAGTTATGCGCGAAAGGTTTTTATGACGGAGGTTGCTCGGGATCCTGCGGTGTCGCACAAGCTTCCGTCTAATGCGTTAGGCAAGCCGCCGGTGTTCACGGGAAAAAACACTAGGCACTGGGTTGCTATTGTTAAGAATTATGTTGAGGCACAGGGAATCAACGATGACCAGCAAAAGCTTCGCGTTGGCGTCTCATTTCTCTCTACAAGCATTCAGGGTCACTGGTCCTCGCATGTCGTAACCCATCCTTCCCCTACTTTCGAAGATTTTCAGCAGTTCCTGTTTGATTTTTATGACAAGAATGTCGGGGTGACGGAGGCCCGCCGCCACTGGCAGGGGGTTCGTCAAGGCTCGAGGTCTGTTCAGGAGTATGCCTTGGACTTTAACTCCGCTCTTGCCGATCTGAATTCCATGCCTGGTGGGAAGGTCACTGAGAATGAGAAGGTTACGAATTTTCTGAATGGGTTGCGTGCATCGTTGCATTCTCAGTGTCGAATTAATCACAAAACTGGCCGTGCTTTCGATTCGTATATGGAGCTCTACCAGATCGCTCATGGGCTCGATGATACTGTCGCTGAAGGGTTTCGCTCGCGCGGTTCCGATATGTTTCCTTCGAATCACCATGCTTATCGTGGGTTTGGTCGTTTCGATCGTGGGTTTGGTCGTTCTCACAAGGTGGTATCGGGATCTTCTCTAAAACCGAAGATGAGCATAAAGAGCATTTGCAAAAAGTGTTCGAGCGCCTACGTGAAGAGAATATGTTTGTGAAGCTAAAGAAGTGTTCTTTTTGTCAGCCTGAACTACGCTATCTTGGCTTTATTGTGGGGAAGTGTAACGGCAGGAAGCTGCCAGGTCCTGAAATGTGTAGGATTTTGGGCAGGAAGCTGCCGGGTCCTGAAATGAAGGTTCTGGAAAGTGGCACGCGTCTTGGCGTCGAAGGAAGTCCCGGTGCTGACCGGCTTGTAAGAGATTCCGCTGAATGCTCTAACCTGACTGGTGTCTCGTCTCTCTCTCTCTTCCTTTGCCACTATAGGAAGCATGGAATCAAGATTGATCCGGATAAAGTCGCAGCAGTGATGAAGTGGGTCGTACCGACGACAGCCACTGAGGTACGACAGTTTTTGGGCCTCTGCAATTTTTCGCGGATATTTGTACAAGGGTATAGCCAACTTGCTGCCCCGTTGAATCACTTATTGCGCAAAGGTGTCCCTTGGCTGTGGACTGATGCATGTCAAAAAGCCTTTGATGGGTTGAAGTGGGCCATCACAAATGCCCCAGTGTTGGCAATCCCTGATCTCTCCCCGGATGCGCCTAAGTTTCGGGTCGTGTGTGATGCCTCAAAGAATGGTGTTGGTGCTGTGCTTGAGCAAAATGGACGCCCATGTGCCTATATGAGCCGGAAATTTTCTGATGCTGAGAGAAATTATCATGTCACCGAGCAAGAGTTGGCTGCAGTGTGTATGGCATTGACTGATTGGCGATGTTATCTCCTTGGGAAACCCTTTGAAGTGGTCACTGATCATGCAGCAAACACGTTTTTGCCGTCCCAATCAGTTTTGAGCCCTCGGCAAGCCAGGTGGTCGGAGTTGCTCCAGATGTACTCTATAGAGTGGAAGTATGAGCCCGGTCGTACTAATGTTGCGGACCCTTTGAGTAGGAAACCAGCGTTCGTCGTTAGTTCTTTGGTGCACACTCATAGGGGCTCTGTTCAGCGTAGGGCAGCGATGGGGGGGCGCGGCATAGGTCATCGTATTAGGTGTGCTGTACTTACGCGCAAGGGGGCGCGTTCCACTGGAGGCGGTACGGCCCCGCCATTAGGTGGGGTGGTCCCTTGAACAGCAAGTGACTCGGGCGACGCGTGCCTGGATGGGTTCACCATGTGGTGCCCCGAGGGGGAAGACTGGTTGCACCGCATACGGACCGCGTATGAGAAGGATCATCTTCTAAGGGATGGGCGTAAAAGACAAGAGCGAAGTTGGTCACTAAAGATGGTTACTGGTTCCGTGGAAAAGCAATGTATGTTCCCGAAATGGCAGATGGTAAAGATAAAGAGCTCAAAGAAGCCATTCTCAAAGAAAACCATGAAGTGCCACAGGCAGGCCATGTGGGCCGGACTAAAATGTTTGAGAAAATACAACGGTATTTTTGGTGGCCGAAGCTGAGGGAAGGTGTTGAAGATTTTCTTCGCGTTTGTGATGCGTGCCAGCGCAACAAGGTGGATACCTCACTACCAGCTGGTTTGCTGCAGCCTCTACCAATTCCTTCACGAAGGTGGGACAGCATCTCTATGGATTTTATTACTGACTTACCCAAAACAGTAAACGGGAATGATGCTATCCTTGTGGTTGTGGACAGACTGTCTAAATATGCGCATTTCATCCCAACAACTGATCAGCTGTCTGCTGAAGGTCTTGCTGATGTTTTTGTGGATCGTGTGTTTAAGCTGCACGGTATGCCTAATGAGGTGTTGACTGATCGCGGAACGGTGTTCACGAGTGCCTTCACTAAAGCGTTGTTTAAAATTTTGGGCACGAGGTCTGTCTTTTCAACGGCTTATCATCCACAGACTGATGGACAAACTGAGCGTGTGAATCGCATTGTGGAAGACATGTTGAGGCATTATGTTAGCCCTACCCAACATGATTGAGATGTGCATGTGCCAGCCGCAGAATTTGCTTATAACAATGCTTATCAAGAATCCGTTCGCACAACTCCCTTCCGATTGGTGTATGGGGAGGATCCTATTGAGCCGTTTGCAGTGATTTCTGGGACCACTTTTCCGTCGGCTAAAAGATTTGCTATAAAGTTGCATGATGATCTTGCGTTAGCGAAGCGCAACCTGATTGAGGCACAAGATAGGCAGCGCACTTATGCTAACCAGGGGCGCAGACATGTTGAGCATGAAGTTGGGGAAGAAGTACTATTGTCCACTAAGAATATTCGTTGGAAGCATCCTGGCACCAAGAAGTTTTTGCCTCGTTTCATTGGGCCATTCAAGATTTTGGCTAGAATTGGCGCTGTTGCATATAGGCTGGAGTTGCCTGATGAATACACCATTCACAATGTGTTTCATGTGTCGCTGTTGAAGCCATATCATAAGGGTGTCAATGTGGCTCCCTCACCTCCGACAGATTGGATTGATGGTGATTGGGAATACGAGGTGGAGTGTATTCTGATGCATCGAGAGAAGAAGGCTGCGCACCATGCGCCGAAGAAGAATATTTGGTAAAATGGAAAGGCTACGGGCCTGAGCGTAACTCATGGGAACCAGAAGCAGGATTAATAGAACATGCCCAAGAGGTTGTCCGAGAGTACTGGGCTGGTCGCGCTCTCAATGAGAAGGTGGGAACAAGGAAGCGCACGCAAGGTGTCGCGGCTGCAGGCAACGGTACTAAGAAGCAAAGTAATGCGCATGCCTCAGCAACTACGAATACTGCGCCTAAGAAGAGGCGGACTTAGACACGGAGAGGCGATCTTTTCCTGCACTTGTTTGTTGCGGGTACAGCATGGCTGCCCGCCGGGGGGAGGGAGAAGGGCTTAGTTGCTCCCCGCGTGTCACCCCGTTGTTATACAAGTGGGAAGTTCAGTACGGTGAGCTGTATCGCGCGCGCATGATGTTAAGTGTACATCATCGATCCACTTTGAAGCCCGCCATGACAATTTCAAGCAATGAATGATGATGAACAAAGCTCACTGACGTACCCTGGCGTACCTCACCATTGGAGGCTCAACAAACTTGTCGCCAAAGCTATATGTGTAAAAACATATTGTTGCTTGAGTATAGACGGCATGTACACTGTTTGTGGAACTCTTACCTTATGGAGTCTTGCTCGTGATGACTGCTCTGATGTGAGCGAGGACGCTCCCATGTAGGGGAGAGGGAAGTTGTAACGGCAGGAAGCTGCCAGGTCCTGAAATGTGTAGGATTTTGGGCAGGAAGCTGCCAGGTCCTGAAATGTGTAGGATTCCGGGTTTGATCGAAGGCTCTAGAAAGTGGCATGCGCCTTGGCGTCGAAGGAAGTCCCGGTGCTGACCGGCTTGTAACGGATTCCGCTGAATGCTCTAACGTGACTGGTGTCTCTCTCTCTCTCTCTCTCTCTCTCTCTCTCTCTCTCTCTCTCTCTCTCTCTCTCTCTCTCTCTCTCTCTCTCTCTCTCTCTCTCTCTCTCTCTCTCTCTCTCTCTCTTCCTTTGCCATCACAGTTACCTATCCTGGACTACAGCACCCTTATCATGCCAAAATTATCCTGAACCCCATGCCCAGGCTTCCCGGCCAGCCTGCCAACCAATGCCTCCCAGGCCTTCAATGCCTCTCCAGGCCTCCAATGCCTCCCAGGCCTCCATTGCCTCTATAGCCACCCCCAGCTGCCCTATCGTCCTCAATCCCATGCCTAGGCTTCCCGGTCAGCCTAATGTATTTGGACTGTACCTTATTTCAACTGTACCTTATGCCAATCCCTTGGCCCCACACTCCCTGGCCTGCCAGCCCTTGCACAGTTACCCATCCTGGAATACAGTACCCTTATTATGCCAAAATTATCATGAACCCCATGCCCAGGCTTCCCGGCCAGCCTGCCAACCAATGCCTCCCAGGCCCCCATAGCCTTCATAGTCACCCCCAGCTTCCCTATCGTCCTCAACCCCATGCCCAGGCTTCCCGGCCAGCCTGTCAACCAATACCTCCCAGGCCTCCGTAGCCTCCCAGGCCTCCAATGCCTCCATAGCCACCCAGGCCTCCAATGCCGTTTCCCCCATGCCATATTCCCCCATGCCCTTGTTGCACCCAGCCATGCGTACTACGTACCAGACAATGAGAAAACCTTGATGACGTCCAACCGCCATATTCATGGACAAGCACTTGCCACATGCCCTTGCAGATCTTTTTAGCCAAGCGCACCGCCAAGCTGCCTTCTCATGCATGCTCTCATCCTGCAATTTCTGCCCAGACCAAAACCAATCCCCCCTTGTGTTAGTTCAGGTGTCAAACAGAGCAAATCTTTTGACAACGCACAACCGCGCCGTAGCCCATGTCCAACACCTGGCCTGCCTGGCCACTGGTCCTCTCACCTTGCACCTTGCATGCCCTGTCAGCAACAAACATTAACAAGCAAGAAAAAAGCCCCCGCCCTTTTAAGTCCACACACAGCAAGACAGATCACAATGTGGGACAACTGGGCTGCATGCAAATGCCTGATTCGCTCTTCCCGTGCGCTTGCTCCAACTTCTACAGACTGCTAGCCAGCCCACTCATGCACTCCTTTACCCGAGGGCTGAATCATTCATGTCTTAAAGGCTGACAAGCTTTAGTAATAGCATATATTAACATTGGGGAGCCCTTGATGAGTCCCAACCGCCGTACTCCTGGTCCAGCCCTTCCTCTGCCCCCAATTTTCTGTGTCCCACCTGCAATTTTCAGGCCCTGACGGCTACGCCGAGCTCTCCACCTGCTCAATGTTGGATAGAATGCATGCACATAAACAAGTAACAAGCCTTGCATAGCCCACCAGCCACCCTCTTCTTTGCAAGCGCTTAACTGAAGTTGCAGGCCCTAGCAACCATTCCAACCTCAACATAATTCAAATGCAAAAGAGCTTGCTTATGTGAAACTGTGTGCCACGACACGAGCACTTATAAGCATGTTTTTTCAAATCCTTCCCAGCTCTTTGATGCAGCCTTACCTTCTTCCCCGGCTGCGCTTTAGCATTCTGCTCTTACCCGGTCAGTCCTCCCAGTTGCAATCGAATCAATAAAGATTTGGCATACAAGAGCTCGGAACATAGCTTAGAATAAATTTTGAGGCATCAACCACTCACCGCAAATCCAAAAGCTTTGTCTATGTGTGCTTTCGCAGCACTATTCAGTCCCTGCAAACACAGCTGTAGCAAGCAATAGTGGCACTCAAGCTGGACTAAGCTTAGCTTCGGCAACAACAAACCATATGGTCGGACAAAGAAACTGCTTTTCAAATCCTGTGACAGTGGTCTGCACGTTGTTTGCAACGCTGTATGCGCTTGGTCCCCTGGGGACCCTGTAAGCTGCGCAGACTGCGAAGCGCTGCTTCTAAGCGATACTTGAGGGTAATAATGCACATGTGGCTACTCTCGAGAGTGCTTGAACCGTTTAAGGTTAGGCATGGACAATTTCGAGTTGATAGCTGAACTACGGATAATTTAAGTCCTTGACATAGGTTCCTTGGAGGTTGACATTGTGACTCATGTTGCTCAATTGGAGCATAGGCTATTGCAGGAGTCAATGTTAGCATTCCTTTCAATAAATTGGAATTTAGACATCCTTGAAGGATGTAGCGTTAACGAACACTTCAGTAATCTCCGGAGGAACTTCGAGATCCGTAAGGAGTCCGCTCGACCTGCTCGGAGGTCGATCTCCTGTTCGAGTTGAGGTACCGGAGCTTCGGTACCCAGCCCTTTGGGTGTTTACAATCAAGCTCACGATCTGAGGGCGTAGCTCCGATGGAGCCTATAGGCAATCTATGTTGCTTGGCTTCATGTCAGTTTCAATGCCCTTGAGTATATAAGGAGTCGTGGTTAGAGGGATGGTTAGACTTTGGGGTTCCACTGTCTCGCCGTCGCTCATGGCTGGATATGCAGGTTCTTTCTCCCTTGCACATTTTTGTGCATTCGGCCCACTCTTCGCTGACTCCAGGTATCATGTTTCACAACACTGAGACAAAACCATATTACGGGGTTCAAGTTATAACTGAGTCGTTTTCGCATGGTCACTGCGCTGTTTAGTTATCTTACGCCATGTTTTTCGTGCGCGATTTCGTACCCGTGGAGGTTTATCGGACCTCCTGGCCGCAATAGGAAGGGATACTAAGCGACACAGTGGCCAACGTTGGGAACAACAACAACAAGCCGTTCTTGGACGGCATCCTGCCGCGAGAAATGATATTAATGTATGTATAACATTAATGTAGCTGGCAGGTAAGCGTGTTTTCCGTGCGTCAGACATTAGGTAAATCCGTCTCTTTTAACAAACCACTGCGCTTGTACGTTGGTATTTAGAGAAATAACTTCAATTCAAATTTTGGTTATGCGGTTAGACTAGGCTTCACTCTTAATTCTAAATCATATCCGGCAATTTCTTAAGACGCAGGCACTGTGACGAAGGATTTTTCGGAAAGTCTTCGTATTTTATTCGTAAATTTCTTAAATACGAAGGGTTTACGAAGATTTACGAAGCATTTACGAAACAGAGTCGAAGGTCTTGTGAAAGGGGCTTCAAAATGCGAAAATGTTACGAATTTCAAATGAAAGATTTGCGAAAGGTTTACGAATGGTTTCCGAGATTCGGCCGATATTTTTATTTTTGCGAATGCTTTCCGAAAGCACTACGATAGAATCAGGAAGACGGCCGATAAGGGCCGCGCTTCGGCAGCCGCGTGCAGTACAGAAACCCTAAGGCTCAGCACTTCGTCGAAATCCCGCTTTGGAACGACGCCGTCCCAGGAGAAGTCCCTGCTTACGGAGGGCTACACCTGAGGAAAAACCATATTTCGGGCTTCAAGTTATACCTGAGTGGTTTTGGCATAGCCTCTGCGCTGTACAGTTATGTTACGCTACGAATTTTGTCCGCGACTTCGTACCGGTGGAGTTTATCGGACCTACTGGCCGCAATAGGAGGGGACACTTCGCAACACATTGGCAAACGTTGCAAAATTCAAGAACAAGCCGTTCTTGGACGGCATCGTGCCGCGAGAAATAAGGTAACTGGCAGGTAAGCGTGTTTTCCGTGCGTCAGAGATTCGGTGATTCCGTCTCTTTCGACAAATCACTGCGCTTGTACGCTGGGATCGAGAGAGATAATTCATAATTAAATCATATCCTGCAGTTTTGTGAGATTCAGGCATCTCTTTTGTATGATATCCGTCTTTCTCTTGGCAAGTCTACTGGTCCAATGTTTAGGAGTAAGGCTTTTCCTCACCCACCACATGTTTTCAATCATTTCGAATCCTATACATAAATAATACTTTGGACGTAGTTTTGGGGGAGTCCTTGGTCGCTGTGGCTCTAAATCAAGATTTTCATTTTGTGATAAACCATATTCAGACCCATGACGCTGGGAGAATGATTGGGGTGCAGGAAGGGGCTCTTGAAAAAGAATGATTTTTGCATGACTTGTCATGAATGGTGAAAATTCTGGCGCCGCGCATGATATGGCTTCAACTCAAGGTGTGGTTCATACACAAGTATTGGACACAACGTGGGAGACCAGTACAAATTGCCTGGCCCAGAATCTAGTTGGTTGCCATGAATCTTCCATTTTAAGGAGTCATGACGTCCAGTGTTGTTGCCGCAGCAGAGCATTTGCAATAGGAGTTGGGCACAAGAGTGAGACATTGTTGGGCTTGCAGGTGGGGCAAATGCATCAGAGATCAGGCCGGACAAGAGTAATGAAACCTTGGGAGCAGCCCCGGATGCTGCCAGGGCCGGGTATATCACATCCATTTGTCACATTCATGTGCTGTATGGGTGCAATGACGGGTAGTGGGAGGGGTGTGTGTGTGTGTGTGTGTGTGTGTGTGTGGTGTGTGTGTGTGTGTGTGTGTGTGTGTGTGGGGGGGGGGGGTGGGTGTGTGTGTGTGTGAGA
>KV908382.1:365063-457563 GCA_002005505.1 Botryococcus braunii
TTCATGAAATACCCTGCCCAAGTGGGAGTACGGGTAGTGACGCCATAAAAGCACGAGTCGCGAAGAATCAAGGCATAAAGATGATCATGAGGCAAAGACACCAACGAGTTCCAAAAGGTGGCCATACGCTTCAGCCAGAGATGAGCGAGGGGTTGAAGCCCCAACTCAGCTAACAAAATCGGAGTGGCCACCGAGGGCGCACCCCTAACAACATCTTCAACATGACCAAGTAACTAGACTCTAAGAGCTGAACAGAAGGGGCCGCAGCCGGTGAACGAAAAGAACGCCATCCCCAAATCTCACATGCATATGACGCCGTGGGCACAACACACATGAGAATCAACTTAAGAAGAAGACCTATAGAGGCCGCGCACTGCAGGTTACCATACTTACGCATAAGGGAGCTCCACGTGGCCCACATTTTACCATTCAGCAGGCCAAAGGTGCCCCCACACCCCCAACCGAGGATAAAATAACACCCAAGTATTTCTTAGTATATACGACGGGAAGCATGACCCCGTCACAAACCCACTGAAAGGAAGGGGGCGACTCGGGCGACGATGGAAAGACCATGACATCGGTCTTAATGGGATTAATACGCATATACGAAAAGCCACACCAATGAACAACGGCGTCAATGAGTTGTTGCAAGCCCTCTGCCGTTTCAGCAAGAAGTATCAAATCATCAGCGTACATTTGAGCCGGGACATGAGTCCCATCTCGAGTTTGGGGACCAACCCCAGGACAAGTAGCCCGAATCTGCCTAAGGAGCCCATCAGCATAAACCGTGAATAACGTGGGACTAATCGGAGACCCCTGGGTAACCCCAGCACCCGAAGCGTGGAAAGATCCAGCCATGCCCCCAGCAACAACCGTAAACCGAACACCATCATACGTGGACCGTACCGCGCGGATAAAACCTTCAGCCACCCCGAGGCGCCTGAGGGCCTCCCATAAGTAATGCCGAGGAACACGATCATAGGCTTTAGATAGATCTAAGAAACAGCAATACAACGGGGCAGTGGGCGTAGCTAAGTCAACAAAATGCTGTAGAGTAAACAACGCATGTAACGTCGAGAACCCAGGGCGGAAACCACATTGCTCAGAACGGAAGTAACTCTGTGATCAACTCAGGATCCGAACGTTCCTACGGAGTTCGTGCCTAGTTCCGAGTCAGTTTACGGAGCGAGGGGTTGGCTGAGCCAACTTGGCTCCAAGCTCTTTGATCGAAGTGCTTGTGGATAGATCGTGTCGTTTAGACGGATCGAGGTATGTCAGAGTCGGATCTGCGATAGATCGGTACACCCCCCCAAATAAGTTATTCCCACCCTGACCGTCAATTGGCGTAATTCGTGTGGCATTTCGCAAGGAAATTAATATCGGCTCTGAAATTCCAGCACGTGATAGTACATCAGTACACGTGACTGCCATGCCAGCACTCTTCCCAGGTCCGCCCTTAAAGACGGTGCCACGTCGCCTTAGAGAACCCCCTGCAGTACAAACCTCGCGGAAGCAAACAGGGCCTTCGAAACAAGACGCCGCAGCGTCTTGAGCATGAAAGCTTCTTACGATTAAACTTGAGGTTAAGTATTGTTACTATTAAAGATTGTTGTCACGTAGTTTGGCGTTATTCGGTGCTGTGGGGGCTGCGTTGTAGCGGACATGACGAGATCGAGGTTAAGGAGCCATGCGCTCGGCAGTTTTTGAGAACAAAAGGGCTTTGTTCCTTCTCTCTAGGGCCCAGCTGACCAAAAGAGGAGAGTTTTGGGTGGACTCGTGGGGGACTTGAGGTCTGCATGGGGCCCCAATCGGAAGCCGGGATTCGGTGTTGCCTTGGAAAAAAGAGGCAAGAGATGGGATGGGTCCCGCCGTTAAGGCCGGAATTTCTGGTTTTTGTCAAAAATGATATTTCGATGCTACTACTGCTATAGGAATGAACCAAACTCTGTTTTTACGGACATAAGTTGCAAGCACGAAAGGGACCATTTAATGCCTTCAGTGGCAGGAAAAGGCGAATCCCTGACAAGCAGTGCCCAAATTACGGGTGGGAATAACTTATCTCGGGGGGGGGGGGGGGGTGGTAGGAGTCCTACTAGGACTGAGCAATGCATGTACGGATTCACGATTTCACGCACCGCCACGGAGCCGTAGATCAGTGCTCCGTTGCATTAGAGTGGCAGCGACTAGCTAGGGGAGGAAAATGATGTCAGACCTCCTGACGTATTTTAGGGGTGAGGGCAGAAGTGACTGGTCAGTTCAGACGTTCTGCAACTCCAGTGTGTGATGCCCATCGTGTGGATAGGACTGTCCAACAGCTCTTTGCATGCTTTGCTGAGATTGCAATATCGTGCAGGTATACCTATAATGCTGTTCTTAGCCTAGAAGTGTCACATTACAAACACTTAACATTGTAACAAGTTCAGACGTTCTGTAACTCCAGTGTGTGATGCCCATCGTGTGGATAAGGATGTCCAACTGCTTTGCTGAGATTGCAATGTCGTGCAGGCTGTCTTGAGCTGTTCTCAAATGTGTTTGATCAACGTTGACGGTGCCATTTTCATAAAGCATGTGTCCAACCTCAACAGGAACAACCATCGTCCGTCTGTCTTGTTCCTTGTCTTACACACACACACTCTCTCTCTTCCTTCCCCCCCCCCTCTCTCTCTCCTCGCGCCCTCCCTCTATCTGTCTCACTCCACCCTGTCTCCTCCCTCCTCTGGAGAGAGATCTCCTCTAGAGCCCCCCCCCCTGCTCTCTCTCGTCCCTCCTTCCTCTCTCTCCCCCTCTCCCTCTCCCCCCTCTCTCCCCCTCGGTCGCCCCCCCCCCCTTCTCTCTCCCTCCCTCCCTCTCACCCCGGGGGCAGAAGGGAGGGGGACGGGAGGGGAGAGAGGGAGAGAGAGAGAGAGGAGAGAGAGAGAGAGAGAGAGAGAGAGAGAGAGAGAGAGAGAGAGAGAGAGAGAGAGAGAGAGAGAGAGAGAGAGAGAGAGAGATAGAGAGAGAGGGGGGGGGAGGGAGGGAGGGAGAGAGAGGTGGGGGGGGAGGGGGAGGGAGAGAGGGGGGGAGAGAGCGGGGAGGGGGGAGGGAGAGGGAGGGGGGGAGAGAGAGAGAGAGAGAGAGAGAGAGAGAGAGAGAGAGAGAGAGAGAGAGAGAGAGAGAGAGAGAGAGAGAGAGAGAGAGAGAGAGAGAGAGAGAGAGAGAGAGAGTGTGTGTAACGTACTTCCGGATACGTCCACCCGTCGGATACGGGTCTCACGTGGTCTTCGACCACGAGGGTGCATACGACTCGGTATGCACCTGTGTGAGGTCATTCTCACACGAGCCTTTGTCTTAGATCTTGCATCTAGCCTTTGTCTTCGTGAATTTCCTAGATCATTACATTTGTTTTGGTATCGGCGAAAATCTATTCTCTGTACTTTGTCCGTGCTCCACTATGGCCGAGCTCGTTTTGCCTCGCGAGTCTACAATCGAATTCATCTTGACGAACGAGCCATCTTTCACGAAATCGGAATATGTGCCTACATCAACTCTCGCGACTGTACAAGATTTTCTTCGGAAGGAATTCCGTGTACCTGTGGTTGCGGGGACGAGTTCGTCTACGGCTTTTTGGTTGTGCGTGCAGGAGTACGAAACCTATGATGATCTTTCTGTTGTCATATCTGATGTACAGGCAAAACTCTCAGAGGCCACTGCCTCTCTCCGTCAGCGCCACGCCTCCTGGCTGGCTGCTCACGCGAGCTCCTACATGGTCGCACCCACGGCCTTTGGCGCAAACACAGCGTTTGCCGCCCATCAAATTGCCATAAGGGACCTCCAGTCCGCAACGAACACTTATTGGGATTATAAGTTTCTGTTGCGTGACTTGGAGGGGCCAATTCCCTCCTACGCAGGGGACCTCACGGTGGCGCTTGAAACCCATCGTGAAGAAACCAATGCCCGGCTTACGGTAGTCGAGGGCGACGTCCGATCCATGAAGGACACCCTCTCAGAGCTCCGCGACTTGTTGCTCAAGGGTACGCCTCCGCTTACCCCGACTACCGAGCTTCCTCTCAATCCGGAATTCCCTCTCGATTACGACCAAATCAATCGGAGTTCCTTCCCTTCCAAGCCTATTCGTGTTCCACCACCCAAATTCGATGGGTCCAAGGAAGGTACCAAGGTCACCACCTGGTTTGAGCAATTTGACGACTATGCCTCTCTCATGCACATTGCACCGGGTGACTTAGTCGCAAATGCTTCACTTTGCTTGTCGGGACGTGCAGCCGAGCAATGGGCCTTAATGAAAAAGTGTAGCATTTCCTAGGGTATAATGCTCTAGTATGGTCCTTGGCATTGCTCTTTGACTTGCCATGTGATCTGGATTCGCAGTACAACCTCGCTCAAGTAGTTCGCTCGGTTGCCCGACTACGCGTCTGTGGCAGTACAGTATAATTCAATCCACCCTGGGTTTAAGAGTACGCTTGCGAATCAATCATGTAACACTCTTTCGTTGCACACCACGAACGTCTCACTGTCTCATAAAAACCTCTTCCGCTTAGTTAACGCTACAGTGGTATCGGCGACAAGGATTAGTTCCTTGTCGTTCGTTCGTGGTGCGTTTCTTTTCCTTTCGGATTGTGATGTCTCGGCATCCTCGTTCGGGTTCAAGGGCTCGTGCACCTAGTCCTGGCATCGCGGAGCCAGATCCATCCATAGATCTTCTTGCTTATGTATATGTAGATCGTTCATGGGTAGATCCTCGTTGTATGCTTAGGCGTTTGGTAGATATCGGCGCCCTGCTCGAAGGAGTCGTTGCATTAGGATCTAGTGTTCCGTCGCATTCCCCTCCAGTTGATACCGCTCAGAGCATTTCAGAGGGACTTGAGATGTTAATTCAGTGCTCTCTCGCGCAACCTGCACCTGTGGTCGTGCCGCAGCCCATACCAACGGCAACTCCGGCATCGGCTACAGCCTCGTCAGGTTCAGGGAAGCCCTCGCTCAAGTTGCCAGACCCATCTGTATTCGAGGGAGATCCAATAAAGTTGGATCCTTGGCTTATGCAGACTGAAATGTTTTTGGGGACCTACGATGTAGGCTTGTCATCCGCTCGGTCCGTGGAGGTGGCTACGACGTTCTTCCGTTGCTTCCAATTACACCTTGAGTTGAGGAAGCACTTTTACAAATCAAATACAACTTGATTTGTTGGACTTCTTTGGTATTACAGCAGTGTGAGGCCTGTTTCAGATGTCTGCCAACTGTTCAGTGACCCAGTATGGGATTCCTGTTTTGTATGGGCTTGGTAATCTGCAGGATTTCTTTCACAGTTGTTGCCATTCTTTCATGTCCCATATTGTGGATGGGCATGGTTTGTGTAGAGAGTTTCAGACATCCCCCCATGCCAGTGACTTGATCAATCCTGTGTGCATGTATAAGAGAGATGCAGCTCCTCACCTTCTTTCTAGTGATGCTCATGTTGTCTTGTTTGTTGATGGTAGTAACAGGGAGTGTACTGTTAGCCAGCTTGTGTCACAGCTACTGCCAGGTACTAGATTGACTGTGCTCTCTTGCCTGAGCCACTGTGAACAGGTGCTGGAAGGGACTACACAACAACAACTCTCATGATGTATTGCTCTCGGCTTCTGTTTTGGATGCACTGGGTCTTACTTCCACCTTTAAGAGCTCACCCCACTGCAGTTCCCATACAGGCTTGCCCTTATATCGTTGCCTGGTACAGACTGGTTGTCTCAGTGTGAAGGAGAAACCCCTGCCCGCAACTTCTTTTGACTCTTTTGTTCAGCTTGACAGTAGACACATTGTGAATAGTCTTGATCTTTCCTCCACTTGCATAGAGTTTGAGGGAATTCTTGCTAGTAGACCTGTCAGGATTTTGTTGGACAGTGGAGCCTCTGCAAATTTTATTGATGATAAACTTGTGCAGGAGCTTGCCCTTCCCACTGTGCCTTTGAGTTCACATGTTACTGTGAGAGTGGCTGATGGTAGGACATCTGTGGTACGACATAGTGTGCAGTCAGGTAGAGTGTATGTCCCTGATGCATTGCGAGAGAAGGTACTGAGAGAGTGTCATGCCACCCCCTTTTCTGGCCATCTTGGGATTAACAAGATGCATGAATTAGTGTGCAGGGAATTTTGGTGGCCACGTCTCAGCTCATCAGTCAGGGACTTTTGCAGGCCTTGTGACACCTGCCAGCGCACTAAGGGGACTGGAGCCGTACCTTATGGTCTACTTCAGCCACTGCCTATTCCGGATGGACCTTGGCAGAGCATTTCCCTTGACTTAGTGACTGATTTACCTGTCTGCTGTGGTTTTGACTCGATTGTGGTATTTGTTGATAGGTTTTCCAAGTTGTGTGTCTTGGCTGCATGCACTAAAACCATCACTGCACCTCAACTTGCACAACTGTTTATAGACAGGGTCTTTGTGAGATTTGGAATGCCTACCTCCATTGTGAGTGATAGAGATCCAAGGTTCACTAGCCATTTTTGGAAGGCCTTTGTGAAAATATTGGGTACTGAGATTGCTATGTCTACTGCTTACCACCCTCAGACGGATGGGCAGACTGAGAGAATGAACAGGACCATGGAAGACATGCTGAGAGGGTTTGTGGGTCCCAGGCAGGATGACTGGTACAAGTATTTGAGTATGGTGGAGTTTGCATATAATAACTCACTTCAGGCTTCAACACTGCAGACACCCTTCTTCCTGAATCATGGGCGCCATCCCCTTACTCCCTTGTCTTCTGCTGTTCCCTCACGTTCTGTGAATCCTGCCGTTTCTGAATGGGTTGAGGGGCTGCAGACTGCCATAAAGAGTGCCAAATCTAATCTTGCCTCTGCACAGCAACGGCAGAAATCTTATGCAGATAGAAAGAGACGAGACCACCCTTTCAAGGTGGGGGACCAGGTGTTGTTGGCTGCAAGGAAAAACCAGCTTTCACCTGGGCTCTCGTCAAAGTTATCAGCTAAGTATTTTGGGCCCTTTACTATTGCTGCAGCAGTTGGTTCTCGAGCTTTTAGACTCGTCTTGCCTGAGACTGTAAATATTCATCCTGTGTTTCATGTTTCCCAGCTGAAGCCTTATGTGTCTTCATCTGTACCAGTTACTGTTACTTCACCACCTCCTTTGTATGCAGACAAGCGTGGCGGCGTTTATGAAGTGGAGGCCATCATAGCTAAGAAGAAAGTTGGAAAGTCTTGGCGCTACTTAGTCAAATGGAAAGGCTACGATGAGACTGAGAATACTTGGGAGCCTCTTGCCCATGTTCGCCATCTGGCTGATGACGTGGCAGCTGCCCCAGTCCTTTCTTAAGTCCCACTTGCGGGCATCCCTTGATTAAGCCATTTGCGGCTTGAGACTTTTCCAGCCACTTGCGGCTGATGACCCTTGGAGCTTCAACACCAGCCAGCTTGGATCTGGGAGGGAGGGAGGGAGGGTGGAAGGGTCTGGGAGGGGGATTCGTGAATTGGGGCTTGCATGCATGTCTCTTGGTTAATTGTTTTGCATGGGTTATGTTTCCTGACCCACGGCTCCATTTTGTGATGCACTTGCTGTGGCAGTGTAGCTGCAAATTGTAGTTCCGTGCATGAGTAACTTGCTTTGGTATCTTACCCATGAGATACACTATGTGGCAGTTAGTTGTGTATAGCTTGCTGCTCTAGACGATATGCCTTATGCCTTTAGTTGGAAAGCCACCTCAAGCGAAGGTTACACTGCAGTGCAGGGTAACTGGACCTAAGGTTTGGACAAGTGCTAGTCTAATGACTCAACCTAATTGTTTCATCATTGGTGTGAGTGCTGTCTAGGGAGTTCGTCCCCTAAGTTAGAGGATCCGCCTTGCAGACGATAGTCCTTAGAATGTTGAGGTATTCGAGCATTGAGCAGATGAGTCCCTCGTCTGTGTCGTGCTAACTTGCTTTGTGGACTTCATCCTCTGACTTGCGTTGTTTCGTAACTATAAGAGGTGTGATTGTCTATAGTTACAGTAAGCAGGGTTCGTGATGCCCCTGTCTTACGTTTATGGCCCCATTGCCATAAACAACATCTCATAGCTTATGCCAAGGGGGAGGGCATGTAGCATTTCCTAGGGTATAATGCTCTAGTATGGTCCTTGGCATTGCTCTTTGACTTGCCATGTGATCTGGATTCGCAGTACAACCTCGCTCAAGTAGTTCGCTCGGTTGCCCGACTACGCGTCTGTGGCAGTACAGTATAATTCAATCCACCCTGGGTTTAAGAGTACGCTTGCGAATCAATCATGTAACACTCTTTCGTTGCACACCACGAACGTCTCACTGTCTCATAAAAACCTCTTCCGCTTAGTTAACGCTACAAAAAGTCTCTCACTCAGCGGGGACGTGATCCTAGGGACTTTTCCACCTTCAAAACTGAAATGCTTGCTCAGTTTGTGGAGGGTAAGGTCGAACACACTGTTCGAGTTCGTCTCGCATGCTTACGACACATTCACTCTGTTGCTTCCTATCATGCAGCTTTCAGAGCAATCATGGTAGAGGCAGTTCAACACCCCATCTCGGGGCCAGAGGCTTGCTCAGCTTTTCGCAATGGTCTCAAGCCAGCTGTCTACCAGTTGGTCATGAGGGATGCCATGGCCAAGGATGAGTTCGAGCACCTTGACGTGGTGGTAAAGGCTGCCAAGGAAGCTGAGGATCATCTCACTGTCCTTGCAGGGGGCTCTCACACTGACCACCGCAAGGAGGGTGGTTCACGTGCGGACAAGCGTCGCGCGCCACCCTTGGCCACCAAGCCTGCCAAGAAGCCTGCCCTCAACCTGCCTCCCAAGGCACTCGCTGAGGAGGTGGCCAAGTGGGCCAAGAAGGGCCTCGCTGAAGCCCTCTTCCACAGGCGCAACTCTGACGGGCGCTGCATCAATTGCGGCGTCCACGAGCACGACACCGCGTCTTGCCCGCATCCTAACGTTGTCTTGCCACCTGCTAAACGCTGAAGGTCTGGGCCTTCAGTCTCTCCTGCACCTCCTGCAGATGTGGCTGGAATAAGTCCGGTTCCTCCTACGCCCAATTCACACTCAGATGAATTGCCTGCACCACCACTTCTAGCTGCCCATGCTTTTCATCCAGACCCTGCTGTACAAGGCCTCACCATGGTCTTTGCGGGGCAGGTGTTGGACCAGCATGGCCACATCCTCTTCGACTCCGGAGCGGCGTGTAACGTCATCAGCTCCGCCTCGTGAAGAAGCATGCATTGGAAGTGTCCCCACGGGGAAACGTGCACCCACAGCTACAACTAGCCAATGGGACGCGCGTCAACCATATGGGCCAAGTCACAGTGTCCGTTACCGTCCAGGGTCAACGTTTCACAAGGGTTCCTTGTGTTGTGTTAGACTTAGCTATGGATTGGACTCTCATCTTGGGCAACCCGTGGTTACGTCGTTGTCGTGCTCAGTTGGACTTCGATGAGCTGACCATCAGAGGTTACACGAACAAAGCAAAGCCATTTGTTTTACGGTGTGCACCTTTGGACAAGCCTTGCCCTGGCAGCTGGTGTCAGGATACTAAGGTGTTCGTCATCTCTGCAGTGAAGGCTAAACGCTTAGTCCGTTCAGGATGTAAGTGTTGAGTTGTGAACATACATTATAGAATGCCTTGTGCTTTAGGTGATCTTCAAATGTACATTATTAGGATACGGGTCCACTATCCACATAAGGTACCTCAAGACACGTTCGGATGAGGTCTATTTCGAACATAAGGTACAATCTGATTTAGATTACGCGTTAGCGTGAAAGGACTATTAAAGCTGCGATCACCGCATAGTCGAGCAACTGGTTTGGAAAGATACTGGGCACATAAGGATGCCAGTCTTGTTCATGCAGTTGCATGTGTCTAAAAGAGCAGACAGTCGTCAAGGACTGTAGCTGGAGAGGCACGAACTTACGACCTGTCTGCTTGCTTACAGGTGCGGTGACGCAGGATGTGTATTGGTAATGTGTTCATGTTTGATTGCTTGTTTGTAAGTGAACCATCTTAGTGGACAATCAAGTCTCCCAAACAGCTAAGGGACGGAGTCTTGATTGAGTATAGGAAGGTACTTGCTTTCAGCCGTCAGGAGCTTATCCGTGTGTAGATGCTCATTGACAGATCAACATGTAACGGAACTGGTTTGGAAAGATACTGGGCACATAAGGATGCCAGTCTTGTTCATGCAGTTGCATGTGTCTAAAAGAGCAGACAGTCGTCAAGGACTGTAGCTGGAGAGGCACGAACTTACGACCTGTCTGCTTGCTTACAGGATACGCCACTGCCCATAACCTTTTACAGGTTATGGGCCCACGCCCTTCCAGCTGAGCCAAGGGCAGACAGGAGTGCATGGCATCATCGGATGCATCTGTACTGGGTTTTCCACGGACTCGCCTGACGGCAAGAAGAAGTAAAAAAGGAACAACTGGATATTCACTCAGAAGGCCTACGGACAGAGTCTTCAATATCTTGGGAAGTTTTTTTTTTTTTTTTTTTTTCCGTGAAGTGACCTGAGATTATCACCCGTCGTCGTTGTCGTGAGACCGTCAGTAGGTCCGGGTGGTCAAGCAATTGAATTGCTGAAGAATATTTTGCATATCTTGCATATTAAGGGTACATGCTAGACCTCGAAAGGGTGGAATACTTGAAAGTGCTGTGGTGCACGCCGGAAGGGTATACTTAAACCAGCTGTGTCAGGCTGAACGCTGTGAGAGCAAGTGAAGTGTATGACCAGACCTTAAACTCGTTCCCAAATCAAGGTTTCTGAAAGTAATCCCAGCAGTACAGAGACTATGGCAACACCAGCAGGAGGCAGCACGGCCTCCTCAGGAGCTGGACAGTCAGGACAGACCACTGGAGGCACTGCAGCCAGCTCGTATGCATACACGATGAACTCCTCCAATCCCAAGATGTCTACACAGCTGAAGGCTGATCGCACTAATTTCAGTGCCTGGCGTGAAGAGCTGGAGTCTTGCGCAATGCAAAAAGGAGCAATGGGAGCGTTGGAGACAGCTATGCCTAAGACCGCAGAGAACGCAGCAGTAAAACATTTCATTTTGCAGTCTGTCCCGTCCATGTGGCACGACGAAGTCAAACAGCGGGGGAGCGCTTTTGACTTCATTCAGTGGATGGCAGACCGCTGCACTGGAGGGAAGGACAGGGAAATCAACGAGAAGTGGATCAAGGGGCTCAAACAAGGCATGGTAAAGGGAGAGACAGTGCAAGAATGGTGCCACCGAGTCATCAGTATTGCCGCCTCCCTGGAGGCCAATAACCATCAGCTGAGCGACCGCCAGATCTGCAGGTATATGTATAAGGGACTACCTGCAGTCTTGCAGAACGACGCTTGGGCAATTACCTCCGCCAAGTCAGACCCCTACAACATGCTGGAGACGATCCTCACTGCCATTGAGAACTTGGAGTACCAGGATATCCCGCTGGCAGAGTCAGTGCAAGTCACAGCATCAGCTGCAGCAGTTATGGCAGCAGCAGCAGCAGCCGTGCCAGCTCAGGGTGGAATCCCTGGGCCTCCCCAAGGCGCTGGAGCTGCACCGGGCGCTGGAGCAGCACCAGGAGTGGGAGCTGGAGCACCTGCTGATGGTCAGGCCCCCTATGGCCCTTCTGCTCACAACGCTGGAGGCAGGGGGCGAGGGTCTGGACGTGGCAGGAGGCCAAAGGAGGAACTGGCGTGTCGCTTCTGCAACGGGACGGGACATTTCTGGAGGGATTGCCTGGAACTGAAGAGGCTGCAAGCTCTACGTGGCACAATGCAAGCTGCAAGTGCGGGCCCAGCTGCGTGGTGGGGCACTGGATGTAGTGCGGAGCGGATCGGGATCTCTTGTCCCCGGTCCGGCTCGGATACATAAGCAGGCGATTATTCGTACAAGTACCTTGGTACTTTTAGCCGATCGGTTAGAGCCGCGACTCTGGGTAGAGTCGGTCGAGGGTTCGATCCCCCGGCACAACATTTGGTATCGGCGATCTGGTTGATGGGCCATTTTTCATGGTAAAATCGCCTCGGGTATGAGCGCGAGGCTGAAATGGGCCCAAATCGATCGCAGGTGCTTGGTGCACGTGTTTGAGGCCCCACGGGAGTGGCCACGTGATCAGGCACAGTGCGAAGGGGGGATTCGGTGATCGGTGGCGATAATCGCGGGATGTCAGCGCGGTATATCTCTTTCCCTGGCGGCCAAGCGGGCCGTTGAGTAACGCCTAAGAGTGGTGGTGTGCGAGCGAGAACGCTCGATTCTTAGGTGGGGGGAGATGTAGTGCGGAGCGGATCGGGATCTCTTGTCCCCGGTCCGGCTCGGATACATAAGCAGGCGATTATTCGTACAAGTACCTTGGTACTTTTAGCCGATCGGTTAGAGCCGCGACTCTGGGTAGAGTCGGTCGAGGGTTCGATCCCCCGGCACAACACTGGAGCTCCTCAGCAACAAGCCAGCTGGTGGGATGCTGGCCAGTCCAGAGGAGGCCCTCCCGTGTCAACCTCACATCCTCCTGGATCTGTGTCCACTATCTTCCCCTTCTTCCCAGGCTGGCATCTCCCACCACCACCTCCTCCAGGTGCTGGTGAGCCTATGTTCGTTTCGTTAAATGTGCTTACCCCTACATCTCATGGGGCTTGCAGTACCTCGTGGCTGATAGATAGTGGTGCATCGGTGCACCTTGTAAATGATCTGTCTTTACTACACAACCCAGTCATGCATGCTCAACCCCTCCCTCTTCATTTGGCCACTTCTGATGCCAAAGGAGGGATAGTTGCAACTGGGTCTGTGTGTCTGGTCAATGCCAGACAAGAGGTGTTTTGGCTGCATAATGTGCAGTGTGTGCCCAATGCACACACTAATCTGATTTCTGTCACAGGAGCCATTCAGGATGGAGCATCATTCCTCACTGACAGTGCAGGTGGGTACACGACCATGAAAGGCCCAGCAGGCTGGTCTGGTAAGATAGCCAGAGAGCGAGGGCTGTTTTTTTTAGAATGGGTGTGTCCCGTCAAGAGCCAGCATGATGCGCAGCCACAGTCCAGTCCTCATGTGGCCTCGTATCATGCCAGGAAAGGGCACGTGTGTACAGATCGACTACTGTGGCATGCAAGGTTGGGGCATCCTGGGGTTAAGAGTATGACAAGGTTGGACAACGAAGACCTGGTCACTGGGATCAATGTGTCCCTTGCTCCATGCTCAGAGTGTTCTCCCCAGTGTGAGTCATGTATACAAGGGAAACATTCTCGCCCCCCCTTTCCAGCTTCCTCTAGGCCTGCAGAGAGTGTGTTAGATAGAGTGCATGTGGACACTGTGGGTCCCATTTCACCAGCTGCAATCACGGGAGAGCGTTTTTGGGTTACTGTTGTTGATGAAAAATCCCATCTGATAGCCTCATTGGCAGTGAAGTCGAAAGAAGCCATTCCCAAGGCCCTCATTGAGCTCTTGAAGTACTGGCAGACATTTCATGAGAAAGTGGTGAAGTGTGTGAGATCTGATAGAGGGACAGAATTTCTGAATCAGCAGTTCAAAGAATTTTGTGCTCAGCAGGGCACTAAAATGGAGACCTCAGCTCCATCCACGCCTCAGCAAAATGGACTTGCTGAGCGCATGAATCGGACTCTGAAGGAGCGCACAAGGACCCTGTTGGTGCACGCTGCAGCAGACCCTTCCTTGTGGAAGGAGGCATTGGAGTCTGCCACCCTGCTGTACAACGTGGGCCCCACCACAGGCAGGCCTCTGACCCCTACTGAGATGTTCTATGGGGTAAAGCCTGATGTTGCTTCCTTGCGCACATGGGGCTGTGTGGCACATGTTCACATTCCCCCAGGTCAGCGGTCTGTATTTGGACCAAAGACCATTCCAGGCATGTTCACTGGGTATTGCCCACAGTCCAAGGCCTATAGAGTGTACGTAGGCAATGGTGTATGGAAAGAGAGCAGGGATGTTACATTCCTTGAGCATTTGAGAGGAGGGGAGAGAGTGGGTATGTCTAAGGTGCAACCTGGATCCTCTCAATGGCTCTCAGGAGCGTCCTTGCAGGGCAGGGGAGGCAATTCCAATGTCCCCAGCTCACCAACAGCCATTCCCGTGAATTTTTGGGAAGCAGAGGATGACCCAGTGGTGGAGTGCAAGCCCACTGGATCTCCTGCTACCACTGCCAGCTCTCCAGAGGATCACAGCAGGCTGAGGAGCTCAGTCGGACCTGTGGCTGGAGCCCCCAGCAGCCAAGATGGTTCCCCTGCCACTTCAGAGACCTCACAGCAGTCATGGTCAGTGCTGGGCCATCTTCAAAATTTAGCTCGGGGGGGTGCTGAAGCGCACTCGCAGCTGGACAAACTGCAGAAGATGCAGGAGGGGGTCAGGTTCCAGGGGAAGTCTCAACATAGACTTCCCCCAGGAACCACCCTCACAAGGGATCAGCGTTATGAACAGCGCCAGGCTAGGAGGGACTCAGTAGGGGTCCCCATGCATGACCCTGGCTCAGGCCAGGTACTTGTGAGTGAGCCACCCTCGGTAGGTCTCCCTGATTTGCAGAGGCAGGTTGAGACAGGGGAGGCTATGCTTGGAGAAGATGTTAGCGAGAAGAGTAGTGGGCTAGAAGTGCCAGCAGCAGGGGAAGCACGTAGCCAAGTTGAGCTGGGAACCAGTCATGCTTATGGGGTGCAGCCTGACACAGTAGGCGCAGCTCAGGAAAGTCAGAGTAGTGTACCTAGGTGTGAGTCCAGGAGAGAGAGAGAGCTGCTGCTTCCACCTGCATTGAGAAAGGTGAGAGATTGTAATGGTGGAGCGCATGAGTCTGGCAGTTCAAGAGAGAGAGTTGGGGAGGGCTCTGGCAGTTCTGGCTGTACTGCAGGATCTCAACATAAGGTACAAAATGTACCTTATTCTGGGAACCAGGATCAGAGGAATATAAAAGACAACAGTCCCAGGAGTGCTGACAGTACTGCAGAGTCTCAGCATAAGGTACAAAATGTACCTTATGTCAAGCTGGGAAAGGTTCACGTGCCATCTAACCTGAGGGAAGCCCAATGCTCCCCTCAGTGGGATTTTTGGCAACAAGCAATGAGGGAAGAGATGGATTCCCTTGATACCCATGAGGTTCTAGAGTATGTGGACAGACCACATGGACAAAAAGTTATTCCTGTCCATTGGATATTCTCCACTAAAATTGATGCACATGGGAATGTTACTCGCTTTAAAGCGAGGTTAGTTGCCCAAGGGTGTAGACAGATCCCTGGGATAGATGTTGGGGAGGTATTTGCACCTGAAATATTCTGGGCTTGGCGTATCCTGCATGGTGGCGGCACGGAGGGTGTTAGACGATGTCCTCCTACTTGTGCGTTGTTAAGTAGGCACGGACATATACAAGTCAAGGACTGGTTAGCAACTGATTGATAGACACCCGGAGTGCCACTATAGTTCCAACCAAGTGTTACAATATCTCTCATCTCTCCTAACAAGGTGACGCAGTTCAAACACGCCTAACCTGCTCTCACCCAGGTCGTGTTCATTACTTTGTCCGATGAGCTAAACTCAACTCTATATGTCTAACATGTTCTAACAATGTTCATCTGAGTGCTAAATCCAGGAATACAATAAGGATTAAGTCACCTGCATGGTGGCGGCACGGAGGGTGTTAGACGATGTCCTCCTACTTGTGCGTTGTTAAGTAGGCACGGACATATACAAGTCAAGGACTGGTTAGCAACTGATTGATAGACACCCGGAGTGCCACTATAGTTCCAACCAAGTGCCTTCCCTATCCGTGCTTGCCCCATATGCCTCCTTTCTACAAACGTGTCTGTAACTTGCGTTATGATAGTCTTCGTTCAAATGCATGTATTGCCTGGCAGAACTCAGGGTTCTGCCTCTCTTTCCTAATTGGTATTGTCTTCATACGGAGACTTGCCATTATTACTCCTCTGAGGGAAAGGCATAAAATTAATTAACACAACACTTCCCCTTGCCTTTACCTCACAGAAACTTGGCCAGTCCCAGTGAGTTACGATGTCCCAGAAACACTTGTCTAACTAGTGGTTTGGTAAAAATGTCAGCCACATTTCTAGCAGATTGAATGTACTTGAATTCAACCTGCCCCTTTGCAATAGCTTCACGTGCGAAATGACAGCTAATTGCAATATGCTTTGTGTGTTTGGAGTACACCGGATTCCTCAGGTGGTTTATACACCCTTGGTTGTCACAATGAATCTTCACTATCCACGGTAACACTCCAATTTCCTCCAGGAAACCTCTCAGCCAATTTGCTTCCTTCACAACAGCACTTGCTGCCATGAATTCAGCCTCCACTGTTGAAGTGGCAACAGCAGATTGCTTTTTACTTCCCCACACTACTGCTCCTCCAAACACAGTGAGGACAAAGCCAGTGGTAGAGAAGCGATGATCCTGATCACCTCCATAGTCGGCATCCACATAGCCTTCTAGCTCTATCTCCCCCCCTCCGAGAGTTAGAACCAAATCTCGGGTTCCTTTCAGATACTTCAACACACGGATGGCTTCATTCCAATGTGCTGTGGTGGGAGATATGCGATAACGAGACAATACACCTACTGCCTGAGCTATATCGGGACGTGTGGTGTTGGCTATATACAGAAGAGACCCTACTAACTCACAGTAACGGTGACCTGGAGGTAGTGGACTGCCAGCACCAATGCTGTCGCTCCCATCTCTCGGTGCAGGCCTTTGGGACATTACGAAATCTTTTGTCATGGGAGTATCAGGTCCCACTGACTCAAGATCCAAGCCAAATTTCTCTACAAGTGCATCGATTTTAGGGATGCAACTCAGGGTGATCAGCCCTTTATCTCTATCTCTCATCACTTGACATCCCAAGAAATCCTTCACTTCCCCAAGATCATGGATGGTGAATTCTTTCTTGAGAAGTCCCTTCACTCTCTCGATTTCTGACATGCCCTTGGAAACTATCAGAAGATCATCAACATAGATCAGCACATAGGACTTTCCTCCATCAGTAGAGCATCTCACATACACTCCCGCATCACTCTTGCACACCTCATACCCCATGACTTCAAGTTTGTCATTCAGGGTTTTGTGCCAGGCACGTGGAGCCTGCTTCAGGCCATACAACGCCTTTCTCAATCGGCACACAATATTCTTATCACCATTCTCAAAGCCAGGAGGTTGCGTTACATATACTTCCTCCTCGAGCTCACCATTCAGAAAGGCGGTCTTAACGTCCACCTGATGAATTTCACAGCCCTCTCTTGCAGCAACAGCAAGCAGAGCTCTTCTAGCTCCATAGCTACTAGTAGGAGCAAAGACCTCCATCACATCCACTCCAGGGATTTGTCTGCATCCCTGTGCCACTAATCTGGCCTTGAATCTCACAACATTGCCATGTGCATCCATTTTCACTGAAAATATCCAGTGAACTGGAATAACCTTATGTCCACGAGGTCTCGGAACATACTCCATGACCTCATGAGTATCTAGAGAATTTTGCTCTTCCTGCATAGCTGCCTTCCAGTATTCCCACTGGGGAGACATCTGTGCTTCTCTCAAATTAGAGGGAACGTGAATTTTCCCAAATCTGACACCTGTGTGCTTTTCCTCTGAATTGCCTGATTTTCTCTCACTTTGTCCAGAACCCACTACTCTTCCACTGACACTCGCTGAGTTACACATCACAGGCTCTCCAGTAGAAGTAGAATGCTCTCTCATAGCACGCTCTCGCTTGGACTCACACTTGGCTTTGCACAAGTTACTCTGCTCATCCCTCACATCATCCTCCCATGCACAGGTACCTCTCGGACAGTCTTTGTAATTTGGAATCCCTTCACATTGTCCAGACTTCCGATTCACCTCCTCAGACACACTCTGACATGCCTGCAAGAGTTCAGACTCTTCAGGTCTCTCACAAGCAACATCGGGATATGGCAGAGTGTCTGCATACTTCCCCTGATTTATGTGATCCACATGCCTCTCAGACCGACTGCATGTCACTGTTGGGAGTGACCTCACATCTCTGACATCACTCTCCCAGGCACAGGTACCTCTCAGTGAGCACTTGTAATTTGGTCTGTCTCCACAATGTCTGTGCTCCTGATTCACCTCCTCCTCTCGTCCCTTACATGGAGTCAAGGATGCAGATCCTGTCTCCCGCTCACAATCATGTTTGGCTGGTGCAGAGAAAGCATATGATGCTTCCTCTGACCGGTGGCTGCCACCACAGTCCCGTCCAGGAGTGCTCTGACTGGACGGGTTGCCAGAAGAACTCTGCATGGTCACATCTCTTACATTTCTCTCAGTCACTGAACAAGACCCACCCATACTGCTCAGCTCCCCGGGACCATTTGCAGCTTTGCATGTAGCTGCCCCCCTCACTGCACTCACATGCAATTCATGCCCCTCATGTGAATCACCCTCTAGCTGCACTTCCCCTGGTCCCTGTGACAGAGAGTCACATTCAGTCAACCCCTCTCGCTCTCTGCTCTCTCCCTTCTCCTGTGGCAGCAGGAGGTCTTTGGCGGCAGTGCGTTGTTCGTGTCGTTGAGCCCGGGTCAGGCCATCCAATTGGTGGTTGCGGCAATCAGACCTAGTTGGTCTGAGGACCTCCTGGGCTCGCTCCATCTGCGGTCGAAGGTGGGAGTCCTGTCTCACTCCTCTGGCTAAGTCCTGTACTGCCTCCAGGGTTTGATCCATCTCCACTGGGTCACACAGTCTTCTGGATTCAGGCTCGGGCTCAGCCTCACTGGGGGGTCCTGTGACAGGCTGTGTGGGGAGGTTGCTGGAGGCTGGCAGGTACTCAGGCTCACTGTGTGGGTCATCAAGATCTGTCTCAAGGCTGATGTTGGTTGTGCCAGGGGAGGTGCCGGGAAAGACTGGGGGAGTGTCACTTGCAGAGGGCTCAGGACACAGAAACTCTGTAGACTGTGTTGAGGAAACGCTCATGCCAACCCGAGAGGCTCCCCTGAGGTGCTCCACGAAAACCACATCTCTGCTCTCCTTCCAGATACCCCCTCCCACATAGATCCGATAGGCTTTGGAGGAGGCTGAGTAACCAGTAAGCATCCCTGGCACAGTTTTAGGGGAAAACACAGAGCGCTGGACATCAGGAATGTGCACAAAGGCCAAGCAACCCAGGTACGCAGTGGGGTTACATTTGGTTTGTAGCCAAAAAATAATTCTGATGGCGTGCGGTCCCTCCCGGTACTGGGACCCATGTTCAGTAGGGTGCATGCAGTTTCCAGGGCCTCCTTCCACAACGTTGGACTGGCAGCTGCAAAAGCCAGAAGAGTCCTGGTACGTTCCTTGAGGGTGCGATTGGCTCTTTCAGCCGCTCCATTCTGTTGCGGGGTGTAAGGAGCTGAGGTCTCCAATTTAGTCCCCTGGGATGCACAAAATTCTTTGAACGTGGCATTCAGAAATTCAGTTCCACGGTCACACCGGACACACTTCACTTTGGTTTTCTTCTGGGTCTGCCAGTATAGAATGAGGTCCCTCACAGCAGCACTGATGGCATCTTTGGACTTCACAGGCAGGACCGCCTTTAACTGAGATGACTCATCCAAAGCAGTCACCCAGTAACGTTCACCAGTTACTGCAGCAGGAAAAATGGGGCCCACAGTGTCAATATGTACTCTGTCAAGTGGTTCAACAGCTGGTCTACTGCTTATTCCAAATGGAGGCCGAGACGTCTTTCCCTCAATACATGCTTCACAGTAGACTGGACAATTGGAGCAGGGACATAGGGATGTATCAAGTCCCGAGACCAGGTCCTCATTGGTTAGGCGCTGCATCCATGTTTCACCTGGATGTCCCATTCTGCTATGCCAGAGGTATCGTCTGGCACAGTTGTGTGAGTTTTGGGTGGGGGTTTTGGACTTCACAGCAGCTGAAATTCTTCTGTGGTTAACACTGGGACTCAGAGCTACAACTTGATGAATATAAAATAGCCCTTTCTCTGCACTGATCCGAGACCTCCAGCTGTTTGGACCACAGACTTCAGTGAACGCTCCAACATCATCTGTGCGAAAGACTGCCCCATCCCGCAATGCTGCAGATACTGACAGTATGTTTGAGGTTGCAGAAGGAACACACTGAACATGATGTATCCACAGGGGAACTCCCACTCGACTGAGGATGCAGACAGAGCCTGATGCTACAATTCCTCCAGTGGCATCTGAAGTGGCCAGATGTAATGGGATGGGTTTGGCATGCACAGTTGGATTATGTAGTAGGGTCACATCATTCACCAGATGTACAGATGCTCCACTGTCCACCAGCCAGGATTGCAGAGACGAATTTCTGACAGGAGTCTTCAGGATGTTGAGGGAAATTATGTATGGCATACCTCCAGGTGGTGGAGGTGGGGGAGCTGGGGGTTGGAACCATGCCGGAAAGGCATCCAGTCCAGGGTGCGCCAGCTGGGCTGCAGGAGGGTGTGGGCCACCCATATGTGGAGGTCCCTGTGGCCACATTCCCTGCAATTGTTGGACCGCTGCCACTACGTTCCGTTGGGTCTCCTCGTCCCGCTTCCTCTTTCGACAGTCCCTCCAGTAATGCCCCTTCTTATTGCAGTAGTTGCAGATGCCCTTAGTCTCGGACTTGGCCTCAGAGACAGTTGGTTGGGCCTGCTGATGGACTGCACTGGCAGCTGGTGGGGTATTGGCTCCACTGGAGCCTTGTCCAAGAGCCAAAACCCTTGGTTGGCGAGGAGCATATTCATCAAAACCCACTGCAGCTGCTGTGTTGCGCAGAAGTCCAGCCAGCTTCTCCAGGGGTTGTGCTGCAGCAGTTGTGATCATTCCTGGCTCTTTAGCTGCATCAGGCAAGCCCTGCACAATCTGGGTTGCAACGTGTGCATCCAGTAGAGCATGGTTGTTCCTGTCAAGGCATGCCTTCAGGTTGATCATTCTGTTGACATATTGCGAAATCGTCTCGTCATGTTTCATTCCCTGGCTCATTTCTTGGAGCCAATCTGCATTGGCCTCGATATTATATCCACCAATAAACTTTCTGCAGATGAACTCATATGCATCATAAGCAGAGGGCAGATTAGACAGAGGTCCCAGCCATTCCTCTGGGACTGACTCATAAATCAGTAACATTGCGGCTGCGTCATGTGCTGTACCAGGCATAGCCTCCAGGATGGCAGGCAAAGACCCTTTTGACTCATTTGCTGCCAAAAATGCATTCTTCCAAACAATAATATTTGTCCCCCGTTCCTTCAGTTTTATGTGTACCTTGACATTTGTTGGGATAATCTTGGGCAGCTCATCTCCGCTGCCTCTTGAGGTGCTGGGAGTACACGGTTCTCTGATGGGTGTGGATGAGGCTGGTTCACTGCTTGACGTTGATGCTCCACTAGCTGATGATCCTTTCTTCTTGGAAGTCATAATTCCCCAGTTGTCTTATAACTCCAGTACTCGCAAGGTAGCAGCAAGATCTTACTTCTGAACCAGGTGGGTTGAGCTAACGGACAGCCAACGTGAAGGTGAAAGATGTAGTCTTTGACGATAAAGGCTCTCTCGTCAGGATTGCGGTCTCCACGTTGTCCTCCTTCTCTGATTAGTTCGTTGTATGACGGAGGTCCTGATCTCAAGCGCGCTGGAACGTTGAGGTTGGTGGTCTTCCTGGCTGTTTGCTTTGTCCGCTTCTTCGCCATTCACAGTCTAGTGAGCTCCGATTTAGGCGCCACCCACTCTCAGCATCCGAGCCCGTGGGCCCATAACCTGAAATATTCTGGGCTTGGCGTATCCTGCATGGTGGCGGCACGGAGGGTGTTAGACGATGTCCTCCTACTTGTGCGTTGTTAAGTAGGCACGGACATATACAAGTCAAGGACTGGTTAGCAACTGATTGATAGACACCCGGAGTGCCACTATAGTTCCAACCAAGTGTTACAATATCTCTCATCTCTCCTAACAAGGTGACGCAGTTCAAACACGCCTAACCTGCTCTCACCCAGGTCGTGTTCATTACTTTGTCCGATGAGCTAAACTCAACTCTATATGTCTAACATGTTCTAACAATGTTCATCTGAGTGCTAAATCCAGGAATACAATAAGGATTAAGTCACCTGCATGGTGGCGGCACGGAGGGTGTTAGACGATGTCCTCCTACTTGTGCGTTGTTAAGTAGGCACGGACATATACAAGTCAAGGACTGGTTAGCAACTGATTGATAGACACCCGGAGTGCCACTATAGTTCCAACCAAGTGCCTTCCCTATCCGTGCTTGCCCCATATGCCTCCTTTCTACAAACGTGTCTGTAACTTGCGTTATGATAGTCTTCGTTCAAATGCATGTATTGCCTGGCAGAACTCAGGGTTCTGCCTCTCTTTCCTAATTGGTATTGTCTTCATACGGAGACTTGCCATTATTACTCCTCTGAGGGAAAGGCATAAAATTAATTAACACAACAGCACCCACCAGCAGCTATGGGGCAAGGAGGGCTGTGCTGGCAGTGGCTGCCACACAGAATCTTGAGATCCACCAAGTGGATATCAAGACGGCTTTTCTCAATGGAGAGTTGGAGGAAGAGGTCTATGTGACCCAACCACCAGGATTTGAGAATGGCAACACGAGGGTTGTGTGCAAGCTCAGGAAGGCACTATACGGTCTAAAACAAGCCCCACGGGCTTGGCACAAGACCTTGACCGACAAGTTGAGCGTGATGGGGTATAGTGTGTGCAAGAGTGATGCGGGTGTATACATCAGGAGGGCCCCTGATGGCAACCTGTCCTTTATTCTTGTTTATGTTGATGATCTTCTCATAGTTGCCAGATTGCTTGCAGAGATTGAGTGGGGGAAAGAGTTGTTGAAGAAGGACTTCACCATCCATGATTTGGGAGAGGTGAATGATTTCCTGGGGTGTCAGGTCCTACGCAATAGAGTTCAGAGCACTATTTCCATGAGTTGCACTCCCAAGATTGATGCTCTTGTGGAAAAGTTTGGGGTTGCTGATGATGGGCGTGTGGTTGATACCCCCATGTCCAAGGACTTCGTGGCTAGCAGCAGACCCGAGTCCTCAGATGGTTTGTCACATGGGGCAGGTACCCCACTGCCACCTGGTCATCGGTACTGTGAGTTGATTGGATCGTTGCTATATATTGCCAATACGACCCGGCCTGACATTTCTCAGGCGGTTGGAGTGTTGTCAAGGTATAGAATGACACCCACTACCTCACACTGGAATGAGGCCATTCGAGTGCTGAAGTACTTGAGAGATACGAGAGAATTAGCTCTTACTCTGGGTGGAAAGGGGCCTGAGCTAGAAGGCTATGTTGATGCCGACTATGCTGGGGACCTGGACCACAGGTATTCCACCACTGGCTATGTTCTATCAGTCTATGGTAGTGCCGTGGTTTTAGGAAGCAAGAAGCAGAGCTCAGTTGCTACCTCAACTGTGCAAGCCGAGTTTATGGCAGCCGGCCATATTGTGAAGGAAGCCAACTGGCTTAGGGGCTTCTTGGAAGAGATTGGAGCTGCACCTTGGAGAGTCAAAATTTTCTGTGACAACCAAGGATGCATTTCCAATTTACGGAACCCCCTTTATTCCAAATTCACAAAGCATGTTGCAGTAAGCTTCCACTATGCTAGGGAAGCTATGGCACTTGGGCAGGTAGATATCCTCTATGTAGAATCTGCTCGAAATGTGGCTGACATTATGACCAAGCCACTTGCTAAGCCCGTGTTTGTTGGTCATCGTGATTCACTAGGTTTGAGAAGATACACATAAAGCATGCAGGCAAGGGGAAGTGTTGAGTTGTGAACATACATTATAGAATGCCTTGTGCTTTAGGTGATCTTCAAATGTACATTATTAGGATACGGGTCCACTATCCACATAAGGTACCTCAAGACACGTTCGGATGAGGTCTATTTCGAACATAAGGTACAATCTGATTTAGATTACGCGTTAGCGAGAAAGGACTATTAAAGCTGCGATCACCGCATAGTCGAGCAACTGGTTTGGAAAGATACTGGGCACATAAGGATGCCAGTCTTGTTCATGCAGTTGCATGTGTCTAAAAGAGCAGACAGTCGTCAAGGACTGTAGCTGGAGAGGCACGAACTTACGACCTGTCTGCTTGCTTACAGGTGCGGTGACGCAGGATGTGTATTGGTAATGTGTTCATGTTTGATTGCTTGTTTGTAAGTGAACCATCTTAGTGGACAATCAAGTCTCCCAAACAGCTAAGGGACGGAGTCTTGATTGAGTATAGGAAGGTACTTGCTTTCAGCCGTCAGGAGCTTATCCGTGTGTAGATGCTCATTGACAGATCAACATGTAACGGAACTGGTTTGGAAAGATACTGGGCACATAAGGATGCCAGTCTTGTTCATGCAGTTGCATGTGTCTAAAAGAGCAGACAGTCGTCAAGGACTGTAGCTGGAGAGGCACGAACTTACGACCTGTCTGCTTGCTTACAGGATACGCCACTGCCCATAACCTTTTACAGTAAGTCTTTCCTTTCCACTGTAACCAAAGTCGACGAGTCTGCCATGTCTGGACCATCCCTGGTCGATGATATACTCAAGGGGTATGCTGATGTCTTTCCGGACGAGGTACCTGGGTTACCCCCAGACCGTCCTGGAATCTCTCACACAATCCCTCTGACTGACCCACATGGCAAACCTCCTTCTCGACCACTCTACCGTCTCTCTTGCGCTGAATTCCTTGAAGCCGAGAGACAGACCAAACTGCTTTTGGAAAAGGGATCCATAGAGCCCTCCACGTCACCATATGGAGCACCTATCCTCTTTGTCCAAAAGAAAGACGGGAGCTTGCGCATGGTCATCGACTATCGCGCACTTAACAAACTCACTGTCAAGAACAAGTACCCTATGCCACGCATAGATGATACTCTTGACCAACTCCAAGGCTCCACCGTCTTCACCAGTCTGGATCTCACCTCTGGGTACCACCAGATCCGGATCACTGAGGAGGATGTTCCGAAAACTGCTTTCAGGACTCCTATGGGCTTGTATCAATGGAAAGTCTTACCCTTCGGTCTCACCAATGCACCAGCCACTTTCCAAACTGCTATGAATACAATCTTCCGCCCATACCTCCACAAGTTTGTCTTGGTTTACTTGGATGATATCCTCATCTATAGTAAAACCCCTGAGGAGCATCGTGAACACCTGCAAAAGGTTCTGGACCTTTTGCGAGAGCATCAGCTCTATGCCAATCTCAAGAAATGCTCCTTCGCCCAGCCCGAAGTCACGTACTTGGGTCATGTGGTGTCTGCGGATGGAATCAAAGTGGATCCCCGTAAGACAGCTGCCGTAGCTGATTTTCCTACTCCTAGGAATCTCAGTCACCTACGGTCCTTCCTGGGCTTAGCCACCTACTTCCGCAAGTTCATTCGTAACTTTGCGATGCTGGCTTCCCCTCTCCACCGCCTTTCTCGTAAAGGTGTGGCTTGGGTCTGGTCTCCTGCTTGCGCTGCTGCTTTCCAAGCAATCAAGCAGGCCTTGACCACTGCTCCCTGCCTAGCTTTCCCTGATTTCTCTCAACCATTTGAAGTGCACACTGATGCCTCCCTTCATGGGCTCGGGGCCGTGCTCTATCAAAATGGTCGTCCAGTGGCCTTCGAAAGCCGAGGTCTTACACCTGCGGAAATCAACTATGCCACTGGGGAAGAAGAGCTCCTGGCTGTGGTGCACGCCCTCACTGTCTGGCGCTGCTACCTTGAAGGTGCTCCTGAGTTCCGGGTCGTCACAGACCACAAAGCCATCACCTACTTGGACTCGCTTCCTACCCTTAGCCGACGTCAAACACGATGGGCTGAGTTCCTTTCCAGGTTCCACTTCCGTTGGGATCATGTTGCTGGCAAGTCCAATGTGGTAGCTGATGCCCTCAGTCGTCACCCTGCCCTCGGCAGTGATTACACTCCACCGTGTGGCTTTGTCAATGCCATTGTGGCATCTGGGGTCTTAGCACCCCCTGACTCTCCCTGTCTACCGAGTCCATCCCTATCTGCCGTCCTCCGTTCCGGTGTGACTTCAGGGGGGGGAGAGCCCACGAGCCTGTCATGGAAAGACAAGTTCGTGCAAGGTTATTCTGTGGACCCATGGTTCCAGGATGCTGACAACTTGAAGGGTCTCCTCTCACACGAGGGTCTCTTCCTACACGTCGGCAAAGTTGCCGTACCCGATGCATTTGGGTTGCGAACCCTTCTCCTTAAGGAAATGCATGACAGCCCTTACGCTGGACACCAAGGTGTTCGGAAGACCCTGAAGCTCATAACCCGCCATTACTGGTGGCCTTCTATGACTCAGGAAGTGGAGAGGTATGTCACCACATGCCATCTGTGCCAAAAGAACAAAGCCAGGAACCTCAAACCAGCTGGTCTCCTGCAACCTCTGGGCTTACCCTTGGCTCCTTGGCATACAGTCACGATGGACTTCATCACGCAACTACCGTCCACAGAGCGCGGCCACGATGCCATCTTCGTCATCGTGGACAAACTCTCCAAGATGGTCCATCTGGTGCCAACCACGTCGCGAGCGACAGCGGAGCAAACGGCACGCCTGTACGTTGACAACGTATGGAAGTTGCATGGGGTCCCCCAAGTGATAGTGTCTGACAGAGATCCACTCTTCACCAGCCACTTCACCAAGGCTTTGTGCGAGATACTCGGTACCAAACAGGCCATGTCCACTGCCTACCACCCTCAAACGGATGGTCAGACAGAAAGGACCAACCGGGTACTGGAAGACATGCTACGCATGTACGTGTCGTCCAGCCAAACTGACTGGGACACCAAGTTGTCCTGCGCCGAGTTTGCTATCAACAACGCAGACCATGAAAGCACAGGAACTACTCCATTCATGCTCAACTACGGGCATCATCCATACCTCCCAGCCACGCTCCTACCCAACCTACGGGTTCCGAGCGCAGCCGGCTTCGTTCAGCGCATGCAGCGTTTGATCAATGAAGCTCGGATGGTACACCGAGTAGCCACCAACCGACAGGCACAGGCAGCCAACACAAAACGTAGGGATCTCCAGTTCTCACCAGGGGATTGGGTCCTTCTGTCCTCCAAGGACCTACGTTTTAAGCAAGGCACTCCAAAACTCCTCCCTCGCTGGGTAGGTCCATTCTAAGTCCACAAGCGCATTGGCAAACAAGCTTATGAGCTAGTTCTGCCTGCACGCTGGAGAATACATGATGTCTTTCATGTATCCAAGTTGGAACCCTACCGTAGGGATGGATCAGTTCAACCACCGCCTCCAGCGGAACTTCTCCTTGGAGAAGAGGAATACGAGGTGGACTCCATCGTAGCCCACCGTCGTGTCAATTCTCGAAATCCCGCCAAGTACGAGTACCTCGTCCAGTGGACAGGTCACTCTCCGGAACACAATACTTGGGAACCACAAGGGAATTTGACCAATGCTCCTGAAGTGCTCAAGAGGTACTGGGACACAGTCGGTCGCAACGCACCGACATAGGAGGTTCACCAGCGGCCTTGAGCCCCCGCGCCTGCGGGAGGGTCGTGGTTATTTAGCCGCATACTCGAGTGCACCGAGTATCCTTCCGACTTGCAGGTCAAGTGCTAGCCTTCCTACGCCCACTCCCTCGGGTCCCAGCATAAGCTGTGTCTTACTGCTGTAGTGACTTAGCTCTTCGAATCAGTGGCGTTTGGCCTGTGGCCGGCGTTACCCCGTTCACTGCGGGCTTATTACTTAGTACACCCAAGGCAAGTTCGAACCCAAGTCCTCGGGCCTGGTGTCTTCGGGTCGTCGCTCATCAGCTCACCATCTTGTGGATGTGTTACAGTGAGCCTTCCACACTCACCCTTTGTTAGCCTCCCAGGAGCTCGGCTAGCTAAGAGGGGGAGAAATGTAACGTACTTCCGGATACGTCCACCCGTCGGATACGGGTCTCACGTGGTCTTCGACCACGAGGGTGCATACGACTCGGTATGCACCTGTGTGAGGTCATTCTCACACGAGCCTTTGTCTTAGATCTTGCATCTAGCCTTTGTCTTCGTGAATTTCCTAGATCATTACAGAGAGAGAGAGAGAGAGAGAGAGAGAGAGAGAGAGAGAGAGAGAGAGAGAGAGAGAGAGAGAGAGAGAGAGAGAGAGAGAGAGAGAGAGAGAGAGAGAGAGAGAGGGGGGGGGGAGTGTTGTGATAATCTAATTGCAGATGAGACCCTAATTGTCATTATCCAATAAATTGTCATGTGATTTTGGGGACAAGGATCACTGAACAAAGTATCTAGGCCATGCCGACCTCATCTGCCACGTGGTTTGTACTTACTGAGCAATGCGAGATACGTATCTGCTGTTTATTTGTAATCTTCAAGAGTGTCTATGTACTCTTTAAGAGTGTCTATGTACTCTTTAAGAGTGTCTGCGGGTGCTCAGACAGTTTCTAAGGCATTCCATGCGTGAATACTTGTATAGAAGCTGTTTGGACGCTGATCTTGGTGTTCTCTCATGAACTCCAGTATGACCTTATCATTTGTCTAGTCTTATGATGAAATGCTGAGGCCTGGAATTGACTAAGCACTTAGATCTTGGCAATTCATAAGCCTCAATGTGTTGTGCCACTTCTGGAAGTCAACTAGCACCTCCAGGCGATAGGAATATGAGTGGGCAAACCCAAGGGGTAACCCGAAAGGTTGACCGTATGCATTCACGGTCCTTTCCCCTTGATTAGCCATTTAGTAGCCAGCACCGACGATCGTGACTAGAAACATGAGTGTTCTGGTCCGAATCAGGGCCCGGATGTTCGGACTTACAAATTCGAACACGAAGCCCGGTGTATTGTACACCATGTACAAGGTAGACGTACTTGGGCTGACTCGGGTACGGCTACGTAGCTTGTCATGATATTTAAGAGGGCCAGTCTCTTGAAGTCAACAGTTCGTTGGCTTTCCATATGACCACGGCTCACGTCTTAAGCTTGTTGTTATGTGCCTTCAATAAGGCTTGTTTGAAGTCCTGGTGTCGGCGCGCATGCAGGTAATCACCTTCATTATAGCTTGCTTAGCTATAGGCTATAATTACAAGACACACACATTGTAACAAAGTTCGTTGGCTTTCTATATGACCACGGCTCACGTCTTGTTGTTATGTGCCTTCAATAAGGCTTGTTTGAAGTCCTGGTGTCGGTGCGCATGCAGGCATTATCCTTACTGACGATGGTGTTCCGTCAGCAAGGTTTGAAGTAATTGTTGAAGTAATTGTTTATTTCATGTTGTTTTATCTACATGGTATCGGCCGTACCACTGAGAAGTCGATGGCAGAAGGTCCACTTCTGGCCATGTCTTTCTCAGTGGTACGGCTGCCATCTTATGGGGGAGTAAGCTGCAAAAGGTCACAGCTGTAACGTACTTCCGGATACGTCCACCGGTCGGATACGGGTCTCACGTGGTCTTCGACCACGAGGGTGCATACGACTCGGTATGCACCTGTGTGAGGTCATTCTCACACGAGCCTTTGTCTTAGATCTTGCATCTAGCCTTTGTCTTCGTGAATTTCCTAGATCATTACATTTGTTTTGGTATCGGCCACTGGACGACCATTTTGATAGAGCACGGCCCCGAGCCCATGAAGGGAGGCATCAGTGTGCACTTCAAATGGTTGAGAGAAATCAGGGAAAGCTAGGCAGGGAGCAGTGGTCAAGGCCTGCTTGATTGCTTGGAAAGCAGCAGCGCAAGCAGGAGACCAGACCCAAGCCACACCTTTACGAGAAAGGCGGTGGAGAGGGGAAGCCAGCATCGCAAAGTTACGAATGAACTTGCGGAAGTAGGTGGCTAAGCCCAGGAAGGACCGTAGGTGACTGAGATTCCTAGGAGTAGGAAAATCAGCTACGGCAGCTGTCTTACGGGGATCCACTTTGATTCCATCCGCAGACACCACATGACCCAAGTACGTGACTTCGGGCTGGGCGAAGGAGCATTTCTTGAGATTGGCATAGAGCTGATGCTCTCGCAAAAGGTCCAGAACCTTTTGCAGGTGTTCACGATGCTCCTCAGGGGTTTTACTATAGATGAGGATATCATCCAAGTAAACCAAGACAAACTTGTGGAGGTATGGGCGGAAGATTGTATTCATAGCAGTTTGGAAAGTGGCTGGTGCATTGGTGAGACCGAAGGGTAAGACTTTCCATTGATACAAGCCCATAGGAGTCCTGAAAGCAGTTTTCGGAACATCCTCCTCAGTGATCCGGATCTGGTGGTACCCAGAGGTGAGATCCAGACTGGTGAAGACGGTGGAGCCTTGGAGTTGGTCAAGAGTATCATCTATGCGTGGCATAGGGTACTTGTTCTTGACAGTGAGTTTGTTAAGTGCGCGATAGTCGATGACCATGCGCAAGCTCCCGTCTTTCTTTTGGACAAAGAGGATAGGTGCTCCATATGGTGACGTGGAGGGCTCTATGGATCCCTTTTCCAAAAGCAGTTTGGTCTGTCTCTCGGCTTCAAGGAATTCAGCGCAAGAGAGACGGTAGAGTGGTCGAGAAGGAGGTTTGCCATGTGGGTCAGTCAGAGGGATTGTGTGAGAGATTCCAGGACGGTCTGGGGGTAACCCAGGTACCTCGTCCGGAAAGACATCACCTACTTGGACTCGCTTCCTACCCTTAGCCGCTGTCAAACACGATGGGCTGAGTTCCTTTCCAGGTTCCACTTCCGTTGGGATCACGTTGCTGGCAAGTCCAATGTGGTAGCTGATGCCCTCAGTCGTCACCCTGCCCTCGGCAGTGATTACACTCCACCGTGTGGCTTTGTCAATGCCATTGTGGCATCTGGGGTCTTAGCACCCCCTGACTCTCCCTGTCTACCGAGTCCATCCCTATCTGCCGTCCTCCGTTCCGGTGTGACTTCAGGGGGGGGAGAGCCCACGAGCCTGTCATGGAAAGACAAGTTCGTGCAAGGTTATTCTGTGGACCCATGGTTCCAGGATGCTGACAACTTGAAGGGTCTCGTCTCACACGAGGGTCTCTTCCTACACGACGGCAAAGTTGCCGTACCCGATGCATTTGGGTTGCGAACCCTTCTCCTTAAGGAAATGCATGACAGCCCTTACGCTGGACACCAAGGTGTTCGGAAGACCCTGAAGCTCATAACCCGCCATTACTGGTGGCCTTCTATGACTCAGGAAGTGGAGAGGTATGTCACCACATGCCATCGGTGCCAAAAGAACAAAGCCAGGAACCTCAAACCAGCTGGTCTCCTGCAACCTCTGGGCTTACCCTTGGCTCCTTGGCATACAGTCACGATGGACTTCATCACGCAACTACCGTCCACAGAGCGCGGCCACGATGCCATCTTCGTCATCGTGGACAAACTCTCCAAGATGGTCCATCTGGTGCCAACCACGTCGCGAGCGACAGCGGAGCAAACGGCACGCCTGTACGTTGACAACGTATGGAAGTTGCATGGGGTCCCCCAAGTGATAGTGTCTGACAGAGATCCACTCTTCACCAGCCACTTCACCAAGGCTTTGTGCGAGATACTCGGTACCAAACAGGCCATGTCCACTGCCTACCACCCTCAAACGGATGGTCAGACAGAAAGGACCAACCGGGTACTGGAAGACATGCTACGCATGTACGTGTCGTCCAGCCAAACTGACTGGGACACCAAGTTGTCCTGCGCCGAGTTTGCTATCAACAACGCAGACCATGAAAGCACAGGAACTACTCCATTCATGCTCAACTACGGGCATCATCCATACCTCCCAGCCACGCTCCTACCCAACCTACGGGTTCCGAGCGCAGCCGGCTTCGTTCAGCGCATGCAGCGTTTGATCAATGAAGCTCGGATGGTACACCGAGTAGCCACCAACCGACAGGCACAGGCAGCCAACACAAAACGTAGGGATCTCCAGTTCTCACCAGGGGATTGGGTCCTTCTGTCCTCCAAGGACCTACGTTTTAAGCAAGGCACTCCAAAACTCCTCCCTCGCTGGGTAGGTCCATTCTAAGTCCACAAGCGCATTGGCAAACAAGCTTATGAGCTAGTTCTGCCTGCACGCTGGAGAATACATGATGTCTTTCATGTATCCAAGTTGGAACCCTACCGTAGGGATGGATCAGTTCAACCACCGCCTCCAGCGGAACTTCTCCTTGGAGAAGAGGAATACGAGGTGGACTCCATCGTAGCCCACCGTCGTGTCAATTCTCGAAATCCCGCCAAGTACGAGTACCTCGTCCAGTGGACAGGTCACTCTCCGGAACACAATACTTGGGAACCACAAGGGAATTTGACCAATGCTCCTGAAGTGCTCAAGAGGTACTGGGACACAGTCGGTCGCAACGCACCGACATAGGAGGTTCACCAGCGGCCTTGAGCCCCCGCGCCTGCGGGAGGGTCGTGGTTATTTAGCCGCATACTCGAGTGCACCGAGTATCCTTCCGACTTGCAGGTCAAGTGCTAGCCTTCCTACGCCCACTCCCTCGGGTCCCAGCATAAGCTGTGTCTTACTGCTGTAGTGACTTAGCTCTTCGAATCAGTGGCGTTTGGCCTGTGGCCGGCGTTACCCCGTTCACTGCGGGCTTATTACTTAGTACACCCAAGGCAAGTTCGAACCCAAGTCCTCGGGCCTGGTGTCTTCGGGTCGTCGCTCATCAGCTCACCATCTTGTGGATGTGTTACAGTGAGCCTTCCACACTCACCCTTTGTTAGCCTCCCAGGAGCTCGGCTAGCTAAGAGGGGGAGAAATGTAACGTACTTCCGGATACGTCCACCCGTCGGATACGGGTCTCACGTGGTCTTCGACCACGAGGGTGCATACAACTCGGTATGCACCTGTGTGAGGTCATTCTCACACGAGCCTTTGTCTTAGATCTTGCATCTAGCCTTTGTCTTCGTGAATTTCCTAGATCATTACAACAGCCCTCTCTACAGTGGAGGCAGAGTTTGTCTCCATGTGCAGCGGAGTACAGGAAGCCCTGTGGATCTCCAAGCTCGTGTCAGATTTTGGGGGAGTTCCAGCGCCAATCATGATCTACACCGACAATACGGGAGCGCTGGCCAACATCAAGGGCATTCCGATCTCGCCGCGCATGAAGCACATCGGGGTCAGATACCACAGAGTCAGGCAGGAAGTGGAGCAAGGATCAATCAGCCCCTTCTATGTGGAGTCTGCATCAAATCTGGCGGACATGTTCACTAAAGCGTTGCCTAAAGTGCAATTCCAGAAATTGAGGGCTGGGATTGGGATGGAGGTATTCATGGATGTCAAGTTGCTACTTGATTGCCTTGCGTATCATAGAGCTTCTCCACCATAAACCCACAGGGTGGGAGTGGCTTCGCACCCAAAAAGGGGGAAGTCTCTGGTGGCTGGATAGCAGGGTGGTGGAACGACACGGCGTAGAAGACCGTGCCACCGTGTAGCTCCTTGACACAAGTCTACATGAATATTGTCCCCTTCAGTCATGGGGGAGTGTTGTGATAATCTAATTGCAGATGAGACCCTAATTGTCATTATCCAATAAATTGTCATGTGACTTTGGGGACAAGGATCACTGAACAAAGTATCTAGGCCATGCCGACCTCATCTGCCACGTGGTTTGTACTTACTGAGCAATGCGAGATATGTATCTGCTGTTTATTTGTAATCTTCAAGAGTGTCTATGTACTCTTTAAGAGTGTCTGCGGGTGCTCAGACAGTTTCTAAGGCATTCCATGCGTGAATACTTGTATAGAAGCTGTTTGGACGCTGATCTTGGTGTTCTCTCATGAACTCCAGTATGACCTTATCATTTGTCTAGTCTTATGATGATGATGTAAAAGGTTATGGGCAGTGGCGTATCTTGTAAGCAAGCAGACAGGTCGTAAGTTCGTGCCTCTCCAGCTACAGTCCTCGACGACTGTCTGCTCTTTAGACGCATGCAACTGCATGAACAAGACTGGCATCCTTATGTGCCCAGTATCTTTCCAAACCAGTTGCTCGACTATGCGGTGATTGCAGCTTTAATAGCCCTTTCACACTAACGCGTAATCTAGATCAGATTGTACCTTATGTTCGAAATCGTCCACAACCTAACGTGTCTTAAGGTATACCTTATGTTCTCAATGGACCCATATCCTAATAGTGCACACCTGAAGATCACTTAAAGCACAAGGCATTCAATAATAATGTTCAGAACTCGACAGAAATGCTGAGGCCTGGAATTGACTATGCACTTAGATCTTGGCAATTCATAAGCCTCAATGTGTTGTGCCACTTCTGGAAGTCAACTAGCACCTCCAGGAGATAGGAATATGAGTGGGCAAACCCAAGGGGTAACCGAAAGGTTGACCGTATGCATTCACGGTCCTTTCCCCTTGATTAGCCATTTAGTAGCCAGCACCGACGATCGTGACTAGAAACATGAGTGTCCTGGTCCGAATCAGGACCCAGATGTTCGGACTTACAAATTCGAACACGAAGTCCGGTGTATTGTACACCATGTACAAGGTAGACGTACTTGGGCTGACTCGGGTACGGCTACGTAGCTTGTCATGGTAATTAAGAGGGCCAGTCTCTTGAAGTCAACAGTTCGTTGGCTTTCTATATGACCACGGCTCACGTCTTGTTGTTATGTGCCTTCAATAAGGCTTGTTTGAAGTCCTGGTGTCGGTGCGCATGCAGGTAATCACCTTCATTATAGCTTGCTTAGCTATAGGCTACAATTACAAGACACACACATTGTAACAAAGTTCGTTGGCTTTCTATATGACCACGGCTCACGTCTTGTTGTTATCTGCCTTCAATAAGGCTTGTTTGAAGTCCTGGTGTCGGTGCGCATGCAGGCATTATCCTTACTGACGATGGTGTTCCGTCAGCAAGGTTTGAAGTAATTGTTGAAGTAATTGTTTATTTCATGTTGTTTTATCTACAGGGAGGGAGGGAGGGAGCGAGAGAGCTCCCTCCCTCCCTCTCTCCCTCACGTTTCACCCGACACAGCTGCTTGTGGCTCGTGACTTCCGCGTACCAGCATGTCGGATGCGTGTTTGCGGGTAGGATCTGCTTCACTTATGTTTTAAATACATCTGTCTAGCCCAGAGGGCAGCTGCCTGCAGGATGACCTGCAAACGGTGGGGAAGCTCGATCCTTAATAATAATGTGTCTGAAGACTCGTACTCCAATTTGGAGATTTCGAGCCTGCAAACCTACTACGTGAAATTCTACTGCCGGAAGACACCTAGAGCTCGAGCCCATGGACACACCGAACTTCGTCGACCCGCATCAAGGAAGGCCCCGGAATGCACCGTCATGGGGTCTGGAGGATTTCGCCTAGTAATTTCCTGCAAAATCAAAGTTATCGGAAAGAATTGTTGCTTACAATCGAATTCGGAATCGATCAAGCCGCCGTGCAGTACAATGCTACAACTACAGAATGTCCGAAACTCCGACACTTTCCGTCGATGGCCGCCAGGTAGCACAGTTGGGCGCTCTGTAATCCAGCCAATGTTCCTCATGAAGCTTCTTTGAACAGTCGGAGCAGATTGGGACGGGTTGAAGCTCTTTCCTAAAGCTCATTCAACCAAGGGGGCAGCGTCACACCTTGATTGTCCCAGGTCCGGCCTCGATCGAGTGTACTGCTTGCAACGTTTTTCGCATGTCGAAATAAATTAATCCACTGCTCAAAAGTATCATTGGGCTTATCTGACATGTATACTCTGCAGAGAGATATATTTGGTGGTTTCGTGGGCAGGGCCGCTGGTCCTACGCATCCCCGCCTTGTTGACACTGTCGGTAGTGAATGGAACACCTAAAGAATGTAAAGGGGCACAATTTCATAGGACTTCCGGCGTGATTCTTGAAATTCTGCTGTTGATGGACTGATCTCCACTCTTTGCTTGTAAAAGGAAACGCAGGGCCAGTCTACGTAGCCCCTGCCACCATATTCATAGAATCCCCCACACTGCTCCTGCAGCATTTCAGCTACGTCAAATAAAAACGGCCTTGAATACGGTGGTAAATGCACGTGTTTGTTTGTGTGTATGTGTGACTGTGTGTTTGTGTGAGTGTTTGTATCAATTTTCGGTCCTTCATATACCAACGCTTTGCAGAACTAGTTTGTTGTGGCGCCATCCGACTACCACATGTTTTCCACTTTTTTTGGTAAATGCATTTTGGGGTGTCGCTCTACGTTGTAATAGCAAATTAATGTATGTCGCAGCGCAGGGCTATGGCTTCCTATGGTGGTAACGCAAACACCTCGCTAGTCAACCCTGCGGGGTGCTCAGCTCCTTACCCTCTCGAAAGAGTTTTATCTGCTTTTAATTTGATCCCAATGCCCTCCTCTTTGTTGCCGGAACCTTCTGGCGTGCTGGACGAAGCCCTGGGGTGTTGGTTGTCGATGGTGCGATTTTCCCGTCCACACTCCGGCCTGATCATAGTTTCTAACAGTATCCTTGACGGCATCGCAATTAACATTTTAAAATACTAAGTTAACGATATACATATGAAACGACTAAGAACATATAGTTTTTGGGTTTGTGAAGAAAGAGTTTGATCCGGGAAGGAGCATCATGCATGTTATGGCAATCAGCGGAAGAGTATTTGACTGAGGCAAAGAGATCCGTTCATGAAACGAAGATAGGGACTGATGACAATGTGTGAAGTTCTCGTCTTAAATGCGACGCAGAGCGGCCACATATAGAATGTACGCGTTCATTTAAGTATATGAAAACCAGAGAGAACTGTACGGGATCTCCCCATGCACGCATATGAAGTACAAGGTAATGGTTGTCTTTACAATGCATATATGTTGAATGCTTGTATATGTAGCATGTATACTTATATACTATACTAGCAGCTCTTGTGATACAGGGCGGAACGGGGCACAGGAAGTACCTCCTGCATTTGGAAATGGTGTCTGCAACACAGAGGTGTACAATGCCAGTTGGACTGTGGGTCGGAGTTTCGATGTACGTAATGAAAACAATGGATTCTCAAATACCACATCGTGTGAGCATGGTACGCTTGTGGGTAGCGATGCGTATGCCACCGATATCACGGACAGTCAAGTGCCTTTCTGCGACAACCCCATTGCCAAGAGCCCTTTTGCTGCAGAACAGGGACAGGGTCCTGAACAGATGCCCAAACCGGTTTTTGCGTCATCTATGTCAAGTTCAGTAGCTGGAGCTGAGGACGACATGTGTGGTGGTTCTCAGGGTGAGACGCTCCATGGTGTCCTGCTGCCGATTCGCAGGCTGATTCTGCTGTCCCCCCCCCCCCCCCAAATTTAATGTGGAAAGTATTTGAGGAATGGACTTCTGCAGTGTATGATAACTTTTTGTCAGCAAAGAGCCTGCATGTGTTCTCATGTTCGGGGCTTGTGTTTTGTAGGCTTGGGGCTCGAGCTTGTAAGCCATAAGTAAGAGAACGGTACAATCCAAGTCTTGTAGGACATGCACAAGATGGTACAATCTTTTGTACTGTTATTTGCAAGGTCTATGGGGGTATGCAGGAGATTCTGTAAGGGGTTGGTCTAACATGGCCGGTGTGTACACAAGTACGGATCACGGTCTGTCTGATTCTCCTGGTGTACGTCGATCCCGAAGGGAGGCGACACGTGCCAGCACAATGGCAACTGCAAAAAGAAGCAAGGTGAGGCCTGCATCTGTACCTGTGCCTGTAGCTGTATCGGTCTACTGTACTGTCGGTCAGTATTTGCAAGCCCCAATGCCGGACATGTAGTATGACAGCCTGCAGGCCAACTATCCAAGTCAAACATCATGTAACGTTAAATAGGATGAGAGATTTTCCTGTCCAGAGATGCTAAGGTATAAATCAGCCTTGTTTGAGTATGAGTAGCTCATTGGCTAGTATGTCCTTTGCATGAGGTACGAATGGATCGTATGAATGCATTCCCTTGTTTTTAGATGTGTGCATGCCTCGCACATCACCTAGTCACACCGTCTGAACATGAATTTGTATATACTACGGTACAGTAACTTGTCAATGATGGCATATCTTTTTCGATAAACAATTGTTTTAAATGTGGAGAAGGGGGAGGACTAAGAGTGACTAAGATCAAGCACCAGTAATGTACAAAATAGTTTACAAGTCCATACCATCTTAATACAGCTGAGATATATGCGTGTCCTGCTGTCTATCTGCAGTCTATGTGGTCTCTCCAGAGCTCCTGGAGTTTTCATCCTCATTGTCATGCAGGCTAGGTGCATATAAACATTGTAGGCACCTGCATTTTGCCCTGGCCTATCCTTGAATCAACGAAGTCTCCGATGGTGAATGCATTCTATGCTCATCATGGTGTTGTGCGTGCAGCAGGAACCTGGTGTAAAAAAAAAGGTGGGGCGGCCCATTGCATTCCAAGGAAATCCTGATGAGCTCAGTCCAGAGGAGCAGAAGCGGGTGAAGCGCCGCAAAGCCAACAGAGAATCGGCACAGCGTGTCAGATTGCGTCGTCTCAAGGAGTTCCAAACATTATCTGAGCAGGTATCTCAGTTTGTTTTAGCCAACTCCTGTACTGAAGGCTAGCCCACCGCTGCTCTAAACACTAGGTTGGCGACACTGCAATAGACATGCATACGGGTGAGGGAATCGGGTTGCCGATGGGGAGTTGTGTTGAGGGAGGACATGTGCGGGTGTGGCTAGGGCGCGTGCTCCTCCCCCCCCCCCACCCTCCCAACCTCTCTCCCCGCACCCCGCTCTACTCCCCCCTCTCTCCCCCCCAATCCTCACCCCCTTGTCCCCTCCCTGTGTGTGTGTGTGTGTGTGTGTGTGTGTGTGTGTGCGCGCGCGTGCATGTGTGTGTGTGTGTGTGTGTGTGTGTGTGTGTGTGTGTGTGTGTGTGTGTGTCTGTGTGTGCGTCACCCCCTTCTCCTGTGTGTGTGTGTGTGTGTGTGTGTGCGCGCGCGCGCGAGTGGGTGTGCTTCTGCAATTGCAGTCATGTTTATGTACAGGAATGTAAGTTCTGCCTGACAGCATGCACGTGGGTGTCTACGTCTAATAGTTGTGCACCTTCAATGCTGTGAAGTGTGTTTGCAGTGTGGTTAGCTGGTTGAAAAACTAGCTCACTGATCCATTGGAAAGCGTGATTTGACATACTCTGGACTTGTCGCATGCTTCTCTGATCTGCGGGGTTCTTCAGTGGGATGTCCCAGAGCACTTTTGACACTTGCCACAGCATGGCTTCGTACACTTTTGGCTCTGACAGTTCTAGACTCAAGGTGCACTGCCCAGTACTGGTAAGGGTTTTTAATTACCTCATAATGGTCACATTCAAGTTTAGTCTGCCATACTCTACTCCGTTTGTGCCTATTCTTGTGGCGGTGCAGCTCAAGATGTTGACGACCTCAAGGGATAGGGCAAACATCGAGTTAGACGATGCCATGAAGCATATCATGATGCTGACCGCGGAGTGTGACAAGATGTCGGCCGAGCTGAAGGAAAAGTCGCTGAACAACCATGCGAGTTCACTTGTCTCGAGTAAGGTGGGGTTAAACATTGATGGTCTGTTGTGCCAATTGATTTTTGGTAATATGGGGGTGTGGCAATGGTGGGTTTTGTTCATGAGCCCGACATGGTGGCAGTTGATCTTTTAGATTATGTCGCAACCCACTCGAAGTGGCTCCATAGCGTAACCTGCAAATGAACCTTTAAATTTTTCATGATAGCAGGCAACCTTCCGTGCTTGAACAGATCGGGTGTCTCAGTTGGGAATGTTATCCCGGTCACAAGGTCCAAATGCTTGGCTTTCTCTGTCGTGCTGTGTATTTGTTCACAGCATGTTCAGTGCAATGGCAAAGTTTGTACTGCTGTACTGCAACTCAAGGGTCCGTTTCCTTGCCAATACTCATGCGTGTGTGGAGATGGGGTGTGTTTGGCCTCCATGCTGGTGAAGGTGCACATGAGCGGGGCATGCTACTGGATGTGAGATGTCTGGTCCGTTTTTCATGTTTGATCTGATTTTGGTGTCGTATCCCCCCACCACTCGCAGTGTCACCTCCATTCTTCTTTTGCAAAGCTCATATTATTTCACGAACTTCATCATGTTGCTGTTTGAAGAGTTATGGCAGAGTCTCAGAAGAGTATTTGCGAATGTCAATTGTGCATTCGAACAGCATGGCATGCTTTCTCCTTAAAGCCAACCTCCGCTTTTGTATTCCGTCGTAGTGAATCTTAAAACTCAAGGATGCAGGTGAGGTGAGGATGCAGATGGCCATCTGCTGTCATGGAGCCGGGACTGACTTGCACGCCTATGTGATGAGCTGGCCAGCTGGCTATGGCAGAGGAGGATGCAGATGCTTCTCATAGAATAACCGTATTGTGCCTGGATTAATGGGATTGCGCAATTTCTTACAGCTGTGCACATGCCATGATATACCAAAGACATGCCACGCATGGCATGTCTTTGGTATATCATGGCATGTGCACAGCTGTAAGAAATTGTGCAATCCGATTAATCCAGGCACAGTACGTTTATTGACGGCATATGCTATGTGACTGGATGTACTTCGTATAATATTTCTGATCATGGCTTGGAGGAAATTGAGGTCACAAAAAGGGCGTGCACTTGGGAAGTGGAGGGAATATGGCATCTTGAATGCAGCTGGTCCTCGGCAGGCGGTGGCCTTGTCCGGCCTTGTTTATGTGCGGCATATCAGATTTAATCAGGTCATGAGCTCCTGCTGGGCTGCTGACGCCGATCTATGGTGCTCATCCCATGCCTTGCCCTGTTAAAAGGTTTGAGGCGCAGGCACAGCACACTCGCGGGATATGTCGCGTGCTGAGGCTATCTGGATGCATAGACGTGAGGACTGTGCTTAAAAAGGCCGCATTGCTGGAAAATTTAGCTAGAGTAATAGAGTGTGGTGTGGTGTCATGTATGTACATTAGCTGCGATGTGCATTCCGCACCTCATGTTGCAATTGGTGTATATGCGCACATATGTGTCGGTGCAGAGGCCTCCTTTGAGCTGCAGTCAATTGAAAGTGAGTGCATGCGCAACTGAGTTGCGTCGTATACGTACTTGGTTCAGCCGACGAGGTCAGCTGTTCTTTCGCTTCATTTAACACGCTGTACAGGTGTGGGTTTCTAACCGGTACCGTTAACCATATATTGACATGTATGTTTTTAAAAGCATGTACGACCACACGCCTGTGTGTTCATTCCATCAGATTTCGTGGTTTGTTGCAACACGTAGTTTCGTCTTATTCCATCACCATTGTGTGTTTCGTTGCAACACATAATTCCTTGGACATTTCATCACAGTGCAGCTCTCTGATGGTCAGGGGCACACTAAGGATCGTTGAACGTTGGGCGTTGGTATTGACACTACCGTATACGTAGTGTGCCCTGTCTTTTAACGGGTCGTATTTTGGGGGAGGGAAGTTTGCACAAGGCCCCGCAACCCCGGTGTCAAAGCTTAATGGGGGCGTACCTCCAGTGTCATTGTGTTCGCCGTTGACGGACTGGATGTAGGTGTGTGGGGAGGTTTTGTATGGAGCATACACAGCTTATAATCAGCGGGAAGCCGGCATGAGCTTCCGGTGGATCTGCTATATTGCCAGATGCCTCCGGCGGATCTGCTATATTGCGAGATGTCGAGGATTTAGGTGAGCCATGTCCTCATTGCATGGCTTTGTATATATTCACTTGTTAGGAACTCGCAAACCTCATTCGTCTCTGCGCCTTCCCAGCTATGTACATGTCAACGTATGTTAGCACGTGTACCACGTGCAAGAAGGTCGTTTTGTTTAGAATAAAAAATGAAGTCTATCCTAACCGCACACCATGAATCCTGCATGCAGGTACGGATTTTGTTTGTCGCCACTTGTTTTGGGACCTGGCGCTGACGCCATTTAGGATACGGCAATTCAGGGGCATCGCTTTTGAATCAGTTGCATCGTCAAGTGAGGACGTGTCACATCTACAGCCAAAAGAGTGCACGCATGATTATGGGGCATGGCGCTTATTCCTGTGCTGCATGCTTACAGCTGACTTACTGAATGTCGGCTTGAATTAGTTGCAACTTATTGCGTCGTCAAGTGAGGACGTGTCACAATTACAGACAAAAGGTTGCACGCATGAATAGGGGCCTGGCACATTCGTTGCGGTATAGTAGTGGTATCTGGAGTGACAGAGCAAACCCGCCAATTGCAGTGCCCTTGTCACTGGTCGTGTGCACTGTGAGGATATGAATTTACGTATCTTTTAGGCTACTTTGAAGTCAGAGGTCGAACTCCCTTAAGTGTTGCCGAGTCCTCTACACTTGACCGGGGTTGGGAAAGGATGGAGAAGCACTCAGGCCCTGACGTACTTAAAAGAAAGTATGTACAGGCTGGAAGACCGTGCACGTGGCATAAGTAAACGTCTTTGCCGCGGGTCTCATAGCCACAGCTTCGTTGCTGAAATATTGCAGGCAGCATGTGAAGGCTAGAAGCAGCATTACTGAAGCAGTACAGTTGTAGCATTTCCTAGGGTATAATGCTCTAGTGGTCCTTGGCATTGCTCTATGACTTTCCTTGTGATCTAGGTTCGCAGTACAACCTCGCTCAGGTAGCTCGCTTGGTTGCCCGACTACACGTCAGAGGCAGTGTGGATCCTGCAAGATCCAGTTTGGATTTAATATTATAAATCACAGATAATAAGACACACACATGTGTCATCCAGATAAGTGAACACTTTCAATATCAACACCATCAAACGGTGGAAGCAGTTTAACAGGTCAGACTGATCTTCTCTTGATCTGACCAATGCATACACGATGCCAAACACAGATGAGAGTGAATGTAGATCAGGCTGTGAGTCAGAGTTTTTGACAACAAGACGTTTCAAAAAACACTACGGAATGACTTACACGGGCAGTATACGACGCTGACCTATCTAACGATTACCTGCAAGATTTAATATTATAAATCACAGATAATAAGACACACACATGTGTCATCCTGTGCATATTAATCCATTAGTGTCTTGCTGGTAACTATCACACGATCACTTGCATGCGAACGTGTAGCATAAACTGCTTACCAGATAAGTGAACACTTTCAATATCAACACCATCAAACGGTGGAAGCAGTTTAACAGGTCTGCACATTAACAATAACATTATTAGTATAAGATTAACAAACAGCACTTATGGCTGTCAAAATAACGTCAGCGACGAACATACGCCTCACCAGACTGATCTTCTCTTGATCTGAACAATGCATACACGATGCCAAACACAGATGAGAGTGAATGTAGATCAGGCTGCGAGTCAGAGTTTTTGACAACAAGACGTTTTAAAAACACTACGGAATGGCTGCTTGAGACTTCGTTCAGTCGCACCTAGTATTATCAGATCAGCGCGTTGAATTGCGCTGATCTGGCCCTTTTCACGAATTCCTATCAGAATTTAGGTTCAGAGCCTTGGAAATTGACCCTTATCCTAATATGAGATTATCACGTTCTTAGTTACTAGGATAATCCCATGTTTGATAGCCACAAGCAACAGGAAGGACATTCTCTACCATGTTCTTAGATACCTTTATACATTAATACTTGTGGCCAAAAGACCACTGGCTGTCTGTCAAAGAGTTTCCCTTGAGTTGAGCACATGGGTCAACTATACAGCTAATTTATTCTTGCTAGAATTGTCATCTTTGGATTGGCTTGACAGTACACAAATTCCCACAATCTTCCCCTTGTACTTTCAGGACATGCCAACATTAGTTTACTGCATCCCCAAAGTTTTACGACGCCTTTCGAATACAGTAGATGCTAGTGGCTTTGTGAACATGTCAGCTACGTTTTCGGTAGTAGGCACATATGTAGGATCAATTTGACCCCAAGCCACCTTCTCTCGAGCATGATGATAACTCACACTAATGTCTTTAGTGTGCTTTGAGACCATGTGATTTCTGAGGTTTGACACACATCCCTGATTATCACAATACATGGTTACACATGTGATATCTTCTCCCAACTCACAAAGCATACTTCCCACCCACATGGCCTCCTTTACTGCTGCACTCACGGCAATATATTCAGACTCCACAGTGGATGTTGCTATGGAAGTTTGCCTCTTACTTGACCAAGACACAGCAGATCCGTTAAGTAGAAACACAAACCCAGTTGTGGATTTTCTACTATCCAGATCACCTGCAAAATCTGCATCCACAAAGCATACCAGTTCATTTCGATTAGATCCAATATACTTAATCCCCATATATTTGGTACAGTTGAGGTACCTCAGTACCCTAATTGCTCCATTCCAATGGGATGTTGTTGGCTGTCCTCTAAACATGCTCAACATTCCCACAGCTTGAGAAATATCTGGCCTTGTAGTGGTTGACAAATACTGAAGAGAACCGATCAATTCTAAGTACCTATGACCTTCTGGTAGAGGGACTCCTGATCCAATCTGCTCTCCAGTCATCCCTTTAGGAGGCTCAGGCATTTGAGTAGGTAAGAAGGAACCTGAGATTGGTGTATCCACCTCCTTCTCTTGATCAGGTAGCCCATATTCTCCCACTAGTTTCTCAATCTATAGAACATTAGTCGTTTTAAGAGTATGTGAGGATTCGTCTATCTTAATTTCACACCTCAAAAATGACTTTATTTCACCAAGATCATGAATTGAGAATATGCTAGTCAGCTGTTGCTTAACACACTGAATAGATTCCACATCCTCACTCACAATCAACAAATCATCCACATACACTAACAAGTATACGTGTGACTTGAATGACTCTTTGTTAATGAAGAGAGCTGGATCACACTGACAGGATGTAAAACCAAACTTTCCAAGCTCTTCCACCAGACACTTATGCCATGCACGTGGTGCTTGCTTTAGACCATATAAGGATCTGAGTAGCTTGCACACTATATTAGAATCACCATTAAAGAAACAGGGAGGTTGGGCTACATACACTTCCTCATCTAGTGTTCCATTTAGGAATGCTGTCTTCACATCGACTTGGTGTATTTTCCACCCATCTGACGTGGCTAAATTTAACAGCACCCCCCTAGACGTGTGTGTACTGACTGGAGCAAAGGTTTCAAAGTAGTCAACACCTGGCCTTTGCTTGCAACCTTGGGCCACCAGTCTCGCCTTGAATCTGACAATATCACCAAAACTGTCAGTTTTTAAAGCATAGACCCATTTCAGACGAATACTTTTGGCATCAGCAGGTCTCTCACAATATTCAAACGTTTCATGAGAGTCAATCGAGTCCATCTCTTCATTCATGGCCTCCAACCAATATGCCCACTGTGGTGATTTTTTAGCTTCCCACCAGTCCTCTGGATCCTTGATATTCCTTGATGATAATTTTACTTGCTCTTGTGCCCCATTTTGATTTGGAGGGATTATTTCTGATGCATCTGTAACTGGCGTTTCCCCAATGTGGTATGTACCAGGAACATACCTGTCTGGTTCTGCCAACGTTTGCCTCAGTTCATATCTACCTCCACCACCTTTGGCACCATTTTGTAATTCATCACTTGAGTCACTGTTTTCAGCAGAGGGGTGATTATCTGACTCCTCACGTGAACTATCTGATACGTGTGACTCTGGATTCTGTGTGTCCCCAGTGCCCACTGCTCCTTCCCCTGGAGCTTCTGACCCAGATAGCCCACTTGGACCACTCTCTTCCGCTGTTCCCAGGCCCCTCAAGATGTCATTCATTCTTTGCATGACTTCTATGTTAGCTGGAAGGATTGGTGCAGTACCCCTTCCTGCTTCCCTGCTTAGTTCCAATGCCCCTGTGAGGTCAACCGGTACAAAGTCCCAATCATCCCCATCATCAGTGTGATGGCAAAGGAAGAGAGAGAGGGACGAGACACCAGTCAGGTTAGAGCATTCAGCCGAATCTGTTACAAGCCGGTCAGCACCGGGACTTCCTTCGACGCCAAGACGCGTGCCACTTTCCAGAGCCTTCATTTCAGGACCCGGCAGATTCCTGCCTGAAATCCTGGCATTGGACCTGGCAGCTTCCTGCCGTTACAATCAGTGCATGGAACTTGATCGAAGTTAATCTCATGGGAGAACTCAGCAGGCAAGGAGTTACTAGGAGAGAGAGCCTGAATTCCTAGTTTATCTTCAAAGAATTTGACGTTCTTTGATACCTTTACCTTGTTGCCCACCCTGACTCGATAGGCCTTTGATGCAGGCTCATATCCTACAAACATCCCAGCCTCAGATCTGGCCGAAAAGGCTGATAGATCCTTATCTGGTATCTTAATAAGCGCCAGGCATCCCCACACTCTCAAGTAGTGCACTGATGGTTTCCTCCCAAACAGCAGTTCAAAGGGAGTGGCAGTCTTCCCCTTTACTGCTCTGAGATTTAACAACCTGACAACTGTTGGGAGGGCATCCGCCCACATGCTTTGTGGAGCTTTTGCCTGCAGCAGAAGTATCCTAACTGTCTCTTTTAATGATCTGTTAAAACGTTCTGCTCTCCCATTATGCTGAGGGGTATAAGGGGCAGACGTTTCGTGTCTGATCCCTTTAGACAGAAAAAAGTCAAGCAAGTCAGAATTTACAAACTCACTTCCCCTGTCAGACCTAACCACCTTGACATTGTGATTAGTCTGATTTTATAAGTACAGGATGATGGACTTAACGGCACCACCCACCTGGGACTTGGAGGTCAATGCCACAGATTCACCGGCTCTAGAGTAATCATCTAGTACTGTGAGCATGTAGCGCTCACCCTCAGCTCCTGGCACTGGTAGCTCACCAATTACATCCAAGTGCAACAGCTGAAGACGTTCAGTTGCTGATACTGGAGATCGTTGGTAGCTCTCTCTAATCTGCTTGCCCATCACACATACGTCACACAGTGAATGACCATGCAAACAAGGAGAAAGAGATGTAGATATTCCTTTCACCATATCCTCAGTCTGCAATCGTTCCAGGTTTTTACTCCCTGGATGTCCCAAACGTTGATGCCACAAATCATATTCAGAACATTTGTGCGCATAACCCACACTGTGTGATGGCTGAATTTTGCAGCACAGGCAGTGAACAAAATACAATCCCCTTTCCTTTCTGACCTCTGGAGTGAATCTTGAGGTGTTGCTAGACATGCATATGATCTCTCCATGTGCATTAATTGAAAAAGTTATGCCATCCGTTACTGCACTTGAGACTGACAATAGATTCTCAATGGCAGTAGGCACATACTCTACATTTTTTAGTTTACACATATTACCCATTTCATCTACTAAACATACAGAGCCACATGCCTTGCGTTGTGCAATATGTTCACCAGTTGCCAAGTTCAGGCCCTTTGGTTGTGTATACCAGTGAATGTTTTGCATGAGTCTGACATCATTGCATATGTGCGTTGAAGCTCCTGAGTCTACCACCCATATGGAAAATGGATTACCTGAGTCAGAGGAGTCACCCAATGCAATACCTCCAACCGGATTTGCTTGGTTTTTGCGTGCTGCAATAAGGGCAGCCCTTTTCTCCTTTTCTGCTAGGAGTTTTGGACACACGTTTCTGGAATGTCCATCTTCCAAGCAGTGCCAGCAGCCCCTGAAGTTGTCAGGCAGGTCTTCCGGCATTCCCTGTGGTCTGGATCCTGGGGCATTCCTTGGACGAGGGGGACCTCTGACTAAGTTGGCAATATTGGCAGAGTGTGAGGGGGCCTTGAATTCATCAATTCCAAGCAACCTTGAACATGCCTGAATATTGAGCGTGACCTTATCCTCATCCTGACCAAGACAGGAGGTATAGAGATTTGACTTCGCATGCTCAAACTGCTTTGGCAAACCTTCCACAATTCCCATTTTCAACCTTCCATCAGAACATGGGTGGTTGTTAGCTTGCAGACCTCTGGCCAGCCTGAACTTCCTAGCCACATATGCATGGTGCTCTTGACCATCATCGATACGCCCATAGTCCAAGACCTTGGACCATTTTCTCAGTAACTCTTCATTGTGTCCACCAGTAAACTTGCGCAGCAGCCAATCATAGGCGTGCTTTGCACTTGGCATGTCCAATGCCCTGTCCACCCAAACGTCAGGAATTTTTTCAGTGAGGAGACTCATAGCAAGAGAGTCTCCAGCTGCATTAGGATGCTCCTCCTCAAGACATAGCTTAATGCGTTTACTATTGGCAACATTCAGAACATCTTTCTGCCACCTGAAACCATTCTCACAATCCAGGTCCAATGCCTGAACTAATTTTAGATTATTATAGACAGGGTTTGTCTGATCTATACCATTTCCTGACTGGGCAGAGTGACTGGTGGTGCCAGCTGAAGGATTTGTGGGTGGATTTGATTGTGGATTGGATAAATCACCTGGGGTAGGGTTCGTAGCCAATGTTGCCATGTCTGGGAATGTAGCACCTGCACTTTTGTTCTGTGCTGTCCTCTAGATCACTGGCAATGGACTCAATTGTCTCAGCAAGTTTTTCTGTCAAGGTTTTGTAAGGTGATTCGTCTCGTGCGAGCCAAGGACTCAACGCTACACCCGCTCCTTTACTTAATGCAAGGAGTGTTGCATACTCAATGAGAAGACAGTGATGTGAAAAATCCAAAGGGATTTCGTATCTAGCTAACGTAGTATATTGCTCGCGAAGACTCTGTGAATAACTTTCTCTATCGATTAGTCTAGCCTCCCAAGTGTAAAGAGAGAATTTGCGACGGGAACCTTTTGGAACTGGATACTCAGAGTTTTCAACTGATTGAATTAGCTTAGAATTACGATTGTTAAACTTAGCTTGATAGTACCCTTCTTGCTCAATACCTTCTCGGCAAAAGTCTTCAAACACAATAATTCCACGTTCAATAGCACGATTTACGTTCTCAACAGGAACTTTTCCTGACACCCAGTTATTGCATAGATCGCAGTGGAAGTGCCCTTCGCGGAGCAGATTGAGCTCGTCGTCCGTCAGTAGAGGTGGTCGTCGCTCCATGGGCGTGGGCCCATAACCATTGTGGATCCTGCAAGATCCAGTTTGGATTTAATATTATAAATCACAGATGATAAGACACACACATGTGTCATCCAGATAAGTGAACACTTTCAATATCAACACCATCAAACGGTGGAAGCAGTTTAACAGGTCAGACTGATCTTCTCTTGATCTGAACAATGCATACACGACGCCAAACACAGATGAGAGTGAATGTAGATCAGGCTGTGATTCAGAGCGTTTGACAACAAGACGTTTCAAAAAACACTACGGAATGACTTACACGGGCAGTATACGACACTGACCTATCTAACGATTACCTGCAAGATCCAGTTTGGATTTAATATTATAAATCACAGATAATAAGACACACACATGTGTCATCCTGTGCATATTAATCCATTAGTGTCTTGCTGGTAACTATCACACGATCACTTCCCTGCATGCGAACGTGCAGCATAAACTGCTTACCAGATAAGTGAACACTTTCAATATCAACACCATCAAACGGTGGAAGCAGTTTAACAGGTCTGCACATTAACAATAACATTATTAGTATAAGATTAACAAACAGCACTTATGGCTGTCAAAATAACGTCAGCGACGAACATACGCCTCACCAGACTGATCTTCTCTTGATCTGAACAATGCATACACGATGCCAAACACAGATGAGAGTGAATGTAGATCAGGCTGTGAGTCAGAGTTTTTTACAACAAGACGTTTCAAAAACAATACGGAATGACTGCTTGAGACTTCGTTCAGTCGCACCTACTATTATCAGATCAGCGCGTTGAATTGCGCTGTTCTGCCCCTTTTCACGAATTCCTATCAGAATTTAGGTTCAGAGCCTTGGAAATTGACCCTTATCCTAATATGAGTTTATCACGTTATTAGCTACTAGGATAATCCCATGTTTGATAGCCACAAGCAACAGGAAGGACATTCTCTACCATGTTCTTAGATACCTTTATACATTAATACTTGTGGCCAAAAGACCACTGGCTGTCTGCCAAAGAGTTTCCCTTGAGTTGAGCACATGGGTCAACTATACAGCTAATTTATTCTTGCTAGAATTGTCATCTTTGGATTGGCCTGACAGTACACAAATTCCCACAGCAGTACACTATAATTCGACTCACCCTGAGTTAAAGAGTGGGCATGCGAATCCTTCATGTAACATCTTTTCCGTGGACACGAGACCTTGTCTGAATCTAAAACCTCTTCCGCTTTGCTATATCCTAACATCTGGTATCGGCGACATAGGAGAGTTCCTTTGTCGTTCGTTCTTGGTGAGCACTTTTTCTCTTTGTTTCCACGATGTCTCGTTATCCCCGTCCGGTCTCGAGGGTCCGTGCCCGCAGTCGTAGCTTCGCCAGGTCTGATCCACCTGTAGACCCTCCTCAAGAAGGAGACTTAGATCTTTCAGGGGTAGACAACCTCTAGATACCACAGCTCAGAACATATTGGAAGGACTTGAGACTTTGATCCAGCGCTCTCTGGCTCAACCTCCTCCAATGGCTCCTCCTCCACCACCGCCAACAGCCACTACGGCTACGGCACCGGTCACGACGAGTTCAGGGAAGCCCTCGCTCAAGTTCCCTGATCCTCTAGTGTTTGAAGGAGACCCATTTAAGCTTGATGGTTGGCTGACCCAGACCGAGATGTATCTGAGGGCCTACGATGTAGATCTGTCATCATCTCGTTCGGTGGAGGTGGCGACGATGTTTTTGAGGGGAAAGGCGCAAGATTGGTGGACAGGGCAATTCCATTTGATTGCCTCTGGGTCTCTGCCTAGTTTTAGGACGTGGCGTTGTTTAAGAAGGCTATGACTGATGCCTTCAGGCCAGTTGAGCTGCACAGGAAGCATCTGGACAAGCCGTTGCATATTCCGCAGGGGAAGAGTGATATGAGAACTTACATTTCTTCATTTAATGCCTTAAGAGCTAAGTTCCCAAAGCAATTCCTGAAGGGACGTTGGCTATCTATTTTTGCAGGGCTGCAGGGCAGGTTTGCAGAAAAACATCACTCTCCAATATCCCAAGACCCTTGCTGAGTATTTCCAACATGCGGTGACTATCTCAGACTTACCAGGAAGCTCTAGACTGCCGCACCCCTATCCAAAAGGCCAGACTGAGCATAAGGGCTCAGCACCGAAAACCCCTTCTGCGCAGACCTGCACCCATTGTGGGAAGCAAGGCCACACCACAGAGCGCTGCTTTTTGCTTCATCCCAAGTTGAAGAAGCAACGTCCCAAGCCTAACCAAACTTGTTTTGGGCTTGTGGGTTAACTCCAGCACTGTAGGACCTGATTTTTCTGATGTTTCCAACCTGTTCTGCAGTGCAGTATGGCCTACCTGTATTGTATGAAGTTGGGCAGTTTCAGGATTTCCTCTCTGTTTGTGGTGGTTCTATCATGACCCATATTGCTGATGGGCATTGTGTATGTAGAGAGTATCAGACACCACCATCTGCCAGTGACCTGATCAGTCCTGTTTGTCAGTGTAAGAGTGTTGCAGCTCCTACCCTTCCTGCAAGTTCTTCCCATGTTGTCTTGGTTTGTAATGGTAGTGACAGTGAGTCCACTGTTAGGCAGCTTGTGTCTCAGTTGCTTCCTGGAACCAGATTGACTGTGCTCTCTGTTCCAGCCCACTGTGCACAGGTACTGCACGGGAATACCATATAGCAGTATCATGGAGACATCTTGCTTTCTGCAGCTGTAATGTCTACTTTGGGAATTCCTCCAACGTTTGAGAGCTCCAACCCATTTAGTTCTATTATAGGCTTGCCTCTTTTTCGGTTGTCTGTGCATACTGGGATTTTTGTTGTGAGGGAGAAACCCCTGCCTGCAACTGTCTTTGATTCCTTGGTCCAGCTAAACAATAGCCAGGTTGGGAACGGGCATGACTTGTCTTCTACATGTATTGAGTTTGAGGGAACTCTTGCTGGTAGGACTGTCAAGGTTTTGTTAGATAGTGGTGCTTCAGCAAACTTCATTGATAATGAACTTGTGTCTCAGCTTGCCCTTCCCACTATTCCTATGAGTTCCCCTGTGACTGTGAGAGTAACTGGTGGAAGAACCTCTATGGTAGGCAATAGTGTGACAACTGACCTGACTGTGGGAACCTTGCACCTTGGAATCACGTGTATTCCTACTGAGTTGTCTCATTATCACCTTGTCTTGGGGAAACCTTGGCTTACTTGATTTAATCCAGTAGTTAATTAGAAGTTGAATGCTGTCTCACTTGTTCATAACAGTAAAACACATATACTTTTGGGCTGTCAGAGGCCCGGCCTCCCTGAGTATGTGGTTTCTTCCTTGGAAGTGGAGGAACTTGTCAAACTGGGTGAACCTTTGTATGTCATTCAACTGAATGCAGTAGACAGTACCCCTGATACTAATGCATATGATGTGCCAGAGTTGGAGCAGCTTTTGCAGGAATTCAACGATGTTTTATCAGGACTTCCTCAAGGCCTCCCCCCTTCTCGTGCCGGAGACCACAACATTAGATTGGAGCCAGATACAACTCCTCCAGCCTCCAGAATCTACCCGTTGTCTGGAGCCCAGCTTGCTGAGCTTCGTGCACAACTGCAAGAGCTCCTAGAAAGAGGTTTTATCCGCCCATCTACATCACCCTTTGATGCACCCATTCTCTTTGTCCCAAAGAAGGATGGTGGCTGGCGTCTATGTATACATTATAGAGCCCTTAATAAAATCACCATTAGGAACCAACACCCCCTTCCTCGCATTGATGAAATGATTGAGCAACTGCATGCGAGTTGTGTATTTTCTAAGCTTGACCTTGCATCAGGATATCACCAAACTAGGATGCATGAGGAAAGTATAGAGAAAACAGCGGTTAAGACTAGGTATGGACATTACGAGTTTACTGTCATGCCACTTGGCTTAACAAATGCACCTGCAATGTTTCAGTCTGTGATGGATATGTTGAGTTGTGAACATACATTATAGAATGCCTTGTGCTTTAGGTGATCTTCAAATGTACATTATTAGGATACGGGTCCACTATCCACATAAGGTACCTCAAGACACGTTCGGATGAGGTCTATTTCGAACATAAGGTACAATTTAGATTACGCGTTAGTGTGAAAGGACTATTAAAGCTGCGATCACCGCATAGTCGAGCAACTGGTTTGTAAAGATACTGGGCACATAAGGATGCCAGTCTTGTTCATGCAGTTGCATGTGTCTAAAGAGCAGACAGTCGTCAAGGACTGTAGCTGGAGAGGCACGAACTTACGACCTGTCTGCTTGCTTACAGGTGCGGTGACGCAGGGTGTGTATTGGTAATGTGTTAATGTTTGATTGCTTGTTTGTAAGTGAACCATCTTAGTGTACAATCAAGTCTCCCAAACAGCTAAGGGACGGAGTCTTGATTGAGTATAGGAAGGTACTTGCGTTCAGCCGTCAGGAGCTTATCCGTGTGTAGATGCTCATTGACAGATCAACATGTAACGGAACTGGTTTGGAAAGATACTGGGCACATAAGGATGCCAGTCTTGTTCATGCAGTTGCATGTGTCTAAAGAGCAGACAGTCGTCAAGGACTGTAGCTGGAGAGGCACGAACTTACGACCTGTCTGCTTGCTTACAGGTGCGGTGACGCAGGGTGTGTATTGGTAATGTGTTAATGTTTGATTGCTTGTTTGTAAGTGAACCATCTTAGTGTACAATCAAGTCTCCCAAACAGCTAAGGGACGGAGTCTTGATTGAGTATAGGAAGGTACTTGCGTTCAGCCGTCAGGAGCTTATCCGTGTGTAGATGCTCATTGACAGATCAACATGTAACGGAACTGGTTTGGAAAGATACTGGGCACATAAGGATGCCAGTCTTGTTCATGCAGTTGCATGTGTCTAAAGAGCAGACAGTCGTCAAGGACTGTAGCTGGAGAGGCACGAACTTACGACCTGTCTGCTTGCTTACAGGTGATGCCGAATGCCCATAACCTAACAGGTTATGGGCCCACCCAACTCTGGGTGCTGAGGACAAGCCGATATGTGGTTTTTGGGCAAGGCACTGGAGGCCAGCGGACACTACAGAAGTCTACTCCAGTCCCACAGGGAGCGACAGCCCCGCAGTTTTGTACCCCGCCTTCATGTCGCAGTATATGCTTCAGAATCCATTCGAATGGATTCTGAAATGCCAAGAAATCTTGGCCGTTTCATCCGCAAGGCGAGCTGGTGAAATCCTGGTTGGAAGGGGACGAGGCGGAAGACCACCTTGGGAGTGCATATTGGAGGTTGTGTATGATTTGGGTCCTGAAGTTGTGAGTGTGTGGCTCAATGAGTTGAGAGAGGAAGTGATGCTCCTGTGTTACAGTAAGTGTAGTGGTTGAGAGGTGAACCAATAGAAAGGCTTCTTTTTAAGTCTGTCACCCTCTTAAGGCTGGAGATCAAGGTGGTCAGATTTACAAAAGTAGTAATGAATGACCTCTACCCACTGACAGCAAGTGTGATTCTCAGCAGGAAGAAGTGGGTGGACCCTAGGGAGCCCCCACCCAGGTATTGGTAGACACCATGAGCAACAGTACAGGTACTGCAGCATGGGGATGGGCTTACATATGTGTTGTATGTGTAAGCGTGTGTAAAGATGTCCATGAGCTGGGGCTTGAAAGACATTGATTGTGTATGTGTAAACAGCCAGGAGTTGGTGCAATATGGTGGTAAGGGACTTTTGGTTCCCAAGTCCACTGAGCACATTCTTATTGTGGTTTGCGCTGCTACTCGCTGATGGCTAGTCCCTAATGCTGAGGGTGAGAAAGGCTGATCAGGTGTCGCGTTCGGACTCGCTGATGGCTAGTCCCTAATGTTGAGGGTGAGACAGGCTGAGCAGGTGTCGCGTTCGGACTTGCTGATGGCTAATCCCTAATGTTGAGGGTGAGAAATGCTAAATCGGGAGTCGTGTGCCTCATTGAATTGTCGTGCACTTGCGGAGTCAAGACCTCTTATCGGAACTGCTGTGTAATCAATGTCATGACTTGTCTTATGTGCCTGGCATTCCTTCCATGTTTTCCAGAGTGCGAAACTAGACATTGACTGGTTGTGTCTGGTCAATGATGTGTAGTCAATGCAATGTGTGGCTGAATTGTGTGGCCAATGCTGTTTTCAAACCTTGAGTGGTCCTACATAGGGTCATATATGGGTCCAGTGTGGCTTGTGAGACCTCTCTATGTGTGTCTGTGTATGTGGTGTTGTGATGGTGCTTCTCGTCCTTAAGCTTGTTGTAGATCACACGCAATCTAAGTCCGTACGAGCACGTGTGTCTCGCGTTAGCAGTACGTGCAAATCACCAGTAACGGATCGCCTTTAAGGCACCCGGCTGCTAACTGATCCTCAGATTTGCCTTGGGGCTGAGGTTTTTTGTGGTAGGAAACAGATCTTGCAAACACTGTAAGAGACTAAGATCCACGCAAAGTATAATCCTCAAGTAGGTGGTGTATGTGTGTTAACCTGTGTCTTCCAGGTTCGAGGGACGACTGAGATCGCCTTCCGCTGCCGCCTACATTCAGAGCAAAGAGGTAATCCCGTATATGGTAGACTTGTCTAGGGCTGGCCAAGTCTTCCCTGTTGTGTTTCTTGTGGAAGAGACAAAGTTAGGGAGACGTCCCTCAACTTTCCACGCGCATTGTGGAGATACAACTAAAACGGCATATTAGGTGCGGAAGTACACCAAGAGCCAACCAGTGCCCATTATTGTGTCTATCTTGACCATCGAGGTCTCTGTATCATTGATTGTGAAAGAATCGCGTACGTTTTGCACCAAATAGGGAACCCGATCAAGTCCTTGTACGTAGTCAGTCGGGGGCATTTTCCACACGCTGGCAAACATAGGCATCAGGTTGGAATCCAGACGTTCGGCTCACAAAGAGTATACACTGCTTGAACGGTTGGCCATCATTTGTCGAACCTTGTTAGATCTCGTTACGGGCAGCGCGCCTCGCTGTTAATGGCGCCGGCACATGCTGTGTTGTTTAGCCATCTAAATGTTCTGACACTTACATCTAAGCCGCATTGCAATAGTTCAAGCTAGGTAAAGCCGTCAATTTGCCAAGGATTGTGCCGTGTTGGGAGTGATCTGCCCAGAGCATCAAGCTCAAAAGTACCTAACAGTATTCCAGAGAGGTTTAAAAGCTAAGCTGTGTCCTAACGTAAGTGACAGGCTGCTCCGGATGGTTCTCTAGAACATACAGGGTTGCATCCCGGTTCGGAGTAGTGTAACCTGCCCGGCGGACGTAGCATTGCACGAGCTTCTCGTTATTGGAATTGTTAAGTAAGTGCTAAGATCGGCCATTGTGACATTGCACAGGCACAATCAAGGTGAATTGGTTGCAATCGTAGCTCAAACGCCGTGTGTGGCTTGTCGATCAGTTGGGCATCGTAAGGACTAAGCAACAGAGTGAAGCATGGCTGGGTAACTTGGTCGATTGTTCAATAAGCAGTAAAATATTTTCTTCTGTGTGGCGCGAATTGGGGGGACAACCGAGAACGGTTGGTCTGAGATCCACTAGATCCTGAGCTTTGTTCGCAACGGTTTGTGTCCTTGTAATTCTGACAGTACTTGGTGTGTTCCATGATGGATCCTTTTGATGTAGATCCTGGTGACTTAAGTACTGAACCCATCCGTCGTCGCAACACTCACTCTGAGATTGATGAAACTGAAGACCAAACACATCAACAACTCCCAGAGACGGATCAACTTACAAGTGCAATTTCAACTGACATTGAAACACTGCATATGTACGAGCAGCTAGTTACGGTACTTGAGGCTAGTCCTGTACCTGGGCTTGCATCTGAATTTGCATCTTATTGTGTCCCGAGGCTTGGCCAGCCTGACAGGTCCGACATATACTGGGTCTTGAAAGGATTTACGCGTGTGACCACTAAGTTGCACAGGCAGTTCCACATGAGGATGCAGGGAGCAATCCATTCAGCAGTACATAGTGCTATCCAGTACAGCAACTCTCGGCAAACCACGCCCCAGCCTCGAGATGTGACACCTCAGGAAGTGGCAGCTCGACGCAAGAACTGCTACGAAAGAATGCCAAAACTGAAGAAGGGTGCCGACATTGAACTACATTTTATCCAGGTAAGACGTGCCCTGCAGATGGATGGCATGGGGTTGTCAGATCCTGAGAAGGTAGACATAGTGAGGCGTGCAACTGAAATTGATCAAGATGTAGCCAGGAGAGTAGAGGCTAATGTTGGAAGAAAATTGTATCTCAATGTTGAGGAGTATGCATCTGACCTTCAACAAATCTTCAAACCAAACCAACACGCGTATCGCGAAGCAATTAAGGGCAAAACACAAAGGCCTGATCAGACAGCCGTCAATTACATTGCCCACATTCGTGAGGTAGGATACCATTATTGGATTGGGGTACCTACATCTGTTGATACATTTATATCTATCATTGAAACTATGACAAGGGAACACCAGCTCAACATGATGAACTTTCTGGACAATTCCCATGCTACACTTGAAAGAGATCCCAATGCAAAACCCATAACTTTCAATGATCTTGAAAATTGGGCCGCACGTTCCGACGCAAGACTTCTCAAGGCTAAGCGCGACAAGTCAGCCCATAAGCCGCCTGCTGCCAATGGTGTCAACACAGATGATGCCAAAGAAGGTAAGGAGGAAGGTGGTAGGGGTGGACGTGGTCGTGGAGGCAGAGGGGGTCGTGGAGGACGTGGCGGGGGTAGAGCAAATGGGGCAGAAGCAGATTTTGTCCCTCTTTCATGTGTACTCTTGGCAGGATTTGGCTCAGATGATGAAAGTGAAGAGATTGACATTGTGCATAATTCACCTGCCACCCCATCTGGTCTGCAAGTTGCTGCAAGAGAGGGTGATGTCCATGTGTCAACTGTGCCATCATTGCATAGAAGTGCCAGGCATACCCGCAGCAACCCCTGCAATTTTGATCAAACGTTTCATGTTAACCAAATCACCAGTCCAATTAGGAAACAGTATGTTCCTACACCTGTTGTCACCACTAGTGCTGTGCCCTTGCCTCCTCTCAATAACCCATGTGTAAGAGGAACGGTAAGTCCACGGGTCGTCACACCGGCGCAAGTGTCAGCACTCAGGCAGTCAGCATCGCCAGTGCAACCCAGCACAGCAGTCAAATATCAGACAGATGTGACCTCATCACCACAGCAGAGTGAGCCTGCAGAGGAGTCAGAATGGCGTCTGGTTCAGGGGCGAAAGAAGAAAAAAGTCGCTCCGAATCAAATACCGCCTCCAAGACCCCTGTCAGTCACACGCAGGCAATTAAAGAAGGCAGCCGTAGTTCAGAGACCGGCTCCTTCAGCTACTACACCTCAGGTGGTTGGTGAGCCACGTGCAGCGGCAGCCAGGCCAGTGGCAGCACCATCCTTTGTGGATCCTCGGCTGCAAGAGAATTACGACTCGCTGCCAGGACCACGACACACCGCAAGACCAGTACGGCAACCGCAGGTGCCAACTAGGGTGTCAACTCAGCCTCATATCAGCATGCTTGCACCTATGCAACCAAGGGCAGCACAGCACAGGCCAGCAACACACCAACCGGCACCTCCGCCTCCAATCTACAGCAGTCACTTTGGTAATCCTGCATTTGGATCTTACGTGTCACCTTTAGGTCAGAACACCTTACCAATTCCTAACCCAAACAGGCCCATGCATTGGCAACCACACATTCCTGATCCAAACCCAGTCACACTTGGTCATTTTGGTGCTGGATTGACTGAAAAGGATGTAGTGAACCCCGATGGGTCTATCAAAAATCCTGAGCACATATTTGACAATTGTGTTGATAGTAATGTTTCGCACTCTGGTAGATCACCGGCAGATCTTGCTAGGTTTTGTAGGCAATATGGGTGCAATGTGGAGCCTGTGTACAAACCAAATCCAGAAAACCCGTCGCAAATGCTTGCTCTGCACAACACCCCTGACAACAACCCGGTATTGCGAATGATTACTTCACAAGACATCAAATATGGTAAGCCAATTGTCACTACTATTGCTCCTCAAGTGCATATCACTGATGATGGTAGCTTGTGTATCACTACCCTTACACAAGACACAAGCGACCCCTTCCCTGTTTTTCATTCATTTGTTGTGAATTATGGTATTTTATACGAGCACTCCGAGCAATTGCGTCAACAGCGGATTCCACGGCAAACGGCGTTGTACAACGAGGGCTTCCTGGCAAATCTACACAAGAGAGCGCAGACAGTTGTCAACAACCGCACAGCTTTTGCCAACTCCCAGAACATGATGCAAGCTCAGTTCCACCGCGTGTCACACTTGGCCCAGCATCAGCCAACACCGCAGCCGGCACAGCAGTCAGTCCCGCCACCTACTTCTTTACCAACAGTGAGCGGCCCTTCTGACACGCATGCCCCTGTATTTTGCAACATGATGTCTACCAACCTTGGCCCTCTGTCTGGCAGTGTGTACAACTCTTCTCTCAATCCAGTTGATGCTAATGCGATGCAAGGCCGGCGCCCAAACCGTGCCGAACATTTTCGCAATCAGGACAGACAAGACCCAAGGCCTAACCCGCCCAATCCATACTTCTATAGTCCTGAAAGCAGAATAGGCAATGCATCCTTCAACATCACCTTTGCAAGCTTATCCCAAATGGTTAGAAATCCCAAATTTCCTCCTTTTATCAACGCACTCAATGATTTTTTAGACAATCCTCCTGTTGATCGTGCATCCATGGTAAACCTCACTGCTGCCCTGATGAATATGGCTGAAGAGGTGGGGATCCCTCTTAATTGTTCGATAGATTCTCAGCCCATTCAGTCTAAGGGGGGGGAGAGAGACACTGACTGTGATGCAGCTCGTGCGCGGGTAATAAACTGCCCGAGCCGAGAATCTTACGCTCCCGCAACCGTCAATCGCGGAAACTTGGATGACATTCCTGTATTTTCGCTGCTTTCTCCGTCATGGCAAGTTTCGGTGCCTACTGAGGACGACATCTCGCAGCTAACCTACCTTCAAGCGGCTGCAGCTAAGTCCCCCACCATCTCATTCCCAACTGCATCGATGCCTACTGTAACGGTTAACCTTACCGACGCATCTGGAAAAGTCAAGTCTGACACCAGGAATGCATATTTGGACACTGGATGTAATGTAAATTTAATATCCAGGAAGGCATTCATGGCAGACAGCAACTCGTTCGGCCCTGACATGAAGGTGTACAATATAAAACCTTTCAATGTTCACTTGGCTGACGGGAAATCGGAAACCACTACATTTCAGGTAGTTTTGAATGCTTGTATTGCCATTGGCAAAGCATTCTACCCCTTGTCTTTCTTGGTAGTAGAAAACTGTACTGTTGACTACCTGATCGGTTTCCCATTCTTCTTTATGTACGATGCGCAATTGAAACCCGCACGTTCAAAAATGTCCCTAGGCGTGCCCAAAAAGAACCTCATTGACAAAGAGGCTGGGCATCATGGACCTTATCAAACTGTTGATGTTAAATTTCACACTCGCAAACTCACACTCACCACAATTTAGTTAGTCGGTTTTTGCACTAACATGTGGTGCAGCCACACATGAACCTTACATTCGAATGCATATGGAGGGATAACGTTCCCCAGCAGCACTTGCCTCCGGACTTGTGGGTGTATGACCCGCTGCAGCAAGTCATCCGGAGCTGTTAATGCGATGCAGCACTTCTGCCATTTTCTGTGGCTCTGAGAGATGAGCTTCAATATTATGGTGACGCTGATCCAGCCCCTTCTCTCATCCCTCAGTCATTAATCTCCATGCATTCCGTACAGATTGATGACTTAGATTTGTTTAATGAAGATCTTCACCTAGCTGAAATTATAGCTAAACCTAGAATTGTTCCTGAAGATCTGAGCAAGAAAGACGATATTGAATTTCTCCTGTCTAAGTACTCCTGCCTGTTTAGTACTGGGCAATCTGATTTAGGTCGAGTTGCCAACCCTGAGATATCTCATCGTATCGTTGTACATGAAGATGCCACTCCTCCCACGAGACTGAGAGCCATGTCTCAATACTCTGGAGAGAGAGAGAATTCATGATTAAAGAAGTTCAAATGTTACTTGATCTTGGCATTGTGCAACCTACGGACACTCCTTGGATATCTGCCCCTGTCATTGTTAAGAAACATGACGGCACACTTCGACTATGCATAGATTTCCGTCCTTTAAACAAAGTCACTGTTCCTGATCCGTACCCCTTACCAGTGATTGATGCAATGCTTAGAAGAATGTCTAAAGCTAAGTATTTCTCTTCTGTTGATATTGCCTCTGCATTTTGGCAAGTTCCCATGCATGTCTCGGATAGGAAATACACTGGATTTATGACACCCACTGGCAAATATGAATGGTTGCGTATGCCGTTCGGCCTGAAAAATGCATCAAGTACTTTTCAACGGTTAATGGATCATATAATTGGACAGACTGACTTTACTGCCGTATATCTAGATGACATTTACATATTTTCAGAAACATGGGAAATCATGTGATGCATCTTGATATTGTTTTTGGTAAATTATTTGACAATGGCATTAAACTCAAACTCCCTAAATGTATCTTTGGAGCTCCTCACATTAAAGCTTTGGGACACATAGTGGGAAATGGGGAGATGAGGCCTGACCCTCAAAATGTTGAAGCCATCCTTGCCTTGCCTGTGCCTCGTGATGTCCACATGGTGCGGTCGGTGCTAGGTGCGTACGGTTACTACAGAGGTTATGTAGAAAACTTCGCACTTAAAACTGCCCCCTTAACCTACTTGACTAAGAAATGTGCTCAAGGAAAGTGGGACTGGACACCTCTCTGCCAGAAGGCATACGATGAACTCAAAACTGCCTTGACCTCTCAACCCATACTGAGAATGCCTCGTTTTGATTTAGTTTTTATTGTAACCACTGATTGGTCCAAGCTGGCCATTGGTGCTGTTTTGAGTCAAGTTGATCCTGATACCAACTTCGACCACCCTGTTGCGTATGCGTCTCGTCTTCTTTCCGCTGCTGAGCAAAATTATTCTCCTACTGAAGGGGAGTGTCTAGCTCTTGTATGGGCAGTACGGAAGTATAGAATTTATCTTGATGGACGCAAATTTATTGTTTACACTAATCATTCCGCATTGCAGTGGCTAAATTCTAAGAGACATGAAAACAGCAAGTTAGAGAGATGGGCACTTGCACTGCAAGAATTTGAACATGAAATCAGATACAAACGAGGGGAAGAAAACCTAGTCGCTGATTGTCTTTCTCGTCTTGTGTCTGCTGCTGCTATCTCTGTATATGCTACAAAATCTCTTTGGCCCGCACATGCGAAGAAGCAAAAGGAATTGGATGATATTCCATGTGTTGTATGTGGTTACCCTCAAGGGCATGACAACATTGTTATATGTGATGGCTGTGATCGATGCTTTCATCTTCGATGTCTCCTTCCCCCTAGGTCAGTCGTGCCTAATGGATGTTGGTACTGCCCAGCTTGCGACCCCTTCTTTGGTGAAAAAGGTGGATCTAGGCTTGAGGAAGTACGGGATAAGCAGACACCTTTCAAATATCGTCACACCGAGCCATACTTGCCTGAAAATGACCCCATGATGCAATACATTGAATCAGACCATGACCTAGCTTTGTTATCTGACTTACCCCCATCAAAAGCAGCCAACATCCGCATTCGTGCATCCTATATGTTCAAACACCCAAAAATTCCTGGCTGGCTGATGATGTTTAAAAAGATTAGGGGTAGGCCTTCTCGCTGGCTTGTGTATCCTCCCTTGGAGTATAGGTGGGATATTATATCTATGATACATGATGTGTTAGGACATTCAGGCATTTCCCAAACTTTGGTAGTTGTTCACCAGCATTTTCACTGGCCGGGCATAAAAGATGATATTGCCCTGGTCATTAAAACTTGTGATGCATGCCAAAGAGTGAAAGCCAATGTGCCTTTCTTTCCTCCTCCAGAGCGTCCTGCACTGTATCAGCCACTTGGTCATGTGCATGTTGATTTGTTTGGCCCCTATGATAAAGAAATGGCTGATCCTCCCTCTGGCAGACGCAACACCACCCGTGTCTTTGTATTTATTATGATCGATTATTTCACGAAAGTTGCAGAATGGGTTGTGATTGACAACAAACAGCCCATGACTGTAGCCCGAGCCTTCTATGACCATTGGATTTGTCGTTATGGTGCCCCTGCTGTCATTACGAGTGACAATGGCAACGAATTCAAGTCCGATTTTGCTCACATGGTCTCCCGGCTCGGCATCTATCACATTTACACATCCGCAAATCATCCCTCAGCTAATGGTGTGGCAGAGAGGATGGTGCAGACCATTAAGAGAATGCTTACCACTCACTTTAATGAGCATCCCCTTAATTGGATCTCTGCACTTCACACCATGAGACTTGCTTACATGTGCAGCCCACATAAGGCATTGAATAATATCTCTCCGTGTGAAATGTTGTTCGGATTCCGACCCAAGCTTCCACTTCCTGTCTCTGATGTATTGTGCAACTCATTTAATGTTGAACCTCCTCTCAATCATGTTGAACACTTTCACTTGTTGCAAGAAAAACTAAGGTTGTATCAGGATGACGCTGCCCTTGCTCTAGATCAAGCTATGCATAGAAATGTCATGTCAAAGCTCAAGAAGAAAAAGGTGAATAAGGACATTAAGGTAGGGGATTTAGTGCTTGAAATCACTCCAACAGCAAGCCCCCTCAGAACAAACCTTAAAGGCCCTTTTCTGGTTGTCAAACTGAATCACTCACGCAATGTTGCACTTCTGCGCACCGGCGCAACGCAACATCGGCAACCGCGATATTTTAAACGGCACACCTCACACTTAGTTAAGTATCATGAAAAGCCTCCAGCTGGCTTGGGGGGGGAAGATGCCGTGGACGACCTCAAAAACCCAGCAGTAGTCAAATTCATGGAAGAAATGTCTTGAAATCTTCACTGTTTTATTGTTGTCATTACTGTATGCACTGTGTTTTTCATATTTGTACTTGCATACATATTTTGGCAACATGCATTACCTTGCTGGAACCTTGGCTGGAAAGTGGGTACATCCCATAAGTACTTCCATGGTTCACTATTTATATTCGTGGACGTGTACGAGTACCTGTACGTGGACGAGTACCTGTACGTGGACGAATGCCTGTACGTGTACGAGTACCTGTACGTGGACGAGTACCTGTACGTGGACGAATGCCTGTACGTGTACGAGTACGTGGACGAGTACCAGTCCGTGGACGAGTACCTGTACATGGACGAGGACCTAGTACCTTTCCTTGGACGGGACAAATGACCTGAATGGAGACCGACACCTTTCTTGGCTGTGAGCCATTTACTGGAGCACATTGTAACAGTTGTACCAGGAGCCCCATCATCCCTCATGCAGTACCAGGATGGACCATCTGCCACCTGTACGGGACTGGTCACCTCTCGTAATTGTAACGGAGCCAATTCTGGCCATATCCTGATCCGGATCGGAGCGGCCTTCATAAGCCGATTCGCCGCTCGGAGATCGTCAGAAATTGCGCAAGATCATCTCTCTCTAACTTTCTGAAGCTGTACTTCATCATGCAAGATCAACCCAAGCCAAAGCAACCGGCACGCAAGACTGTTAAAGCAATCAGGGCGGATGATTACAAAGCTTCCCTGCTTAGGATTATTACTAGGCTTGAGGGAGCAGACAAAGGCGACAGTACTGATGCCCAACTTATCAGTACGGCTGCGGCAGACTATGAGAACTTTAAGGCAGACATCCGTGTCCTCAATAACGTTTTATTCATACACGAAGACATCAATCGTGGCGTTAAGGGTTGGCAGTCTTATATGCTGGATCCCTTGAAGAATATCACAAGGGATGTGCAAAAAGATGAGGTATGGGGGTTCTCCCCTTTTTGTTCACCACATATATGTGATGGTGCTTCTCGTCCTTAAGCTTGTTGTAGATCACACGCAATCTAAGTCCGTACGAGCACGTGTGTCTCGCGTTAGCAGTACGTGCAGATCACCAGTAACGGATCGCCTTTAAGGCGCCCGGCTGCTAACTGATCCTCAGATTTATACTTGGGGTTAAGAGGATATTTATGGAATTATGTGTGCTTGTAGCTCTGCAGTAAGGTCTACAAGAACTTTTGAACTTGAAGGAAACTGAAAGGGGACAACTCCACAGGATGGGATATTGAGGAAGATGAATGCACTTGGAGTCAAATCGGGAAAAATCAGCAAGACGCAGAAGAACAGACTCCAGAAGGAAAAAGAAGAGCTCAGACAAGCAACTGCCGCCTATGCTAAGAAGAAGAAAGCAATAGTGGCAGAAAATCAGGAGCCAACTGCACCCAAAACCCAAGATGTTGCAATGGGGGATGCAGAGGCACTGGACAAGGCCCAAGATGAGAAAGAGATTAGTGAGAAGTTAGAAAAGGCTGAAATCACTAAGCCTCTTCTGGAATTCAAGTATTATGCAGTTTGAAAGACTTGGAGGACTGATCCGTGCTTTGTGTTTGCTGTTTACAAGAACTTAGTTGCTCTACAGCTACATTCAGACAAAGGCAACTAGCATGAGACATTTTCATATGACTTATAGTTCCTGGTGTATCAATATGCTAAGGGAACTGCAGCAATGCAGTGATTTATTCCAGCTACGTCATGATTTATATCAATCTGGTTTAAGACTCTGCAATTTGAACAATTAAAGGCTACAAGGTGTACAGCAGTTAGCCTTATTGGACATGTCAGAGTATTGTTAGATGGTATGGTACAATGGTCAGTGATGTACAGGCGGTAATCTGGTTTGAACCACTCCAAATCCTTGCGAAAGGATCAATTGTAATTTTTGTTCACCACAGTGTTGTGAAAACCTCTAAGAAAGGTATGTTGAGTTTTTGACCTGGTGTTGAAAGTTTTTGGGCTGACCAGGAGTGAGTTGTGGGTACCAGAAGATTACAATTTTATCGTTGCGCAATGCATGCGCTTCACGCCCTGACCTAGAGTGTGGCATGGACCATAGGGTAATTGACCCAGAATGTTTAAGGTGATATACATGAATGACCTGGTGTTGAAAGTTTTAGGGCTGACCAGGAGTGAGTTGTGGGTACCAGAAGATTACAATTTTATTGTTGCGCAATGCATGCGCTTCACGCCCTGACCTCCTGTCTGGCATGGACCATAGGGTAATTGACCCAGAATGTTTAAGGTGATATACATGAATGACTCTAGGAATGCAAAAAGGTGCAGTTGGGGTAGAAATAGCTGCAAGTTAGTCTTAATCCATGGTGCGGGCTACACAAAGGATATGAGTGTTAGATGGGCCAAATTATGAACACCAAAAATTGCTAACATGTGAAGCTAATTCTGTTATTGACATGGAAAAGAATTGGTTTCTGAGGACACTGAATTAATTTGAAGAGTTTTGGGTTAACCTGTGACATAATGTGGTCAGGGGAAGCTCATCAGTTCTCGTTGCGTGCGTGCGCGCGTTGCGCTTTGCGCGCGTTTGGATGTTGAGTAGCCTAATGTCTAGTAGTGATGATGGAAAGGATCTACTGTGCTCAACATGAGGTTACTGATAGGTACCTGTGATAACCTTAGCTCCTCAAGCAGAGGATGGTGATATTTGACCCAACACACGTAAGCGTTGGTGACTTTGTAAGTCATGTGTATTGTTGCAGCAACGCCCTTAGAGACTGATCATAGTACTGATGGTGTATAGATAAGACTTTTTTAAGGGTTATGTGAATAAATAGGGTAGAGGTGAGCTACCATCATTGTGACCAATACAAGTGAGCTTTGGGTGGTAGAATTGTCAGTTACAGACAATTCAATCCTAAGGCCTTGATGCATCGGTGCACCCTCACGTCAGAAAGCTAGACCGGGATAGCCAGTAAAATCAATGAAAGCTAGAGAGAGATCTTCGAGATAGCCACAGAGCCAAGTTTGGGAGTTGTGGCCATATGTGAGAAATATTGAAAAGTTCCAGATGAAAATTGTTGATATCCAGACTCTAGGTTATATATCATGAAACATAGTCGTTAGATGCGTTTTGGGTGCACGTCGCTTGTAACGGTGTCTGTTTAGTCTTGATGTTTCAAATCATTAACCAAATAAAAGTATAGAGGTTGGAGAAATATAATTTGGTCGACGGACCGTGAAACATGTAATAGCACTTCCAGGGGAAGCGATGTGAGTTAGGGCAAGACAACTTGACAGAAACCATGACTACTTCAATAGAGAAGGTACTCAAGCAGTAAGTCCTGGGTCATGTTGGTTGTGCAAGTATTGGCCTCCATATGGTGATAGAAAGGGAACTCACACAAGAAATCACGGTCGCAACTAGTGTCGATGTCACGCCATGGACAAAAGGGTCAGATGAAATGTATGGGGGGCTTTGAAAGTGAGGGGATGGATTTTGAGTCTACATGTATGTTTAGCTGTCATGATCATCATGACGGGTACGTATTAACTGCATGTCGTCACTTGAACACGTCGAGGAGACTAGTCTTCAATTGTTGTCAGAGGTATTACTACGGTATACATGAGTGGTGTCTACGGACTTAGAATAGCGTTGCAAAACGTCGGAAAGGGTGTGTGTGAGGATGGTCGTGGATACTCCAATGTTCAAGGACTTTGTGGCTGGCAGCAGGCTCGAGTCCAAGGATGTGGACTCTGTAGGGTCAGTCACTCCTGGCCATCGGTATTGTGAGCTTAAAGGGTCACTGCGGTATACTGCCAACACCACCAGAACTGACGTTGCACAGGCAGTTGGTGTGTTGCCAAGGTACAGAATGAGCCCTACCACTTCGCACTGGAGTGAAGCCATTCGAGTGCTGAAGTATCTTAGGGACACCCGAGAGTTAGCTTTTAACTCTTGGAGGGAAGATACCCGAGCGTGAAGGCTTTGTGGATGCCACTATGCTAGGGAGGCCATAGGAAAGGGGCTGGCAGATATCCCCTATGTGGAATCTGCTCACAATGTGGCTGACTTAATGACCAAGCCACTTGCTAAGCCCGTGTTTGTTGGTCATCGTGATTCACTAGGTTTGAGAAGATACACAAGCATGCAGGCAAGGGGAAGTGTTGAGTTGTGAACATACATTATAGAATGCCTTGTGCTTTAGGTGATCTTCAAATGTACATTATTAGGATACGGGTCCACTATCCACATAAGGTACCTCAAGACACGTTCGGATGAGGTCTATTTCGAACATAAGGTACAATTTAGATTACGCGTTAGTGTGAAAGGACCATTAAAGCTGCGATCACCGCATAGTCGAGCAACTGGTTTGGAAAGATACTGGGCACATAAGGATGCCAGTCTTGTTCATGCAGTTGCATGTGTCTGAAGAGCAGACAGTCGTCAAGGACTGTAGCTGGAGAGGCACGAACTTACGACCTGTCTGCTTGCTTATAGGTGCGGTGACGCAGGGTGTGTATTGGTAATGTGTTCATGTTTGATTGCTTGTTTGTAAGTGAACCATCTTAGTGTACAATCAAGTCTCCCAAACAGCTAAGGGACGGAGTCTTGATTGAGTATAGGAAGGTACTTGCTTTCAGCCGTCAGGAGCTTATCGGTGTGTAGATGCTCATTGACAGATCAACATGTAACGGAACTGGTTTGGAAAGATACTGGGCACATAAGGATGCCAGTCTTGTTCATGCAGTTGCATGTGTCTAAAGAGCAGACAGTCGTCAAGGACTGTAGCTGGAGAGGCACGAACTTACGACCTGTCTGCTTGCTTAAAGGTGATGCCGAATGCCCATAACCTAACAGGATACTATCTTGGCTCCCTTCCTTGATAGGTTTGTGTTAGTTTACTTGGATGATATACTTATTTATTCTAAATCTGTGGATGAACACATGGAGCATTTGAGAACTATCATGTCAGTGCTCAGGGAACATAAGTTTTATTGCAAAAGATATAAATGTGAGTTTGTTGCTAAGCAGGTAGAATACCTGGGGCACCTGTTGACTCCTCAAGGGATTATGGTGGATCCAAGGAAGGTTGCAGCCATCAAGAATTGGCCCACTCCCATGAATGTGTCACAGTTGCGAGGTTCCTTAACACAATATTATGATGCGTTTATGGACCACTTTGCAGAAGTTGCTTATCCTCTCACTGAATTGTTGAAAAAGGATGTCCCTTGGATTTGGGAGGGACCCCAGATACAAGTTTTTGATGCATTGAAGGATCTTGCCTCTACCCCTCTTGTTTACTGATGCCTGATTTAGATGAACATTTTGTCTTGCATGTAGGTGCCTCAGGTTTTGCTGTGGGTGTTGTTTTGCAGCATGATCAAGGTCCGGGACTACAGCCCGTCGCTTTTGAGTCCAGAAAACTCCAGCCCCCTGAAAGGAAACTTGCACCCTATTATAGAGAGTTGTTAGCTCTTGTACATGCTTTGTTAATGTGGAAGCATTTGTTGATAGGTGCAAAATTTACAGTGCATACAGATCAACAAGCATTGAAGTATTTGCTTACTGCTCTTAGCAGGACAAGTAGACAGGAACGTTGGCTAACAGAGATTATGCGTTTTATGCCTGATATTAAGTATGTCAAGCTATCTGATAATGTGGTTGCAGATGCTTTGTCCAGGCGTGTAGACCTTGCTGTTATGCATATCTCTGCTGTTGCTGCCTCTTCTCTTATTCAGGAAATTGCATTACTTTGTGTTTCTGATCCCACAGTTAAGAAACTTGTGGATGAGGGTGTTTTGGTGATGAGAGATTCTGTACCTTATTCTGTGCAGTCTGGCAAGATGTTTGTACCGGATGCCTTGAGAGAAAGGGTACTTAAGGAATGTCATGCCACGCCTTTTACTGGACATCTTGGGATTAACAAGATGCATATGCATGCATGAGTTAATGTGCAGGGAATTCTGGTGGCCACGCATAGTTCTTCAGTCAGGGACTTATGCAGATCTTGTGATGCATGTCAACGCAACAAGGGACCTGGAGCTGTACCCTATGGACTACTCCAGCCACTTCCCATTCCTGATGGCCCTTGGCAAAGCGTTTCCCTTGACTTGGTTACTGATGTACCTGTTTGTTGTGGTTTTGATTCCATCTTGGTTGTTGTTGATAGGTTCACTAAACTATGCATACTGTCTACATGTAACAACACCATCACAGCACCGGAACTAGCCCAACTGTTTATTGATAAGGTCTTTGTTAGGTTTGGAATGCCTACTTCTCTTGTTAGTCATAGGGACCCTAGGTTTACTAGTCACTTCTGGAGGGCCTTTGTCAAGTTGTTAGGTACTGAACTTGCAATGTCTACAGCTTTCCACCCTCAGACAGACGGTCAAGATTGAACGTATGAACCGAACTATGGATGATATGCTGCGAGGGTTTCTGGGGCCTAGGCAGGATGACTGGTGCAGGTACTTGAGCATGATAGAGTTTGCATACAACAACTCCATTCAGGCTTCTACGTTGCAGACATCATTCTTCCTAAATCACGGGCGCCATCCCCTTATACGTAATTACTCCTTTGTCTTCTGCTGTTCCGTCTCGTTATGCAAACCCAGCTGTTGCTGAGTGGGTTGAGGGGCTGCAGAATGCTTTGAAAAGTGCAAAATCTAACTTGTCTTCTGCACAGCAACGTCAGAAATCTTATGCAGACAAACGCAGACGAGAACAACCCTTCAAGGTTGGTGATCAGGTGTTGCTGGCAGCTAGGAAAAACCAGCTAGCACCTGGACTCTCGTCAAAATTATCAGCTAAGTATTTCGGGCCTTTTACTATTGCTGCAGCAGTTGGTAGTAGAGCTTTTAAGATTATTCTGCATGAGACTGTACATATACATCCTGTGTTTCATGTTTCCCAATTGAAGCCTTACGTGTCTTCATCTTCACCTATGATTGTTACTTCACCTCCTCCTTTGTATGCAGACAAGCGTGGTGGCGTGTACGAAGTTGAGGCCATCATTGCCAAGAAGAGAGTTGGGAAGTCGTGGAAGTACTTGGTCAAGTGGGCTGGCTATGATGAGACAGAAAATACTTGGGAGCCTCTTGCTCATGTCCGCCATCTAGTTGATGAAGTGGCAGCAGCACCAGTCTTTTCCTAAGTCCCACTTGCCGGCAGTCCCTTGCTTAGCCACTTGCGGCGTTCCTGGCCATTTGAGGCATTTCCAGCCACTTGCGGCTGATGACCCTTGGACTTCAACACCATCCAACTTGGGTCTGGGAGGGAGGGAGGGTGGAAGGGTCTGGGAGGGAGAGGGATCATGAATTGGGTGTGCATGCATGTCTCTTATTCACCTGTTTTGCATGGCTTATGTTTCCTTTACCCACGGCTCCATTTTGTGATGCACTTGCTGTTGCAGTGTATACATACGTAGGTGCAAATTGTAGTTCCGTGTTTGCATGATTGCTTTGGTATCTTACCCATGAAATACATTTTGTGCAGTTAGTGTGTATTCCGGCTTGCTACTCTAGACTTATGCCCTGTGCCTTTGTGTGGAAAGCCACCTCAAGCGAAGGTCACACTGCTGAGGCGGGGTGACTGGACCTAAGGTCTGGACAAGTGCTAGCCTGAGGGCTCAAACTAGTTGTTTCACCATAGGTGCTGAGTGCTGTCTAGAGAGTTCGTCCCCAAGGTAGGAGGAACCACATAGCTAACGATAGTCCTTAGATTGTTAAGGTATTCGGGCATTGAGTAGATGAGTCCCTCGTCTGTCTCGTGCTAACTTGCCTTGTGGGCTTATTCCTCTGACTTGCTGTTTGGTAACTATAGGAGGTGTGATGTCTATACTTACAGTAAGCAGGTTTCGTGATACCCCTGTCTTACGTTTGTGGCCCCATTGCCATAAACACCATTTCATAGCTTATGCCAAGGGGGAGGGCATGTAGCATTTCCTAAAGTATAATGCTCTGGTGGTCCTTGGCATTGCTCTATGACTTGCCTTGTGATCTAGGTTCGCAGTACAACCTCGCTCAGGTAGCTCGCTCGGTTGCCCGACTACGCGTCAGAGGCAGTACACTATAATTCGACTCACCCTGAGTTTGAGAGTGGGCATGCGAATCCTTCATGTAACATCTTTTCCGTGGACACGAGACCTTGTCTGAATCTAAACCTCTTCCGCTTTAAAGCAAATTTTAAAGCAAATTTGCTATATCCTTACAACAGTGGTGGAGGGTGTGTCGTCGTGCATGCGCCTCGTAGCGACAATGCTGTCGCTTAACAAACTATAAATCGGGCAATAATGCATTAATGGCAAGTTAGAACGTTAACGTTGCGACAGGAGCCACACGTTTCCTTCCTTTCATTTTAACACGCTTGCTTAAGCACCCATTGCGTCTGCTGAGTTCACGACGTTATGTCAGAGAAGGTAAGGTTTTTAACACGTGTTTGGGCCATGGGGTTGAATGAAGCGGTTCCGACATTTGGTCTCTGTTGATTTTCCTGGGCAGGATACGCATGCCATTAATGGCATGCGTATCTTAATAATACATCGCCTGGATGCGAGTGATATACATGGCTCTTCCTTTAAGAAGGGCGGAAGTAAGGGCGGAAGTATACTGCACCGGCAGATAATTATCTTTATGGAGTTCAACATGCTGTTCTCTTGAAGGTCAGTGTTGTGAGCATCAGGGTTTTGGGTGTGTATTGCGCAATAGCTAGTTCTGCCATCAGCTGAACGCTGCATGCAACATAGGTATACATACATACGCACATACGTATGGGGTCTGGCAGCAGGACCCCGGCTGATTTTCGGCCATTTAACCGATGGGTTATATGGCCGAAAATCAGCCGGGGTCCCGCAGCGGGACTCCCGCTGCCAGACCCCATACATATGTGCGTATATGTGCGCATGTACGTATACGTACGTTGCATGCAGCGTTCAGCTGATGGCAGAACTAGCTATTGCGCAATACACACCCAAAACCCTGATGCTCACAATACTGACCTTCAAGCGAACAGCATGTTGACCTCCATAAAGATAATTATCCGCCAGTGCAGTATACTTCCGCCCTTTTTAAATGAACAGCCATTTATATCACTCGCATCCAGACAATGCGTTATTAAGATACACATGCCATAAATGGCATGCGTATCCCGCCCAGGAAAATCAACCGAGTCCAAATGTCGGAACCGCTTTATTCAACCCCATGGCCCAAACATGTGTTAAAACCCTTACCTTCTCTGACATAACGTCGGTCAGGACTCAGCAGACGCAATGGGTGCTTAAGCAAGCGTGTTAAAATGAAAGGAAGGAAACGTGTGGCACCTGTCGCAACGTTAACGTTCTAACTTGCCATTAATGCATTTTTGCCCGGATTAAAGTTTTTTTAGCGACAGCATTGTCGCTATGAGGCGCATGCACGACGACACACCCTCCACCACTGTACTGCTTCAGTAATGCTGCTTCTAGCCTTCACATGCGGCGTGCAATATTTCAGCAACGAAGCTGTGGCCATGAGACCCGCAGCAAAGACGTTTACTTATGCCACGTGCACGGTCTTCCAGCCTGTACATACTTTCTTTTAAGTACGTCAGGGCCTGAGTGCTTCTCCATCCTTTCCCAACCCCGGTCAGGTGTAGAGGACTCGGCAACACTTAGGGAGATCGACCTCTGACTTCAAAGGAGCCTACAGGATACGTAAATTCATATCCTCGCAGTGCACACGACCAGTGACAAGGGCACTGCAATTGGCGGGGTTGCTCTGTCACTACAGATACCAATACTATACCGCAACAAATGTGCCAACCCCGTAAGCAAAGAAGGGGATTTGGCTCAAGGGCGGACGCTCAATAGAGGGAAGCAAAGCCGACATTCAGGGGAGTCAGCTGGAGCCATGCAGCACAAGAATATGTGCGAGGCCCCTATTCATGCGTGCAATCTTTTGTCTGTAGTTGTGGCACCTCCTCACTTGACGACGCAATTAGTTGCAACTAAATCAAGCCAACATTCAGTAAGCATCACTAGTGGCACGGGTACCATGGTTTCGAATGGATCGCGACAGCATCCATATCGAGAAACGAAGTGGAACGCGACCCGGAACGATTTCCGGAAACGATTTCTGGATCCAGAACGAATCTGATACGCTTCTATTACAATACGAGGAAATCAAATCCCAAAAACTCCGCAAAACCCCCCCACCCCTAACCCTGGAAAGTGAAGACTACCCGCCACAAGGGAGGCGCGTCGCCAGCTGCCGCCCAACCGCCCGCGCTATCACGAAACTAACCCTCCGCTGTACTGAGAACCACACCAAATCCTCATGGGCAACCACAGCCTTATTGACGAGGCCCTGAAGCCTCGACAGAAGCTCCTCTGCCGCATCCCCCAACCCTCCAAGACTTTCAAAGGAGAAGGGACGGAAGACTACCCGAGGCGGCTGCCTGACTAAGACCTCCCGGTACCATGCAAGCTTGCCAGCGGCTGCCCGCACAGCAGCTCCACCAGGCAGAAACCCGGCTCCCCCGCAGCCGTAGGACGGCGCAAGCGGGGAAGTGCCGACGACGTCGATGTAAAGATCCCGCCCACCCTCCCAATCCTGAAACATTAAGTCAAGCCGATGGGCCGCGAACCCCAGCACCCGCACGGGCAAGGAAGGCTTACGGACCACGACAGCCTCAATCTCCTTCCCCACCCGGAACAGTATATCTCTAACCGCATTGTGGCGATACGTATCTGCCACTCCTCGACCCACACGGCATTGAATGGCATGGTCCCCCCATCGATATCGGTCCATGCATAAACCACAAAGAGGGCACGGGGTACCACGGGGTACCAGCCTGAAACATAGGAATCAACAACTGATAACGTAGCCGGCACCGAAATTCTATATTGGACATGATCTGGCCCATACGCTCTACTGGGAGCGCCTGAAGCCACTCCGAAGCATGGGGCCGGGCAGCGGAATCAAGCACTTCAACGACCCTCTCTTGAGCAGGCAACGCAAGCAGGGCCTGCCGGCGCATAGTTGAAAGAAGGCAGGCCGAACTTGTGCTGCACATCTGACTCAAGGAAAGCGTGGTCCACACCCTGCCACTCGAATTGCGGGCAAACCTCACCAAATACGACCCTGGCCTCCTCCCAAGATCGGGGGAACCTCCCACCCTGCTAAAATCTCATCCTGAACGCCCTGGGTCTGGAGAACCGACGCAAGAAACGCCACAGCTGTCAGGGACAATGTTCTTCGCCCAAGTAATCCCCAAACCCCCGCCCGACAATGGCAGGGAAGCAATGTCCTCTTGTAGGGCCCCAAAGCCTCCCCCCTCCCCCACAACGATTCTTCTAAGAGTGGAGTGGAGCCCGTCATCGAAGACAGCCACCCCTGCAGCAACAGCCTGAGGGGGAGAGCATCTGAGCACATACACCATCCTACATAACCCCATACACTAACCCCATTCACGCCCCTAGCAGCAGGAGCTCTACTTGAGGATCATCTAGAACTGAAAGCCGATCCATCGTTCTAACCACCTCAACGGCCCTTAGTACCCACAAAAGCTGGCACAAAGACACGAGACGCCGACAGAGGACCCCCTAATAGCCAAACACCTAAGTCCCGACACTGAGGGATATCAGCTGGAAAACCCTCGTCACGACGAGGATCATAGGTGGGCCACCATAAGAGAGTTTTCGGTACATTAAGATGAATCCGCCAGTCCGGACCCTATGAAATAACAGCCCCCAAGATAGTACGCACCACAGATGTATCACCAATGACATTCCCATCGTCCAGATACCACCCCTGGACGACATCCCTGAAACGCTCCGATAGGGAGATGATGAACGGATGGATAGCAAGGGCAAAAGGAGTGGGGCTAACGGGTCCCCTTGATGCACCCCCCGTTTCGCAGACACCAGGTGCCGCCCCACAATGAGATTCGCACCCTCACCATAACATAAAAGGACGTAAGAAAGCAGATCGGGGCACAAGGCTCTAACTTGAGCCACGAACCGAGCCCGAGAAACTAAATTAAACGCGTTTTGGAAATCGAGCTGGAGGAAGGAAGGAAGGAAAGATTACATCCAAAGACCAGCCACTAGGGCTGAAGAGGACGGCAGTACAATGAATGACCCATATCTAGCCAACTAAGGTCGCACAGCACCTGGGAGAGTGAGGTAGCTCTCCAGTGCTCTAGTCAGAAATTTGGCAACCCCTTCAAGGTCTTCTTGCCACATAAACGTCTGTACAGATCGACTCCTTTGTTGAAAGAGATGCATAAATTGTTGCCGTACATGTTGTACAACCGGACAAGTGAACAACAGATGATGTTCATCACCAACGAGCTCTAAGGAGCACCTCGTGCAAATCCTCTGGCCTCGAGGGATGCCTTGTTGTCTACCATTATCAATAGGAAGGTCATGACACCCTAATCTAAATCGCACAAAGGTCCACAAAACCCTTAGGAAGGTGGAGTTTGAGCGCACTCTTGGCACTCGTGGCACATGAGGCGGACGTGTGAACCACCTTTGGTATCTGCAGAATAAGGCTCTTGGGGATGCACAAGTGCGAGGGGAGATGTCTAGGTCATCCCATATCATGTCACGTTTACGGTCTAACAGATCCTTTACCTGTGAAATGTCAATCTGCAAGGCTCTATCAAACCGCACATGGTCAGCTATATAGTATCCTAGTTTCTTAAGTTGTTGCATAAGGGTGGGATAAAGGGATAAAGGGATAAAGGGAGGAGGGATAAAGAACTGTCGTGTTGGCGCGCCTCCACCACCCTGTCAAAAGAGTGGACAAGCGCCTCCCCACCGCCACGAAACCCAACGCCTACTTGGAGGGGGCGTAAGTAGGGGTCCACAACGGGCAAGGCGGCTCTAACTGCAACGCAGAATACTAGACGCTAGGCGGCGCAGAATACTCCCCACCGCAATGGGACGAATCCCACCTTGTGGCTTAAGGAGGGAGTGACGGAGCCCCAAAAAGGTCGTATACCAGCCGACATGACGCCCCTGAAGATCAAATTGAGAAGGGACAAATGCCGTCCAAAACCAAATTTGGACGGCATCTTTAAAGAACCCACCCCATGGGCAGGGGGCCCTAAGATGTCAAGAAGATGCCGAATGCGAAGGCCATCCCTGCCCGAAGCCGTACCCACCTTGAAAGAGCGTAAAGCTCCTACCACATCACCCCGAGAACAAACTAGGGGAGGAACATCCGAGCCATCTGCAGCGAGAACCAAAGAGGAATCTCCTGGGGGAAACAAAGCTTGTACTTCAGCCGCCGTGGCAGCCGAAAAAGCAGCAACTGAACTTGGCTGCAGATGGCGCACCGCCGCTCCCAAATGACCATCACTAACAAGACGCTTGACTTTCCCCCTAACCCACTCCTCACCATCGGCAGGGGCAGACCGGAGAAGAGCTGGCGAAGGGGCCAGTAACAATTCTTGAAGCACCTCATCATAATGGCCCGAAGCCCATAGCTCAGCCCGACGCCGAATGAGTCGATGTGATGCGTGAGCCCTATCCCGACTGGGGGCCGGAACACCAGAGTCCCGGTCCAATAGATGGAGACCATGGGTACCTAAACTGCAAGTCGGAAGAACCAATTATTGCAGTCCTATTTTCGTTCGGAAAGTGTTCGGAAACTGCTGAGTCAGGAAATCACGATTCGGAATCGAATTGTGCACGCTACTGGGAGGGTTTGGGCTCGATTTCGCATCGAATGGACTGCAATAACTGAAGCACAACGTTGTAGCCTTACGTGTGGTCTTGTTATGGGGGGGAAGCTCATCTGTTTGTCGGGCATTTTGGTGTGTCGGCAACGACAGGCGTCCACCAAGGTGACCCTCTGGCCCCCCTTCTGTTTGCTCTGGCGATTCACCCTTTATTTTATCGCTTGCGAAGCGCTTTGAGGAGGTCTTGAAAGGTAGTGTTATTGGGGATACCTGTGTCTTCCGGGGGTATTTGGAGCAGGTGGGGTATCGTCCTCAATCTCAGGAAATCCCTCCTCTGGTGGCCGTCACTTGATCCTCGTCGGGAGGATGGCTTCCACGAGGAGCTTTGTCAAAACCGTGAAGTGGGGGTTCGTCTTTTGAGAGGTCCTCTGTCTGCGTCCAGGGTGTTTGTTTCGGCTTTTGTTGGGGTTTAGGCAATTGAGTTTGCCAGAACCATGGAGCGGCTGGCTCTATTAGTCAACCCGCAGGTGGAGCTCGTGTTGCTCCGTGCTTGCATGGGCTTGTGCAGGATGGTGCATGTCTTGCGCTGTTCTCCTACCCGTGCGGTTGCGGAGGGAGTAGCTGTCTTCGATGACGCTCTCCATTCCTTCCTTCGGCACATTGTGGTGGCGGGGGGGCCTGGCTTCGGTTCTCTGCCGGCGGAGATAGCCGCCCTACCCCTTTCAACTGGGGGCTTGGGGATTGTTAGGGCTGAGGATATTTTGCCCGTGGCCTTTTTAGCTTCCGTCCTGCAGACCCAACGCGTCCAGGAGGAAGTCCTGGCGGGTTGGGAGGTGCCCGTGTCTAGGGCCGTTGAGGAGGCGCGGTCGTTCTTCCTTGACGTTTGCCCGGATTTTGATTGGGAGCTTCTTGATGAGGCGTTCCTTGACACTGATGTCCAACGCAAGCTGGTTTAGCGTAATGGCATCATCAAAACAGAACTTGTAGAATTTGGAATTGATATAAAAATCCCTGTGACTCACACTCTTTGAGTAAGTGAACTGTGCCCAAGTGAAAGCTTGTTGAAGTGGACGAAACACGACCAAGCAAACGGGACAGGAGCTTGATAAGGGCACTCAAGACTTTGTTACAATAACTACTAAACTAACGATGTTGCATTACCTGTGACTCACACTCTTTGAGTAAGTGAACTGTGCCCAAGTGAAAGCTTGTTGAAGTGGACGAAACACGACCAAGCAAACGGGACAGGAGCTTGATAAGGGCACTCAAGACTGACTGATCCCTTGGACACTTCCTATTTATACTAACTAAGGAGACTACTCATTTATTAGCCTCCTGACAGGTTTGCAACTCCAGATCTTAAAAGAGTACGGGCACGATCAAGTTTGCATGCCTCAGTACTATGCACTGGAATTTCAATGTACCTCATGATTCGACATGGTCGTCGATGAATAGTACGAATCTCGGTCGATGCTAATCTCGAATCTAAGTGACTCGAAACTTTAACTCACCACCGATACGAACCTCGAATCAAACACCAAGGACCGCAGGACTTAAAGTCTCACGATCGATGAGATCCGGTATGAAGTATATCTTACTAGAAAACAACCAGAAAACAGCCCGAGATTGTACCAGGGCCACTATAAATCACTATGAGTGTCAATTTACCTTAAAGTACCATACAGTACAAACACACCCAAGTGAACTAAGATTGTACCTTAATGTTTATGAGCATTCTTAATATTATAAACCCTTGAAATGAATTGATGTGGCTCACAAACATGCTAAGATGAAATGACCCAACATGTTGAAGAAATACCTAAGGTATACATGTTAGTGTCCATTTTTCTAACACCTCCCCTCATGTGTAGGGAGAGACATCTCTAAAAATATTGTTTGAAAGTAGGTCACAAAATTTATTTAAGACCTGCCATTGCTCTAAGCTTGGCAAAAGTGACCTTTGAAAGTACCTTAGTGAAGAAATCAGCAATATTCTCACTGGTAGCCACATACTTTGGCTCAATTGCTCCATTCTCCACCTCATCTCTGACCCTGTGGTACCTTACAGCAATGTGTTTAGTCCTGGATGAGATGGGAATCCCCTTCATATTAGCAAGGGCCCCAGTATTGTCAGTGTGGGTTCTGCAACCCAAAGCCGATGGTGTTACCATTCACAGATGATGGATGTCGAATGACATGATCACAATCACCGATTTAATGAGCATGCGGAAATTTCTCAACACAGTTACGAACGCATGCCGAACATAAGGATGCGCAGGTGAGACACATAACAAGCTTGCTTGATAAGCAAGCTTGCTTGGAGAATACTCCATTGAATGTCTGTTACAAAGGAAATGCATCGAGACGTGCAAATAAAGATATGAACTAAACGTGCACCACTTGACTAGTCTTACCTGCAACCCAAAGCCGATGGTGTTACCATTCACAGATGATGGATGTCGAATGACATGATCACAATCACCTGTAATAGTACTACTTGTCAATGCTTTGGGTTCAACAAATGATTAAAGACTAAGTGATACACGCTTCTCACTAGTCGGGGCTTACCGATTTAATGAGCATGCGGAAATTTCTCAACACAGTTACGAACGCATGCCGAACATAAGGATGCGCAGGTGAGACACATAACAAGCTTGCTTGATAAGCAAGCTTGCTTGGAGAATACTCCATTGAATGTCTGACCTGCTGCCCCGATCACGAAGCCATAAACCAGACTTGTTGACCAATCTAATATACGCGTTAACGTCCACTTTTGGATAAAGGTTCGATTCTAGGCCAATCATCCAAGTCAATCGAGTGAGCTCAGTCTCCCTTCACAATAGTAATGTGATCAAAGGAAGACTAATTGCCACCGACAGAGACCACTCTTATCAAGAGATTGCTTGATCAGATTTCTTAAGTACCAACCAAATCCCATGAAAGCAATTGCAATCTCCATCTACTAGCCGCAAGTATCTATAAGCCACACACAGCTACTAGCCACATTTAAGTAACGACAACAAAGGACATAAAGCTAAGGATCTGAATAGCATGAACCTGTACAAATAACAAGTACCACGTGATCTGTAGTTCGACTAGAGTCATAGGAATAAACAGCTTGCACCTAAGCAACTGGTCCCCTGAGACCTAATCTCATCATAGGTATAGGAAACATAGTCAATGCCTATTGCATTCGACAAGGCAATACACAAGTCATTACATCCAAGTATGACTTCAACTCAATAACAGTCAATTGCTCACTGTATGCGCGTGCAAATGCATATGCATGCTTAATACGATTGTAAAAACCGTATACCGAGAACATGAAGTATCAACCTATGAAGTATCATCGAGTTTATGATTAACAACCATATCCAATAGTGTCCCATAGCACCTTATTGACATCTTCTTTGGAATAATTATGGTTGTGTGATTACACAACACAATTAACGTATTTTAAGATTAAGAGTTGTAGTAAGTGTGCCAACACAATATGAACCAGTTCACCCATGAAATCGCAATGATAATCCATATCATGATCATTCATAGATTATCTGTAGGTGAATCATGGTTCATATCCAACAATCTTCCCCTTTGGCACATTTGCTCAACTTGCAAATTAGGCACGTTCCTCGAAACTTTGAAGCATATACACTGAACATTAATCCCTTACTCGATTGAGTACATGTCCGTAAATCTCATAATGAAATTTACGTGCAAGATCCATATATGTGTTTGGGCAATCACTGACCTGATATCTGAATACAATTAAGAATTATACCTCCGGACGTATACTTCTTCTGAGCAATCACTGCCTAGATACGCAAGTGCTCAAGCACTCAATCGTAGGACAATAACTGCCTAGATTAAACTCCACACAAGTACAACGTCAGCTGAGCTGATAAGCAGATGCAAACGCAAACAAGCGCAGATATAGCACATATAGGCGAAGAGACAAGCGTAAAGAAGACGCCCAGAGACACGCGCCGAGAAGACGCGCCCAGAGAGGACGGGCAGAGAAGAGGCGCAGGGACAAGCCCAGACACACGCGCCGAGAAGACTCGTCCAGAGAGGACGGGCAGAGAAGACGCGCAGAGACAAGCCCAGACACACGCGCCGAGTAGACGCGCCCAGAGAGGACGGGCAGAGAAGACGCGCAGAGACAAGCCCAGACACACGCGCCGAGAAGACGCGCCCAGAGAGGACGGGCAGAGAAGACGCGCAGAGAGAAGCCCAGAAACACGCGCCAAGAAGACGCGCCCAGAGAGGACGGGCAGAGAAGACGCGCAGAGAGAAGCCCAGAAACACGCGCCAAGAAGACGCGCCCAGAGAGGACGGGCAGAGAAGACGCGCAGAGAGAAGCCCAGACACACGCGCCAAGAAGACGCGCCCAGAGAGGACGGGCAGAGAAGACGCGCAGAGAGAAGCCCAGAAACACGCGCCGAGAAGACGCGCCCAGAGAGGACGGGCATAGAAGACGCGCAGAGACAAGCCCAGACACACGCGCCGTGAAGACGCGCCCAGAGAGGACGGGCAGAGAAGATGCGATGAGATATGCTCAGAGACACGTGCCGAGAAGACGCGCAGAGAAGACGGGCAGAGAAGACGCTCAGAGACATAAGCATAGAAATGCGCCTCAGGTGAGTAGATAAACATAGGTATGCAGCAATAGGACTACACCCCAGCTTGAGGTGACAAATTGGTGCCGGATCACTATGATCCAATATATTAATATTCTCAAGATAATGCAACACCACTATGGTGCTCATAGGAGACTAATCAATGATAACCATAGGCCAAGTTTTAGTGCTCACGCACCTCAAGGAAATACCTTCCCCTGCTTCATTGCTTCCCCTCAAACAAGTAACACCTTAGGACTTTTCACGCTTTGTCTAGTGCTACCACTAACTCTTCCGCTGAGTAATCTATAAATACCACTAACTCTTCTGCTGAGTAATCTATATATACCACTAACTCTTCCGCTGAGTAGTAGTACAAACAAACGACTTAAGGGATCTCCGCTTATTATCAGCAAAGCGGATACCCAAGAGTACACGATCACCGTGCACAAGACCCACGACACCATGCACAAGCGGGATGGGATACTCTCCATTTGCTCACACACAACGAAATGACATGCTAAAAGCATTTATGCTAATGTCACTTTAATTCACAAGTCTTTGATAGGCATGAGTGCGGAACATCGTTCCATGATCAACTCTTGTAATATCAAACCGTATCTCAACAACATCAAGCTCCAGTACCATAAACAACAAGCATATCATGCACCAAACTGCAATGCACTCTAATTTAAAAGGCTCTACTATGCATGAACTCATGTAACCAGTAGATGACTTAACAACGATGACATACACATATAGGATCCGTATAGGACACATATAGGTCCGGACTACTCACGCACTCTACAGAGCGAGGTGTATTAACTTGCTTCCCCTTAAACCTTGGGAAAATACAACACACAAAGCAATGCCTAAATGCTTAAAGATCAAGGCTCAAGTGATCCTAAACAAAATACCAGCCAATAACCATGGATAACATAAGATTCCACTGTAAACCGCTTGAAGATTCGAGTCATGGATCTATCGGAGTATCCGATAGTACCTCGATCGACAAAATTCATTAGTCGACTCGACACGGAGTCTCAATCCTAAAAGCGAGTGTCTACCACTCGATCTCACTCGACTCGAACCGTAGAACCAGACATCGACGCGCAGTCTCTCATTACCGTGTGACAACCAGACCTGACGCGTTTTTATGTCAGTGAGGCTGCAGAGCCTTCCTGAGCTTCCCTGAACCAGGGAAGACCACTCAAGACACACAGCATACTCCAGACCTATTTTAAAATTATATCTAATGCGATGAAATGCCTAAAGATCACTGAACATGGGTATTTAAGGGTAGACGAGCAAAAGGCGCAAGAGACGCAACGATGTGGGCAAACACTGAACCATCCAGAGCTCATTCCAGTTTCAACCGAAACTTAAATAACTTGGCCTAATATTGCATACTAATAAGAAGTACATTAGAGAGAATTCCCAGCCCTTCTCTATGGGCTGCATTTCCTCAACTACCCTTTATAAAGGTTCATTATCCTTGGCAGATGTTTATCTGACTCCAGGGAGTACACAGCCACTGAACATCAGTGACCCTCTCCTTCATCATATCTCTGCTCATCAGAAAGATTATTTAATGTCAAAGAAAGATATATGTCAGGTAGCATTGAAGGAATCAGCCAATCATCAATCAGGACCCTCTTCATGCAATCTGCATTTCACAAATCAAACACTAAGCTCCTACCAAAGAGCTAATATTATCAGTATTTTTTTTTTTGTCATCATTACCAGAAACCAAAGTACATGACTGGAGGAACCAAATATGGATTTCCTCCCTATGTTCCATAGTTTTCCCCAAGTTTTAGGAACCCTCCTCAACTCATGTAAGGTAAAAAAAACCAGGCCCTCTTGGAGATCCACTATCATGTCCAACAGCAATTATTAACAACCTTAGCCAAACACTATTACTAATTGATGATAATCCCTTGGTATTTGTACCAACATTGGCTTAAACTCACACTCATGCAAGAACCAACATATATATATTGAAGTGTAAACTTCTACAAGAGCCACAAGTGTGAAGTGAAGAATGTCAACCCAAGGTCTTCGGGTAATTTAGGCTCCAAGATCTTGGTCTAGACCTGCCTCAAGCACAAGGTCAAAGACAAGGCCATCTTTGTGTGTACATTCTCATTGAGCATTGTCATTTACTATTGCAAGTAGCTCATGCTCTTGTATATCACACAACACATTCTCCCAGTCTGAAGACACCTTGAATAGACCTTCACTTGAGCTAGAATTAATTTACACATTAAGGGAAAGAGCATATCTGCCTCACTTGGCCTTCATCAAATAGCGATAACATATTCCCATCATTGCAAAGACTACCTAAGTCAGAACCGCTAATCAAATTGCTCAATTATAGCAAATCTTAAACTAATTGCCCAAAGGTAAGACAACCATTGTCACTTATCGGGAAGGATGCGGAAACGGATACGTGGTAAGCGGCTTCAAAGATGCAATTACAGGATCTCAAATATCAGCCGCTACCTTTTCGATGCCATTATGACTGTAAATAATGGTTTAAATTTCATTCATGCTTCGTATGCAAGAATGAGGAACACGGCGTGGCTGCCGATGGCGAAGCGATGGAGAGAGGCACTCTGCCTCATTATCCGCCATAATTTTGCGAGATGGGAATACTTTGCCCCTTAGTAGCTTGCCAAATCGACGAGTTAAAACGAGGCCTGAACCTCCGATGTTGATGACGACGTGCTCCAGCCGAAGACCGCCCAAGGCGGTGGGCCCATAACCATTGTGGGTTCTGCAACCCAAAGCCGATGGTGTTACCATTCACAGATGATGGATGTCGAATGACATGATCACAATCACCGATTTAATGAGCATGCGGAAATTTCTCAACACAGTTACGAACGCATGCCGAACATAAGGATGCGCAGGTGAGACACATAACAAGCTTGCTTGATAAGCAAGCTTGCTTGGAGAATACTCCATTGAATGTCTGTTACAAAGGAAATGCATCGAGACGTGCAAATAAAGATATGAACTAAACGTGCACCACTTGACTAGTCTTACCTGCAACCCAAAGCCGATGGTGTTACCATTCACAGATGATGGATGTCGAATGACATGATCACAATCACCTGTAATAGTACTACTTGTCAATGCTTTGGGTTCAACAAATGATTAAAGACTAAGTGATACACGCTTCTCACTAGTCGGGGCTTACCGATTTAATGAGCATGCGGAAATTTCTCAACACAGTTACGAACGCATGCCGAACATAAGGATGCGCAGGTGAGACACATAACAAGCTTGCTTGATAAGCAAGCTTGCTTGGAGAATACTCCATTGAATGTCTGACCTGCTGCCCCGATCACGAAGCCATAAACCAGACTTGTTGACCAATCTAATATACGCGTTAACGTCCACTTTTGGATAAAGGTTCGATTCTAGGCCAATCATCCAAGTCAATCGAGTGAGCTCAGTCTCCCTTCACAATAGTAATGTGATCAAAGGAAGACTAATTGCCACCGACAGAGACCACTCTTATCAAGAGATTGCTTGATCAGATTTCTTAAGTACCAACCAAATCCCATGAAAGCAATTGCAATCTCCATCTACTAGCCGCAAGTATCTATAAGCCACACACAGCTACTAGCCACATTTAAGTAACGACAACAAAGGACATAAAGCTAAGGATCTGAATAGCATGAACCTGTACAAATAACAAGTACCACGTGATCTGTAGTTCGACTAGAGTCATAGGAATAAACAGCTTGCACCTAAGCAACTGGTCCCCTGAGACCTAATCTCATCATAGGTATAGGAAACATAGTCAATGCCTATTGCATTCGACAAGGCAATACACAAGTCATTACATCCAAGTATGACTTCAACTCAATAACAGTCAATTGCTCACTGTATGCGCGTGCAAATGCATATGCATGCTTAATACGATTGTAAAAACCGTATACCGAGAACATGAAGTATCAACCTATGAAGTATCATCGAGTTTATGATTAACAACCATATCCAATAGTGTCCCATAGCACCTTATTGACATCTTCTTTGGAATAATTATGGTTGTGTGATTACACAACACAATTAACGTATTTTAAGATTAAGAGTTGTAGTAAGTGTGCCAACACAATATGAACCAGTTCACCCATGAAATCGCAATGATAATCCATATCATGATCATTCATAGATTATCTGTAGGTGAATCATGGTTCATATCCAACAGTCAGTGTAAACCACAATACTACCAGGATTTTCACCAAAGTCAGTAATCAACTTGGTGAACCACAGTGCCTCCTGAACTCCAGTGCACAAGGAGATAAACTCAGCTTCAACAGTAGACAAAGCAACTATTGGTTGCAACTTGCTACCCCATGAAACTGCAGCTGACCCAGACATGAAAACAAAACCAGAGGTGGACTTCCTACCATCCAAATCCCCTGCATAATCTGAGTCAACAAAGGCAATAAAACCTTTGTCACTCTTCTCCCAAACAAGCCCCAAATTCTTAGTACCAGCAAGATATTTTAAGACATGCATGCCAGCACTGAGATGTGTATTTGAAGGGGCATTTGCAAAACGTGCAAGGACACCAGTAGCATATGACAGATCATGCCTAATTGTGTTGGCCAAATATAAAATGCCCCCCACAAGTTCCCTGTACCTGTTGTCTTTAGGCAAGGGATCCCCTGACTTCTTCTGCAACTTGAATGAATTATCCAGGGGTGTAGCCTTGGGGTTGCAGCCTGTCATGCCAAAGCTGTCCAAAATGTCAGTGATTAGCTTCTCATTAGATAACTTCACTGACTTTAGACTGCCATCCAAATACCTTTCAAAGGTAATCTGCATACCAAAAAAGTGTCGGGCCTCCCCTAAATCCTTCACTGCAAACTTACTTGCAAGGAGAGACTTCACTTCAGAGATACATTTGGGGTCCTGAGAAACAATGAGAATATCATCTACGTATAAAAGTAGATAAACAGTCTCAGAACTACCTCTCTGCAGTATGAATAAAGATGGGTCTGCATCTGAAATGACAAAACCATCAGAGAAAACTGCTGATAGTGACATACCAGGCCCTAGGAGCCTGTTTAAGCCCATACAAGGCTTTGTGTAACCTGCAGACAGTGTTAGGCCCACCAATGTGAAACCCTTCTGGCTGCTGAATGAAGACCTTCTCTTCAAGGTCTCCATGTAAAAATGCAGTGCTCACATCCATTTGATGGACCTGCATGTTTCTCTCAACTGCTTTAGACAACACATATCTTAGAGTTGAGTGCTTGGAAACTGGTGCATACACTTCAGTGTAGTCAACACCATAAATTTGTTTAAAGCCTTTGGCCACAAGCCTAGCCTTAAACCTCTCAATCTCTCCAGTTTCAGAAAGTTTTACTTTGTAAACCCACTTAACAGGAAGAGCCTTTTTCTTGGTTTTGTCATCAACCACAACATATGACCAGGTCCCTAGTGCTTTCAATGAATTCATCTCATCTTGCATTGCACTGACCCACTTGTCACTCTCAGGTGAATTTATTGCATCTATATACTTTGCTGGCTCAATTATCAGTGTGTCCTTTTGAACTTGCACATAACCACTGAAAATTTCAACTGAATTTGTTTCATTTTGGAGTACTGTATTCCTAACTCTGTCAGGATATCTACCCCCAAAGAGACCAGCAGGTGAGTGTGAGACACCAGCACCTAGAAAATCAAACTCAACAGGCTCAAGTTGGACATCAGGAGCCTCATTAACTATACCTTGTTGGAGGACCACTTGTGGAACATCCTGAACGGGACGCGGGTCCGAGCCATGGGATTCAGGATCAGGACCTGCAATGTCCTGATTTTCCCCAAGGTTAGTGTTTTCTTGACTTATAAACTTGGCCCTTTCAAGGTTTAGTTGATCAAACCTTATGACACTTGGATCAGTGCCCAAAGGGGCCAAAGAAACACGAGACAAGTCTTCAGAAGTTTCATGCACATCTTCTCCAATGATTGCAGTTTCAGAGTCTACAGGAAAATCCTCTTCATCATTCACCACATCAAGGAGATCAGGCATTTCATCATCATCAGACAAGGCCTCCTCAAACTTGACAAATTGTCTTGCACACACTGTGACTTTGGAATCCATGAGGACACGATAATTCTTGCTGTGCCCATCATAGCCCAAGAAAATACCCTCCTTACTGACAGGGCTAAATTTACCATCCCTTTTGGACTTTTCAATCATGACATGACACTTGCTCCCAAAAACACGTAAGTGATTGACATCAGGAACAGTGCCAAACCACATCTCAAATGGGGTCTTATCATGATTTGAAACTGCAGACAAATTTCTAACATAGTTTGCAGTTAAAAGAGAGTCACCCCAATATTCTGGAGGTAGGCTCGAGGCAGTCAGCATGGCTCTTGCTTTCTCCTGCAGAGTCCTGTTCAGCCTCTCAATTTTCCCATTTTGTTGATGGGCATATGGTGCAGTCTTTTGGTGGACTGCACCATTTTTCCTGCAGAACTTTTCTAAACCAGAAAACTCAGTACCATTGTCGGTCCTGATAAACTTAACCTTGCACTCGTGCTGGGTCTGCCACTCAGTCAATAAATTAACTGCCTCTCTTGATGCATCTGCCTTTGACTTGAGTAGAATGGTTGCTGACGTCTCAGAAAATTCATCTAAGACATTAAGTGCATACTTCTCATCATCATAAGTTTCTGGTGAGACTGGACCCATAAGGTCCATATGCACAACCTCTAATTTACTAGTGCAAGCAGTGCCTGTTGGTTTAAAAGGCTGCACAGTTTGTTTCCCATGCAAGCAGGCACTGCAGACACCTCTCGTACCAATAGAACTTGAGAAATCAGAAGAGGGGAGTTTCATTCCCTTGACCATTTTTCCCTTCATCATTCTTACCATGTAGGCTGGAGACAAGTGCCCCAGCCTCTGATGCCACAGGTCTGCATCCCTGTGAAGCACCTGAACATTGCATGCCTCCACAAACTTAGTTTCTGGATGAAAAGAAACATGCTTGTCTGGTAGAGCTAAGTCCACCAGCCACTGATAAGGGAAAGCATGCTCAGCATTTCCCAAATGGTACCCATTAGAATCTGTGAGGTAACACTCGATACCCATAATATTGACATTGATACCATCTAAATAAGCTTTGCCCACTGATAGAAGATACTTCTTGCTAGAGGGAACATGCTTGACATTATGCAAGAACAAGGAACTGCCAGACTCGAGGAACACTTGCATGGAACCTTCTCCTATAATTTCCTCTGACTTGCCATTTGCCACAATCAGACGTTGTGGCACATCAAACTTGACATAATTTATCATGTTGTCATTTGAAGGAGAAATGTGATTAGTTGAACCTGAATCTATAAGCCAAGCAGGAAGAGAAGGTTGGGAGATTGCTGTATCCCTTTGTACACAATTAGTTTGTGCCCTCCTCTCCTGTGCTGCAAGCTTAGGACACGTTGCTTTGGTGTGTCCTGGATTCCTGCAGTACTGGCAAATTAGTACAGGCCTTCCCTGCTGTTGAAATGCAGGTTGCCCTGTCCCTGAATTTTCACGGTTAGTATTTTTAGGCACTTCTGCCTGGTGAGCACCTGGACCAGCCCCACCTGAACCACCTTGCCTGCCTGCAGGCTGACCACCCCCACCTTGATTCCTATAAGGTTTGGGGTTTGAGGTGTTTGGAGGATTATATGGCTTCTTTGCTTGAAGATCCATATATGTTAACTCAAGAACATGCTGGAGTTGGTGCACATTTGGATAGTTGTTGCACACAGACAGCTGTAAACGCCTATCTACCTCATACTCTTTAGTGAGGCCTTCAATAATCATAGAGCACTGGCAAACCTCAGAACACTGCTCTCCTAGTGATTTGAGGTTGTTTGCAATTTTCCTGCACCTTAACACGTAGTCAGATGGTTTTTCACCTGGCTTCATGGCAAATAACTTTTGCTCCCTGTGGAGGCTCATCAGCCTAGCTGCTGCTCTAGCGTTAAACACCTGCAGCAGCTTATTCCACATATGGTAAGCACTTGTCAAGTCAGTAATCTGAACAGAATACTGCTCAGTACATGCTTGAGTGATAATGGTTTGAGCCTTGAAATCATCATAAGCTCCCTGATAATCATCATGAACACAGTAGTTGACATTCATTTCCCACAGCATAGCATACACTTGCTTTGTCCATGTCAACCAATTGGTATCATTCAACTTGACTAACTCTATCTTTGGAGTTAACTTCTGATGAGAAGAGAACGAAGGACCAGTAGTTGGATTTATGTTGGGCAGACGAGGAATACCTACGTTTGGAAATTGACCTTGCCCAGCACTATATGGTGGCCCCTGACTATAAGGAGGACCACCCCAACCACCACCACCTGGTCCACAAGGACCGCCTGGACCACCAGGACCGCCTGGTCCTCTAGGACCACCAGGACCACCCCCACCAAAGCCACCAGGAACATTCCCACCAGAGCCCGGATAGACAGGGTATTGCGGGTAGTTGCCTGAGACTGGTGGAGGATGCCAAATCGAGCTTGCTCCTCCAGGGGGACCCCCACTGTATGGTGGCCCACCTCCAGGAGGTCCACTGCCTGAGCTGTATGGGTAGCCACCACCAGGAGGGCCTCCAGCTGGAATTGCTGAAGCTGACGTTGACACTCCAAAGTTGGATGGTACCTGCACACTAGCTGGCTGAACCAAGGTTGGATTAGAAATTTGGTTCAACGTTGAGGCAGGTAGTGAAATGGGGATCATGCCCCCAGTAGCCAGTGGTAGATAAACAGTTGCCTGTGCACTAGTTACTGATGTTGCTGGAACTATTGCGCCACTAGTAATAACTGGAACGCTAGCTGGCTGGACTGTCACAGCAGGATATTGTGAAACGGGTACTTGTATAGGACCACTAGTAAGTGTCCTGGACCCTGAAACTGCAGACTGTGAAGGTCTGCGCAGAACCCTAGGTGCGCTTGAAACAGGAACTGGATTAATCCTGACTGCTCTTCTGACACTGCTAGGATCTAAAGGAAGGTTGGAAGGCATACCACTAGGAGGAGAGATGCCTGAGCTTACAGCAGGAGCAGCTACAGCTAGAGGTTGACCAGCAGGATCAGCAGGAAGAGACTCAGAGTGATCATAATCCCCGTATAGATACTCATCACTTACCTCCCCTGCGTGGCGCCCCTCAGCTTCACTGTCCTCCGTTGAGCTGTTGGCACCTGCACCTGCACTAGAGGTGTAGCCCCTTGAGTCTCCATGAGTAGAGTAAGATTGTTCGTAACTTTCATTGTTATAAACATTTGAGGGATCATCCTCAATGACAATGGGTACTTCATAGGATTCTTCAGGATTAGCATAGGGTGGCACAGTATATGTACCACTCATTGCATGAAAATAACGTAGTCAGCACAAACTCTAACAGGTAGAGCTCTCAAGCGACCACCCCAGCTTTCCCAAAGGAAAGCTGCCTTCACCAATAACCAACTTCTCTCCCACTGCCTTAGCCACAAGGGCTTAGACAATCGAGAAGTCCAACCAGAGTAACCCACCAGAAGACAGCAAGAGTCCTTCTACCTGACACGGTGGTCTGCCTAGACCCCGTGCAGGCTTAGGTGCTCTTTAAGTCTTAAAAGAGTGCTATGAAAAGCAGGACGTAGAAAGCTGCGAGGCTTCTTTACGTAGAAAGATCCCGTGCGCCGGGAGACGATAATACCATAAGCGATTTAATCGCCGATACCATTTAGCGTAATGGCATCATCAAAACAGAACTTGTAGAATTTGGAATTGATATAAAAATCCCTGTGACTCACACTCTTTGAGTAAGTGAACTGTGCCCAAGTGAAAGCTTGTTGAAGTGGACGAAACACGACCAAGCAAACGGGACAGGAGCTTGATAAGGGCACTCAAGACTTTGTTACAATAACTACTAAACTAACGATGTTGCATTACCTGTGACTCACACTCTTTGAGTAAGTGAACTGTGCCCAAGTGAAAGCTTGTTGAAGTGGACGAAACACGACCAAGCAAACGGGACAGGAGCTTGATAAGGGCACTCAAGACTGACTGATCCCTTGGACACTTCCTATTTATACTAACTAAGGAGACTACTCATTTATTAGCCTCCTGACAGGTTTGCAACTCCAGATCTTAAAAGAGTACGGGCACGATCAAGTTTGCATGCCTCAGTACTATGCACTGGAATTTCAATGTACCTCATGATTCGACATGGTCGTCGATGAATAGTACGAATCTCGGTCGATGCTAATCTCGAATCTAAGTGACTCGAAACTTTAACTCACCACCGATACGAACCTCGAATCAAACACCAAGGACCGCAGGACTTAAAGTCTCACGATCGATGAGATCCGGTATAAGTATATCTTACTAGAAAACAACCAGAAAACAGCCCGAGATTGTACCAGGGCCACTATAAATCACTATGAGTGTCAATTTACCTTAAAGTACCATACAGTACAAACACACCCA
>KV908382.1:462563-465063 GCA_002005505.1 Botryococcus braunii
TTCGGCACATGGGTTGTGCACGGGAGCAGGGTGGACACAAGTCCCCAGTGTGATGGAAGATGTTGAGCACACACATGGTACACAATGAGCCTTTTACTAGTTAAGAATTTGTTTGATCTTCAACAATGCATGCCTGGAAGATTACAAAAGCATTCACGGAATAGGACTTGCACGTGTCCGGGATTCACATAGCCTTCCGATGCTTACCAGTTAATCATCAATAGGAGAGCAATTGCTAGCAAAAGCACGACTCCGACATGAATGGGAAGACTGGGGTGTTTGCCGATTGATATAAGCAGCAGGAATGTTAGGGATGCTATGCAACCCAAGAGGGCGCAATTCAGCAAAAGCACAGTCGATCTCTGTGCATACATGAACAATTAAGTTGCATTACGGGATAATGTTGCGCTACAGCATTCAGATCACCAGTGCAATGGCAGACAAAATGGTAGGCACAGGGCCCATACATTTACGCCACTTGCCAAGGCACCGTAAAAGACGTCTTCAATCCACTGTATGATCACCATCCATTTACGATTGATGGTGGCGCACAGAAGAAGAACCAAAGATCAAAACTAGCTCCAGAGCACAAAATGTACTTCAACTTGTTATGTGCTGCTTAAAACCCTATATGCCGTTCCAAGAGAAACCCACAACCAGATACTGATCGCTAATATACTCATCAGTGCCCAAGCAGTTCGTATGAGCCTGCTGTTCTGCGGACTTGTTCTCTGAGCTGTGAAGTCTGACAAGGGATCGAGTTCCGCAGATCGCAACCCAGCTTGAGCGGATGCAGCCGCCAACTTATTAGCTCTGCGCCGCCTCAGACTCATTATAATGACATGAACACAGCCATGCAAACCACATGAGGTCACTGGGTTCTGGGGTCAGATACACCTCGCTAACCAGCATGCGACGGATTCACTGACGACTGGAAGCCGTCGATATTCCCCCCTTTACATCAGTCGGACTCGGGACCCGCCGACTCGGCATGGCCCTGGGACTCCCGATCCCAGCCCAGAATCGAGGGAATGTCCATGTTTCAATGCAACTCTACCGTGAAGAACAGCCCTCCACCCATGGTTTAGGTTCTCTGGCGTGCAGTAAGAATAAACTTTCGTGTTTCTGCGAGATACCAGAAAACCATGCGGGCGTTTGTGGCTTCCAGTGGGGCAGGTAGACTGTGGTTTTCCCGTCCGATGGAGGGCGACATCGCCGAAGTGTTGAAGCATCCGGCTCACGTTTGCGTTAGTATTAACATAATTTCTACGCTGTACATATTTTTTATCTCCTTTTCTATCACATGTTCAAACTCTATTGCAGCAGATCCGCACAGGGAATCTTTCGATCCGAGGTGAGAGAAACAGACATTGTGTATGACATATTTGCATGCCTTGGATAGATTTCAGGAAATTTTCTGACATGTTCATCGTGCACATATTGATGTGTTCTCAACATGGCCGCAGGCCACCCCACACTGGTCACGCTGCTATGGCGAGATGGCTTCTCCATGAAAATGATTGGGGAACCGTCTCTACACTTTCCCGCCATCTTAATGGGATGCCATATGGGTATTAAGTGTCAAGAGTTTCGTTGCTTGCAGTCTCTCTTCTGCTTATGTCCCTTAACGTCTATGGGGTCAAGTTTCCCGTTGTTTGCTTCGAGTTCTCTACTACTCCGGTTGTCAAGAGGCAAGCTTGTAGTTGTACAGTAGTTCATGTTCTTCTGCATGCTTAAAACCTTTATTCAAAGGATTTGCCTGCCTGCAGCAATGCTCTCTCCTTCAGTGATGGTCCACACAACATGTCTACTGGGCGCTTGTTGTTCTACTTGACAGGTATGGACGCAACGGCGTCTGATGTTGAGGTGAACCCCAGAATCTGTTGAGGTGGCAAGGTTTTCCAGCATTTCTTGCTCTCCCTTTCACCAGCTGCTGGTGGCAGAAAAAGGTTGTGTTCACCCTACAAATTTCATTCTCACTCCCACGAGCACCTAGAACGCTCCTTCGGTTGAGTGCTTACAGCCTGGTTCTGCAGTGGACTACATGGTCGAGGTCTTGGTCCATACTCAAGCATTTCCAGGAGTCTTAATGATTCATGCTCTGCTGCAGGCAAACAATACAGCAACATTGACAGTATGTGAAGCCCAGCTTCCAGGCCACTGTCGTGGCTTTGACCCAGAGGTACAACACCCAGCACCTTGAATTTCAGTGGGCACGCTGCCGACCCCTTCTGACCTTGGAAATGCTCGGGAGGCTGTTTCTTTGTATAGGAGTTTATTGCTGCACCTATGCAAAGCAGTCCTAATCCTTTGGGCAAAGCTTGTGCAAGCCCTCATGTCCTGGATTTTTAAGAAGGTCGTGCTTCCGGCATGTGATGCTGCACTTGCGTAAACTCATCAAAATTGGGCTTGCTAAACCAATTCCTTTATATCTACCAGAGGAAATTGGTGTTTTTCCATTGTGCTCCTTTGTCTCTCATGTTCACATGTGCCAACTGAA
>KV908382.1:472563-477416 GCA_002005505.1 Botryococcus braunii
CATGCCACATGTGCATGGCTGCCACAATTTTTCCTATGCCACAAAACCGGAATGGATGGCTTTTTACCGGCCGTCAACCGTGATGGGATCACCAGAAATACCCAAGTAGAATTACATCAACCCAACCCTAAGCAAACCCCTGGGAATTCGAGAAGCGACGGGGGAGTTGAAAGCTAATGGCACTACCAAAAGGTTTTGAAGCATTTGACGCGCCGTCAGCCACGGGAACCATCCATCCGTCCACGGTCCGAATGGCAGCTGACCGGTAGTGCATGTAGCTGCAGAATCTGATGGGGGCGGATGGATTCCTCCACGATCTAAGGGGTACCAGGTTCCCGCAAGAGAAAATTTTATGGGTCTCTGACAACGTCTCTCTGTTGTCACATCCGCACATGTAATGTACCGAATGTCTGCCAGAATGTGGAAATTTAGAGTTCCCCCTGTAGTCTGGACAGTCAGATTTCCTCGTTCCGTGAGGTGCATCGCGTTAAAAAAAAAAAAAAAAAAAAAAAAAAAAAAAAAAAAAAAAAAAAAAAAAAAAAAAACTCGCCTCAGTAGAGCCTCGTACTCGGCCTTTTGGTCCTGCGAAGCAGGGTTTTTTTTTTTTAGTTTTTGCCTTGCGGCCCAGTGGCCGATGAAGGGGGTCTTGCACGTTTGACCTGCGGCCAATCATGGCCGGCCACCTCCCATTGCTTACAAAATGTGCGGCCACTCAGGCCGACGGACCGCCATGCCACACACTTAAGCTACGGCCACAACTCTTGTATGTTCCCTGACTTCAAATTGGACTGTCCAAGCGGTCTGCTGCTCAAAATCCGTGTTGGAGATCCTTGCCCTATTGACCAACTGATAATACTCTCTTTCTTTCTTTCTTCTCAAAACTGTTACATGAAGAGCTATCCATCAACATGGATGTCCATGGATACGCACCTACACGTCGTACATGTATCGCTCAGTACTCATCCAAGCTTTGTGCATCTTGTCATACGGAAACATCTGAGGTGTGTAATGGCTGCGTTGAATGCGGCAAAGATTTTGCAAGAGTTCTTGCTCCATTCTATTTCGAAGTGCACTCTTTAGCAGGTTCATCAGGCTGAAAGTTCTCTCGTTCTCCACGCTGGTTGACGGCAAGCTCATCATGATTCTTGCCAGCAGCGCAAAGTTTGGCATGTGAATATGGGCAGCGCTTACAAATGTCCTCTCCCAGAAAGCTTCGGTTGTTTGTTCAACTGAGAAAGCGCAGCGAGCCGCAGACTTCATCCTGCATAGTATTTCCCGTTTTAGGACATACGACTGGCACCTTTATGAGCCATCGAAACTCTTCAAACCATGATTCTCTCCAACCTCGACAGGACTCTTTCTGTGGTTGGCCTTCGATATCTTGTGCTTCAAGTTCTTTACGCTGACGCTTTTTTTTCCAAAAGTTTTGCCTTTTTGTTGGTTGCTGTGGTGGGAGAAGTGGGCCTGCAGGCAGTCCAAAGATTGTTGTTTGCTTCAACTTCATCTCAATACGTGCTTATTCAATGTTATTCACGTTGGAGCTCCCTGCTGAAACAATAAATAAGGGCTCTAGATGAGGTTAAGTATGTCTAGCCGCAGTGCGGACTCCGCAAGTGCTGGCAATTTTGAATCGGCAACAGGAACCCGCCTATTGCAGTGGGCGAGTCGCCCAGGTCGACGTACTGTATTGCAAGATTCGTAACAAATGAATCATGTGACATGATGTAATCCACATCGGATTCAGGCTTGTGGTCTCCATGGGTACCAAAGTGGAGGAGTCGCGCAACGAATGAGTGAGCAGTCGACTCCGACTCGAAGACCTCGACTCGGACCCTGATCGTCGATCTAGCCGAAGGCAATTTTTGGTTCGAATTGGCCGGACAAGGGCGAAAACCCCTAAGGCCGTGCGGGCCATCTGGCCGACGCAGTGCGCGAACATGAAAACCACTTGCGGCCATCGAAGGCCGATGATAACCCTCGATCAAAAACGTTTTGCGGTCAAAAATGCCGGCCGGGTACGTCCAACTGCCGTGCTTTGCGGCCAATTCCGCCAAAATTTGCCACCCTGCGGCCAAGTTGGCTGCCAACGGCCAAAAAGAAAAACCCTGCTGCGAAGGTCATTTGCCTCGCCTACTGCTGCACAGACTTCCGAGTCAGTTGCAAGCGTCCTCCCGAGGCGTCCTCAGGCCTTTAGACTGCGTCCAAACTTGTGGCAATCCTTGCTTGACTTTGCTGATCCCGGGAGCCTTTCCAGCATTTGCTTGGACGGTTTGGTGATTAACTGGGAGTCCAGTCCGCCCCCTTTTCCACGCTGGGGGTCCTAGGAAGGCATGATATAGTAGGAAAGACTTTTGGGCCTTTATTTGCTTTCAATCTGAGTTTATAATGACAGTCATATCATGTTCTTGTTGTGAAAGTCCGCATTAGGGAACCGTTGGACTATCAACCGGGATCGCTGATCCGTTGAAGTCCCCACTAAGAAGCTAGGAGCACAGGCAATGCGCGCCACTTCTGGACATTAGGTGAGCTCCGCTTTTTGAACTATGAATTTCTAGGTCATACTTATTTTTCATTCTATTTTTGGTGCAAGCGGATCGCTGGAACCCGTTTGTTGGTGCTGGTGGTTCATGCCTACTAGCAAACTGCATCGCGCAGATAACTTTCATTTACTTGAGGTTTTTTATTTAAAGGAGTTGATTGCAATCAATGGCATCATCCAGTAAGAGTTGGATCGGCTGGGAAACTCTGTTGGAGCCGTGCAACTTGGCTTGACGTAGTCGCCACACAATGACTGAGCGTCAATCCGTTTTAGGCTGCAGAATTCACACAGATGATTCGCAAGAGATAACGTGATGACAGATAATAGTGATGATTGGGAGCACCACTGGGCCAAAGAGTCCTGGCCTTGGTCCTCCCAAACAATCGCGAGGACAGCATCTGATACCAGCAAGCAGTCAAAATGCAGTACTCCAGTTACTCCGAGGGGCTCAGCAGATTCTGTTAGGTTGCATAGCAACTATGATTCACAGCGGTCCAGCCGTTCCTTTTCTCAGGATGGAGGCTCACGAACCCCTAGGCCTCGCCTTGGACCAGAACCATTATTGAAGGAACTACAAAAGTTCCACAAGGTAACTCAAAGGATCGGCGCCATTTGGTCAATCCTGTAGGTTCAGTCCCTGAGAAATGGTGGGTGGGCTTGAAGAATGGAATGTTGAACTGCCCAAGCACAGGGTCAGGCACATTTTTGCCCAAGAGCATATTGCTTTCTGTTGTATGATTGGGTGATATGGGTGTGTGCGTGTTATGCAATACTTAGAGAAGATTCTGCTTCAGCAGAGGTATTTACTCTTTGTCATTTTGGCAGTTGAATTTCAGGTCTATGGCGCGATGGTTGGGGATGTGTATGCAGAAATGGGACCTACGCTTTGTAGAGGAATGGGCAGAAGAGGGTTTTCGGGCATCGCTGCAAAGCGGGTCGCTCTGCTGGCTCCAGCGAGTTCTTCGTTGGGTGTCAGCTATCTACATCCTGTTTTTCACTACCCGCATTGCCATAATGGCAAGTTCACAACATTACCTGATTTGAGATCTGATGCGAACTCGTCTGGTTTTGGCCCTCAGTGTCTCCAGCTGATGACTGGAGGGGAGGTTTCAACATTTTGAGGTCCCGGGAGGATCATTGTCGGCATGTTATACAGCACTTCATGGGATGGTAATCTGGCAAAAGAGTTGTTGGCAATGAACGGGGTGTTGGCAATGACAACAGCAGCAGCATCTTTCTTGGCAGGATGGGCTGTGTAAATGCATGTGTCTGTATGCAGTGCTCGGATTTGCTATTCTTCTGTTGGGAGATATGTAAAGCCCCCCCGTCTTAGAATTCAACTGCAAGTGTGCAGGCCATAAGGACAACTTATAGTTTTTCTCAGAAAGGAGGTTGGGACAGCTGGGGAGGGTACCAAAATTGATGGCTCTCGCTGGAGGGCCCTTCATGAGTCCAAATGTGGTCGTGGAAAGATGGTCCCTCTACTAGCACTGCTCCGTCTGCTATTTTGCGTCTATCTTCTGGAATATCGAGTACCTTGCTCACTGTGCAGGACACATGTCAATGTTGGGATGCTGGCTCTCCACCGTGGCTGTTGCTGCCATACGTTGTTTGTGTGCTCTTGTTAGCTGCTCGATCTGTCATGAAGCTCTTCTGGCCTGCAAAATTCAGTCATGAACGCAACAGTTACGAACCCTTGTTGCGAGCTATGAGGTAAGATAGGTTCCCCTACAGTGCCCAATTTGTAATGTACTGCTGCACATTCTGAGGCTTTTAAGGAATAGCAGATTCCCATCACCAAGTCTGGAAATATCTGTACGTTCCGTACATCACCCTGCTGATCTCTGTGTTTGTGTGTCGGCGTCTCTCTCTCTCTCTTCTCTCTCTTTCTCTCTCTCTCTCTCCTCTCTCTCCTCTCTCTCTCTCTCTCTCCTCTCTCTTCTCTCTCTCTCTTTTTTTTTTTTTTTTTTTTTTGTGTTGTTGTGTTGTGTGTGTGTGGCGGGGGGTGTGGCGTGGTGGTCGTGTTTTTGTTTTTTTTTTTTTTTTTTGTTGTCCGTGTTGACATTGTCTATCAGTCAAGCAGATATGTCAAATAGAAAATGTCAAGACTCTTTTTTGGTCGCTCACCATGGCAATGTAACAATCACAGAGATAATATGAAGATTGGAAGACATACCAATTTTGAGGTGCAGAGTGGGGAAAGAGAGATCGGAACGCTATGTGCATAGAGACGTTTGTCTGTACTGGCGTTCAAGCTGTTGTGCAGCTCGTGATGCATCTGTGGATGTTGCAGGATCCTTGTTTACCTGTGGTT
>KV908382.1:486502-504002 GCA_002005505.1 Botryococcus braunii
CTCTCTCTCTCTCTCTCTCCTCTCCCCCCCTCTCAGAGAGAGAGAGAGAAGAGAGAGAGAGAGAGAGAGAGAGAGAGAGAGAGAGAGAGAGAGAGAGAGAGAGAGAGAGAGAGAGAGAGAGTTTTGTTATTGTTATTGGTATTTTAGAGAGATTGTTATTGTTATTTTTGTTATTGTTATTGTTATTCTTGTTCTTGTTGTTGTTACTGTCATTGTTATTCTTATTCTTATTATTGTTCTTGTTATAATGACAATCATTATTATTCTTATTCTGCACTTACTTTCTTACTTTTTACTGCACCTTCTTATTCCTGCACCTACTTTCTTACTTATTATTTTTACTATTTTGCTTCTTTTGCACTTACAGCCATTCGGATGTCGATACATGACTAATTGGGCATCGGGGGGCCTGCGACTGATATATTTCACTTTTCCTTAATTGTCTCATTGATTCTCAAGCAGTGTCCAATCTGTTGCAAGACAAAATTGCTAGCCAGCAGTGCAGGGGTCTTGAAACGTTCGTTATCCTATTTAAAACATTGGGAATGTCAAATACCTCCTGTCAGAACACAAACACACACACACACACACACACACACACACACACACACACACACACACACACACACACACACACACACATACGCACGCACGAACGCGCGCGCACGCGTGCACGCACGCACACGCACACACACACACACACACACACACACACACACACACACACACACACACACACACACACACACACACGCACGGACACACGCACGCATGCGCGCACACACACACACACATTTACTCGCTCTCTCTCTCTCTCTTACACACACACTCTCTCTCTCTCTCTCTCTCTCTCTCTCTCTCTGTCTCTCTCTCTGTCTGTCTCCCTCTCCCCCTCTGAGAGAGGGGGGGGGGGAGGGAGAGGTAGAGAGAGGGGGGGCGGGGGAGAGGGGAGGGAAGAGTGAAAGAGAGAAATTAGAGCGGATTTCTATCACAAGGAACATCTGACCACATTTTTAAGATTTGAAATGTGAAGGTGGATGTGTTCCAATGTTAGTACGTGTTTCCGACAGTGGTTTTGCTGTTAGCAGGCATTACCAAGCGCCAAGTGACTCTAATGTGCACACTATGTGAAAACATGTAATGGTCTTGTGGATATTACCCCAACACATCAAAGAAGCAACTGCATGCATATACATGAGACATGCTGGTGCCAGATGCTGGCCACATCTGACACCAGAAGTCCCAAGCAAAGTTACTGCCACACATACGATGCGCAGCCAGTAACACTTCCCAACCAACTTAACACCTACAAGTACATTGTAACAACAGGAACCATTAACTTATGAACACTTCCAAACAGCTACAAGTTCGTCGCAGCAACAGAAACCAGGAGCTTATCTAGCCACAGAAACCAAGAGCTTATCTAGCAACATAAACCAGGAGCTTATCTAGCAACAGAAACCAAGAGCTGACACAGACTATCAAAATGCATACGACAGACCGGGGTTAGCCACATTGCAGACTAACAATCTCTTCAGATATGCTGTAACGCCCCCGGGAGCAATCACACTATTCGGGGAGTCTGTTTCGCCTTCGTGGTTCCTCTGGACCTTTAAATTATGCTAAGTGGAAAGGAGGTTAGTGTTTGCACGGTGGGAAGGGGGGATACTAGTGGTGCTTACATAAAATTTCCTCTGCATGTGCCGAGTCATGCATTTTTTAGACTTTTTCCACGGTCTGCTTATGATCTGCTTTCAATATAATGGGGCGCACCCATACCCATGCAGCTTAAGAGGAAAACTTGGCTTTCCATGTGGATTATGGCAAGCTCCGTTCCAGCTCTTTCACCTCAGAAGAGTGCTCTTACTCCAGAATCGTTAAAGAGACAAAGTTTATAAATGCCCTAACTCATTTAACATCCAGATGAAATTGTCATCCCCTCTCTTCCTCGTGACATCTGAACAAAAACCTTAGTTTCAGCACTAACTACCTGAGATTACATCCTTTGATACCTTCTATTGCACTAAAAGTGTGAAGACGACCGATGTGTGCAGGAGGTTCGGCCCTCACACAGCATAAATCCGGATGATTCTAAAAGAAGTCGGAATCACTGTAACTAAGATACCTTAAATTTGTCCTCAGCGCATGTCGATCTCTGGTGCTTGCATAAACCAACTCGGCTGATTCCGCCCTATCTTTGTGGATATTGCCTAACGCTGGAACTAATCGCTTCGAGCATTAGAAGACAAATGGGCAGATCCGACAAAACGGGATAAGTCCCACGGTACCAGGCTTGCAGCTCCATAATCGGGAGCCACATGTGCTATCCACCCGGCTCAAGACACTCCCCGTAGTTACTTGTGAGGGCTCGCTTTACCGTAAATCTTTAAACATGCGTGCTACGACAAACCGCATTACGAAATAGTGATCCCAGCAACGCAAATGCGTTTTCCAGGCAATTTCGAGGTTCGGTTCTCTTGTGCGATTGCGGTTGCCGGAATATCGACGAAGTACCTTGTCAAGCCGCGCTGCGAATTATCGCACGTGCTCCCGTCTGTGCAACCTCGACCATCGAGCACAAGCATCTCCATAATCTGAAGAGAACTTGCATCCTCTTGTAAAAACCATCTCAGCGGTCCCTTCAACCAGCTTTGAACCGCTACTGAAGGCCTGGTGTTCTGCCGTTGGAAGGCCCAAGTCGGGCTTTTGGTATCGGCTTTGCGACCGTTGAGCTAAGAGAGGCAGGGATGCGTGAGCTGGGTTTAACTTTCTTCAATAAGTAGTATTCGTTATTTCAGTTCTCTCAGTTCGTTTAGGATCTTTTTGAGTTAAGAGCTGGCGTCGGTGGTCGCTGACGGATAGGCCTATGGTCCTAATTGGTCAAGTTTATGGTCATAGAGTAATATTTTTCATAAATTCTATGAGATCCTGAATGACTCACCCATCGGATGGCTGCTTCGTCCAATCTGGGGTCTGGTTCGCACCTGCTGCAAGGGCAGGATGTGCCATCGTGCTCCAAGGCAGCAAGAGTCCCTCACCGCAGGAGGACCTGCGTGGCGCCTCCTCGTTCACTTCGACATTCACTGCTAGATGCAACATGTAAAGATTTTGGGTCAAGGTTCTTGAAGACCGTGGTTGCGTCGAAGTGTTGCTCGTTACAGAAGGGAAGTTGGGGGGTTCTTGTTTTTGAACGCCCTGGAGTTGCTAATAGACAGAGCATATGCCATAGAAATCATCAAGTCAAGCCTTGCAGAACCAGAGCAATTGTGGCAAACCCGGCAGAACTGGATTGTTCCAAACAAAATGTTCAGACCAGGCGTCACGTGCCAAGCCTCTTTCAACGGTGGCAGAGGTGGTGGAGAGTTCCATATGTTGAACGGAAAGAGAAGGAACGGGTAGCGCAACAGCAACTTTCACGATCTCCCCTTTCGCTAGCACGGAAGTTATGGGTAGTGATGCAACCGCCAGCATTCTTGCTAATAGGTGCTATTGTCTTTATGGTACTTCCCCTTCCAAGTCACAAGTGTACTTGGGTTGTGGCAGGCTGGTTCTGAATTAGAATGGATGATTCAAGCGTCTCAATGCTGAGAGTTTGGGGCATAAGATAGGCACAGAGCATTTCTGGACAGTGGCTGTTTGAATATTGCAGAATAGAGGTTTCTCACAAACTTTGGACAGGCAGGTGTCATTTTGGACGTCCCTCAGCAACAAGACAAATCTTGCTGGGTCTGTTAAATGATGAGTACTTTAGCCTGTAAATCTGAGGGTAGATCTGCTCCACTGACCAAACTAGCTTGCTGATTTTGAGCCAGCTGAGGTCCACTGCCAAAAGATGCATGGAAAGACTATTACCAGAAATTCAAGGACTTTCATCCAGAAGTTTGACTATGGGAGCAAATTGCAGGTTCTTGCTGCAGCAGCTGAACTTGCTATTCCGCACTTTGTGTCAGCAGCCATCTTCTCTGCATCTTCAAGAGGATCACGGGCTGCATTCCACAATAATTTGAGAATTCTTGGGGTAGGATTCTATTCGGTTGTCTGAAAGATGGATGGTAGTTGTTTTTTTTGTGTTTATTGCAAGTTTGTATGTTCGGGATGTCACTGCCTGGTGTCAGTTTTGACCAAAGTGAGGGTTCTGGACTGTATGGCCTCTGAGTCTCAAGTACAGTTATTAGTCTATCTAAGGGCAACGCATTCGCCATGAGCAACAATCAATTTGCAGTATCAACATTGTGGTACAATTGTGAGCAGCACCCCAGCGATAAAATAAGGGTGCAGGGAAAGGAGGTTCTGCTTCTTGTCTCCGTTGTAATTTGCCATGGTAACCCAAGTCATGAGGATTGCAGGGACTGGCTGTGGGATATGGAACGTTCTGTGGACTCCGTGGCTTTCTCTTTTCAATGCTGAACCTCATCTTGACGCAAAACCTCAGGTACTGCACGACATATGCATCAATTTCAGTGGACGTAAGAGACAACCAGATAGCTCTTCTCTCGCTGGGGGATCCACCTCAGACATGAGTGCCATGGGACATCTCAGTGCAACATTTCTAAATCCTGGGACCTGCTTCTCCCATACCAATCTCGATGCCATACAGACTCACAAGTGAGTGGGACAGAATGTAATTAAACCTTTAGGGATTGTGTGCATGTACCTCTTCGACAGCTAGAATTTATATAGTGTGACATTCAGATGTGTGTGTGTGTGTGTGTGTGTGTGTGTGTGTGTGTGTGTGTGCGCGCGCGCGCGCGCGTGCGTGTGCGTCCGTGCGTGTGCGTGTGTATGTATCTGTGTCTGTCTCCGCGCTTGCGCACAATGCGTGTGTGTGTGTGGGGGGGGGGGGGGGGGGGGGGAGAGAGGGAGGGGGAGGCAGGTGTGTGTGTGTGTGTGTGTGTGTGTGTGGTGTGTGGGGGAGAGAGAGAGAGAGAGAGAGAGAGAGAGAAGAGAAGAGAGAGAGAGAGAGGAGAGAGAGAGAGAGAGAGAGAGGAGAGAGAGAGAGAGGAGAGAGAGAGAGAGAGAGAGGAGAGGAGAGAGAGGAGAGAGGAGGAGAGAGAGGAGAGGAGAGGAGAGAGAGAGAGAGAGAGAGAGAGAGAGAGAGAGAGAGAGAGAGAGAGGAGAGAGAGAGGGGGGGGGGGGAGCAGGGAGGTGGGGAAGACAGGGAGGGCCTGACGACTGGAAAAAGATAACTCAGTCCTTGCTTGTCGGAAGGGGAATTGGGGGGGGGGGGTGAAGGACGCACAGAAGGTTTGGGGGAGGGAGGGCAAGGGTTGTGCATTGTATAGAAGTTGGTTTTTTTAAAATAGGAAGGGCATCGAATTTGGCATTCACTTCATTTGCAACAGACATTTCGAGACATTCGTGCGTGTGTGCCTATGACCCTGATAACTGATGGGGATATGGATGAATGTCAGGTACATGAATGGGGTGTAAGCAACAGTTTAGGGCAGAATTATGCCAAGTATGAATTCCAGGAATTAGTGACTGGGCAATACAATTGTAGGACGGAGCTTTTTTCCCGACTGCTGAAGCAACCGATTGAGTTCTTCGATGCCAATGAGGCTGGTCAGCTCACCAGCAGACTCGGAACCGACTGCCAGACAGTCTCACGATGCCTTGCAACAAATTTTAATGTGGCCGCTCGCAATTCACTTCAGTATGTGGGTAAGTGGTCAATTGCCAACAGCTTTCTGTTTGTTTCCAGGTGCTTACTTCCTACATCTAAATGCAATAGTCAGAGGAACTGGGCAACGAACAAGATCGCCATGTTAGGTTAAGGGAAGAGGGTGAGATAAAGCAGGCATTTCGCCAGCTAGCCACAAATTCAGACCCTGCCTAGACATAGAAGCAAATCTAGATAGACTTGGCTTGCTTAGCAGGCAGATGACTCCCTAAGCAGGTGGAGTTGCTTCGCAAATGCCGAGACTCTTGCAAGCGGGAGATCTTGCTCATCCCCAACATGTTGAGTAGCGCCTGCTGGCTGTGGTGCTCATGCCCTTCTCCTTCCAACTTCTGCTTATAAGAGCTTGCACCTCCACTATATTCATGTTGTTGGGTAAGAAGGGCTCATGCTTATTTGTCACCAGCGAGAGCGAAGCATAACCTTCTAACAGTTTGAAATCTTCAGTACCAACCTGCATATATCTTTTAACCACAGGGAGGATGTCAGCGTGTGATGGAAGGTCGCCTTTTCCATGTTTTGGTGCCCCTCTCAGTGGAGGCAACTTCTCATAGCCGTGTTTAAAATTGGGGGCGGGGGGGGGGGGGGAGGGATCACTGCACCAAACTCTAATTAGTCCAATTGATGTGGGGGCATAGTTTTTCAGCTTCGCTTGGAAAGGATGAAATGAACTGTGACAGGATTCCTTTTTGGCTTCATGATTTGTCCCTTTTCTGCTTGTGAACCGTGGGGACTTGTTCCCTTTGTTGCGCCCCTTGGGGAGGGAGGAAGTGGCGAGTTGGAGGTTTGGTGACATGCCAGACTCTAAAGCGACCACACAGCGGAGGCATGCTGACTCTTAGACCAAGGATTGGAGTAGTGCACCTAGACAACAGAGGACTACAAGGAGACTATATGCTTAAAACGTGACTAACAAGTTTAGTTGGGCAGTTGCACAAGGGCCAGATTGCGGAATTGGGAAATTACAGGGAATGTTTGGGTTCGGGGATATGCTCCTTAAAGGCTCCCAGACCTTCCAGTGACAGCTCTAGAGAGGAAGGAATGCCCGGTGGTTTTGAAAAGGCTTTTTGGTTTAGTAGTAAGAGCATGTGCCACCTTTGGGTGCCCTTTCAAGGGGCTTGCAGGCCTGAGCTGCTGTGCAAGTGTTAAAAGTTTTGGGATATAACTCCCTCATATCAGTTGCAGACTCGAGGCACAAGAGAAACAGGGCTTTTTGCATACACACACACACACACACACACACACACACACACACACACACACACACACACACACACACACACAAGCAGGATGAGGGTGGAGGAAATTGAAGAGTGGGGGGAGGAAGGCAGGGAGGGAGGGGGAAGAGGGAGGGAGGAGAGAGATTGGGGAGGGGTGAGGCAAGAGGGTAGGTGCAACTCCAATGGGGTTTTGCAAGGTAGTTGAGCACTTAAGGTTGGGCTCACTTCCCAACTGTTTTACACATACAGGGTTGGGACTTGTTCTTTAAGGTGGTTAGCATGTCATGCAGGGGGCCTGGTGTACCTTTCCTATATGAACCCGCAGTTGGCAGCTGCAACAGGTGGAGTTTCGATCGTCTTGTGCTACTTTGCTGGCTGGTATGGCAAGTTTGCACGCAAAATGCAGCGTTCTTATCAGGATGCTCTTGCTGATACCAACCAGGTATGCCATGCCGGCCCAGGTCGAGAACAAGTGTATTGCCCAAGCAGAGTTTGGTAGTGGCTTATTTTCCAGCAAAGTGTACATTGCTTATTTGACTGTGGCATGACTCCAGGTTGCAGATCAAGCCTTTTCGCTTGCACGCATAGTGAGGAGCTTTGGGACAGAGGAGATAGAACTTGAGCGATACAAGCGGAACTTGCAATGTTTGTGGGATATCTCGTACCGCAAGTCTGTGGCCTACCTGGCTTATCTAATTGTGAATGCCTCCCTCTTCAACTGCACTAAGGTCTGCTTGCTTGGCTCCATCCAGACCAAGCCCCCACGCCCCCTTTTCCCCAGCACCAATGTGTCCATCCCTCATCTTTCCCATGCCTCTCCACAGTGGAAGTGCACTTAACCCAGAAATAGCATCAATGAGGCAGATGTCGGTGAAATATTGTGACACTGAGGGAGCTCCTCCTGTCTCCTGGCCCACTCTGTCATTGCTGCTGGTCTGTTTCATTGACATTAAGACTTGTCATGGAGTTAGTTAATCTTTCTTGCTTGGAATTTGACAATTTCTTTTTTAAGCTGGGCTCTAGAAGTTGGACAGATGCCTTAGCATCTGCAGAGGGATCTTTGGCTGCATAAGCTGCATCGAAATTGAATGTGACAGAACAAGCAAGATTGAACGTGACGTTGGGTCGCAAATATGTTGGTTCTCATGTCTGCGTCACACAGCGTTTGGAATCCCCTTCACAGCAGCAACACAGCAGCTGGGACGCAGGAAGAACTTTTTTCAGTTGATCTGGTTGTGAACATGGTACTGCATGGAGTCATGCTCAATGCACTGTGTCCAAAGGCAACAAGTGGGGACGACCACTGAGTTGAAGGTCATGAAGTTTTGGCATTATAAGAATCTCCACTCTGTTACAAAGAATCAAAAGAGTCCTAAGTAGCTCTTTGGATTGCACGTGTTTGGGCTTGTGTATGAAAGAATGGGTTGACGCGCTGCCTCAACCGAGGGTTGCACCAATTGTGAGAAGAGTAGGCAGACTGTTGGAGCCGGGGTCCGCAAATGCATGTGCTTGAATCTACAGGTGATGGCTTTACTGCTTGGAGGCGCTCTGATTGTGACTGGCATGATCACCGACAAGCAGCTGACATCCTACGTGCTGTATGTTGAATTCGTCACATCCGCCAGTCTCAGCGTCTGTGATCAGGTGGGGCCTTACCTGGCCATGGTTTCTAAAGACATGCACGTCTTGAGGTCAGTGGTGTCAACGCCCTCTACCTGCTTGCAGAAAAGAGTTCAGAAGGCTGTATAAGACAAGTAAATCCTGTGCTGCTGCCCAACGAAACTATTTTTGAGTGTGTCAGTTCGTCCCCCCTATTTTGCTCATTCGCCTGAGAGGGCCTTCGCATTTTGACTTGTTGGACTGGTAAGGGCATTCGAAGGTTAGCTCAATTACCCGTAGTAAAAAAACATTGACAGCAGGGGTCATCATCAAGCAAATAGGAGGTGTTGGGTAGGAGCCTTCCATTCTCTTGCTGATTGTACTGTTGCAATGGTTACTGATGGTGATGATGGCAAGGACAATGTGGACCCTTTGTCCAAAGGTCAAGTGATTCTTTGGGACCATGCAGGTTGATGGGAGTAACGTGGGGGATGGGTTCGCAGTGGGCAAATATTATGGAGTCAGTAGGAGCTAGCGACAGGGTAATGGAATTCCTGGACAAGCCAATTGCGCCTCAGTTGTCCCCAGGCGTCAAGCTTCAAAATTTCGAAGGAAATGTATGTTACTGGTCTTGTTCAGGGCTTTTATGTACATTTTATTTTTTATCCAGGACCTTGATCGTGTTTTTTTTCCAATGTCACCCGCGTCCCCACCACTTCGACCCCCCCCGGGGGGGGGGGAGATGAGAACAGTTGCAATAACTGTTGTTCATAACAATGCAGAAGTGTATGCTGTTCGAGCTCCCAGCCCACAGCATTTCTTTGGAGTTTTGAGTTTGGATGTCTGATATGCGCTGCTTTCTTGTTCAGAAAAGGAATCCCCAGCTAGTCTGGGCTTTTGGGGGAGTCGGCTTGACTCTCAATTATTTTAAAATGGAATGGGTTTTGCAGGTCACTGTGCAGGATGTGTGGTTCACGTATCCCACACGACCAAACATTTACGCTCTTCAGGGCGTGACTCTAAGTTTCATGCCGGGAGAGCTGGTGGCTCTTGTTGGTTTGAGTGGGAGCGGCAAGTCAACCCTTGTCTCTCTTATCGAGCGGCATTATGATCCCAGCCTCGGGAAGGTATGGCCCTGTAAGCTCAAGTCTTTGGACTGGAGGTCGCCGTCTTTTCCCTCTGATCTCTTGGTGCAACTATTGTGTGGCCTTTTCCACATTGTTTGATTGTCTTCCATTGTGTGTGTGTGTGTGTGTGTGTGTGTGTGTGTGTGTGTGTGTGTGTGTGTGTGTGTGTGTGTGTGTGGGGTGTTGATTTGTGCAAGTTTTTGGGCAAGAGGGGATAAAGCAACTAGGACGTTGCTTTATAACTCCCCTTTCAATTCAATCGGTTTGTTCTGAGCAATTGCCATGTGTAGTAAGGGAGTAGAATAAGTCGACAGGCAGTAGGACATGATTTTGGAAAGCACATCCCAAAGAAGAGGATCTCCCGAGTGGTTTTAAATGGGGGATCCTAGAAATGGAAGTTCTGTGCGGTGCAGATTTATGTGGATGGGGTTGATCTTAAGGACCTGGATCCTGCCTGGTATCGAGACCAGCTGGGCATAGTTTCACAAGACCCACGCCTCTTTTCTGACACGGTCTTCAACAACATTGCATATGGAGTGACCGCAGATCGGGTGCGTGCATTGCACAATGCTTTGAAACTTTGAAAGGTGGTAATGGGGACACTGAGTTGGATGTACTGCTGCAAATGCCACGTGAATTAGCGCACTTGCAAGCTATTCCCTGTAGACAGGAACCTGGTTCCAAGGAAATAGCTGCATGCAACTGTGGAATAAGGTGACTGTGGTAGTACGACAGAGCAGGATGCACTCGGTACCATCCGTACTGTTCAGTAATTGGAAGGGATTGGTGCAGAGTGCGGTGGAGGATGCTGCAAGAAAGGCTAATGCACATGATTTTATCATGGCACTACCTCTGGGTTACGAGACGCCTGTCACAGACAAGCTACTGTCAGGGGGCCAGCGTCAGAGATTAGCACTGGCCCGGGCACTTGTTAGAGATGCCAAGATCCTGATCTTGGATGAGGCCACGAGTGCATTGGATGCTGAGTCAGAGAAGCAGGTCCAGGATGCTTTGAACAAAGCCATGCAGGACACTAGCAAGACTGTGATCGTCATCGCCCACAGGTATGAATTTTGACTGCTTGGTTGATGCACAATCCGCCATATCAGGAAGACTGGGGAAGGAAATGCGCTGGGGTGGAGTGAACTAATTATGACATATTATGTAACACCTTTGTAGTTGTGATTCTAATTTGATTTGTATTTGATTGATTGTGATGAATGTCTCAATTGATTGAGTGTTAATGCAGTGAGTGTTATTTGAATCGTTATTTGATTTGTAATTGTGATGTGATGTGATGTAATGCCTTTGTAATTGTTACCCCCCCCCCCCCCCAAAAAAAAGAAGCCCCTTGCTAGAAGGCATGCAGTTTAGTAATAAATGTTTCTGGTAGTACTTCGCCATTGCCTGTTGAGAAACTTGTGTTGGATGGTTGACATGTATTCAGCGCGATAACAAAAAATGGCCTGCAGCTTATTGATGATTGCCTGCCCCAAGGCCCATCGCAAACAGAAATAAAGCTGCAGTCCCATGAGGCCATTTGTTGTGACCCTAGCCTGACATCCTGTTGTTTGGTTGGTGTGAAAGCTCACTGCAGCAGGTAGCGGGCTGTACAGCACTCATTGAGAGTTGTGTCTTGGATGGGCATGGGCATCACATATGGAGAATATAACCCTTTTACAAAGATTTTAAGTGTATTTTGAACGAGCAGATTATCAACAGTGAAGGAGGCCAGCCGGATTGTAGTGATGGAGAAGGGCGAGATTGTAGAGCAGGGAGACCATGCAGCCCTTCTTCAGCGTGATGGGATTTATGCTAAATTGGTGAAGCGCCAAAGCTTGGGTTTAAACCCTGAGGACCAGGATATGGCTCCTCACCAGGTTGTCCTGACCTGTTTTAGTTACATCTTGGTATCTTGATTGGTCAATATCGCCAGTTCCGTCCCGTCCCCAGTGCCATGTTACAAGTTATGACTCTAGAAGATGCAGCACTTTCAGTGCCATACACTTTAGGCATCGACTCTTCATAACCCATGCTTAATGCTCGTATGTCCATGACATACTCCAACGTCCTTTCTAAATCAAAAATTTGACCATGGTGTCCAGGTTGCCACGTGAATTTCGTGGTAGATTAAGTGTCATGTTGTGTTGGTGGATAAAGGGTCGTGTTATTCTTGCCTTCCATGTCTTCAGTGCTTTCGTAGAACGTATTGTGTCTCAGACTATGGTTCTGGTTCCGGTTTCCATGTCTTTTGTGCATCGCATCTCGACTAGAACGTATACCGTCTCAGACACGTATTCATTTTTTACCAGTACCACTGCTTTATCTGTTTGTTGATCGGAAGGGCGGCCAGGGAGCTGTGATCTTGCGTCTGTGATCAAGCTGAGGTTTAAGAGTTGCCCTTAGTTGTTGTCTTGATGTGAATGCTGTTAATGGGGTGCTGAAGCGCCTGCAACACAGGTTCAGTACTCTAGGCAGCAGAGCCTGGTAAGCTTCTCTAAAGTGAACTCGGTGAAACCTTTATATGACTAACTACCTTCCATCGAGGGGAGTTACCTGCCAAACGTATTTGTTGCACATAGCTAGGAAATGTACAGTGGTACTTGTCATCAATGCATCAGATTGACCACACACGTGTGATATGCAACAGGAGCCGGCCGGCATAGGAGAGGGCACTGCCAAGACAAGCGGGGAATGTGAGGATGAAAAAGTCCCAGATGAGCTAATTACGTCCAGTTCTGATGCCAGTGCCAATGTGATGGGCCTTAATGGACGCCCTGCCTGCGGTGGCCCTGCCAGTGCCGGAGCAATTGCAGAACAGGCATCTTAGGTTCCATAGGAGTTTTATTAGGAACATTAAGACAGCATGTCTCTCTTTGTTTGATTGTATCAGACTCACTGAGGGAGAAATGATTTGGAAGATGTGTTAAGCATGTGTTGGGTACTACTTAAAATTTTACTTTCCTGTCATATGCACAACCATGTGTTTGCAGCACACGTGTGCTGTTGACCTGCACACGGTTTCCTTTATTTCATTTGTGTTAAGATCTTCTAGAAGAGCACGGCTCTGTTGGTTTAACTGTTGCCATGTACGGTACATATAGGGCTATTGTTTGGTCAGATGGAGTGAGATATAGGGTGAACCTTGGTTGAGTAGCTAAAGCAGGCCCACCCGGGGGAGCAGCCCTGCAACAGCTGTCTTTGGAGCGTGACTAAAGATTTTGCCGAGCTTATTTCCGGCTGGGATTCACAAATGTATGAAGGCAGCTGGTTTGCCCTCCCAAAGTTTTCTGTCCACAGCAAGTGAAGATAGATAAGATATGTGTAGTACCGTCCTGTGAAATGGCATTTCACTGTGTCTGCATGTATCATCTGTAGTGGTTTGCCTTCCATGCTGGTCGACTGGCCTGAGAAAGAATGACAGCAGAATGCTGTTATCAGTAATGGATAGCGCCAAGTTGTTGGCTGCTCAGCGGAGATGTGAACAGTGGGTCTGAAGTAAACTGCATGTGGCATCATGGCACTGCCACGGTGTCCGGGAAGTGTATTGATAATCCAGATTCACGGTCCGGTACTGTTTTTTGCTTATACAGACCCTGTGTGATGGTCAGGACCTTCTCTCGGGTTCTTATACTCATAAGATGTTAGGACCGATATTGGTGTAATCAAGACCGCGTGAAGATGATTACATCTTGTATGTTGCTCCCCGGAAAACTGTTTTCCTTCAATGCCCTTATTTTGCCCTTCATGTCAAGTTGTTTGGCGGGAAGGGATGCTGCCCTATCATGACAGCTGGACGCTGCCAAGAATGGTGACAGAGTCCTAAACACTGCTCCAACTGCTTCTTTGATACAGGCAGTGAATGTCATCAATTGCAGGGTTCTGATCAGAGATGGTGGGAGCAAAACCTTTGTGAAGGGTCATGCCCCAAATAATGGGTTATTCATAGCCTTTGAACTTTGCACCCACCAGTACTGCAGTAAATTTACGGCTCGGACAGAGAGTCGGACAGGTCGGGTAAGAACCCCGTACATTCATTGGGTCGTTATTTGCCACTTATGTAATTCCGCCAAAGTGGTTTGCATGGACGACCCCCAAAAGCAAGGCACTAGCATCTACGTAAGATGGGGATAGGGAGCGTGCGCATATGTTGGTGAGCGTTTTAGAGTAATGAAGATCAGTTTACTGTAGGTGTGGCTGCTTCGGAGCCAGCCTTTTACAATTTAATAATTTGGTTAGTAATAGTGAAAAGGAGTGGAGGAGCAGAAGGTCACTGTAGCCTTACATTTAACAAACCCCATTTTTACAAAAGGTGGCAGCCTCCAAGGCCGTTGATGATGGGCATTGGAGTCACAGATTTACCAATGGTTTTGTACCTGGTCCCGTGCAGATCTGTTGCGAATAGCAGCTGTCAGTCCCACGGCATGTAAGACATGATGCCTGTGAGGTGCAGCCCGTAGCCTGGCCCCTTGTATTTCATAGAGTTTTTTAACCCACTGACCCAGATTCTGTCTTGGGAGGGCGTCGCATCGGGCTGACCCGCGGAACCACTGAACGTGACTGCTTGACGACTCTCTCGGGGTTTGAAGATACTGGTCACCGTAGGGAGCGTAGGGGTTTTGACCCACCGTCCCACAAATGTTAGCATGTGATGAATGGCTGAACCAAGACAAACTTATGTTATAGGTCATTAGTGCTTCATGCTTGAAGAGGTTGGAAGCTACTGAAACGCTTAGGCATGATGCACCGTGACCATCAAGAGAATGTCACTAGTATTTCAGCTTGAAAGTGAAAGTATTTCTAATCAGACACCAGGTGTCATACATGTTAAGTCACGCAATCGTCGATACCCAAAGCTGGAAGTGACTGCACGTCTTTCCAAACACTGCCACTCCAGGAGTGTGTGGCTGGTTCACGGTGGGATCTTGCCATGGGACACTTCTTCCCGTGCTGAATTCCCTGAGTGATACTTGTCACGGTAAGGAGTGTCTGGACACCCCATGTTGGCACGTGTGCGCATGTGTGTGTGTGTGTGTGTGTGTGTGTGTGTGTGTGAGAGAGAGAGAGAGAGAGAGAGAGAGAGAGAGAGAGAGAGAGAGAGAGAGAGAGAGAGAGAGAGAGAGAGAGAGAGAGAGAGAGAGAGAGAGAGAGAGAGAGAGAGAGAGAGAGAGAGATGGGGCACTGAGATTTTCATAGGCATACCATTTCAGGCTTAGCAGTCTCCTCCAAGACTTCACTTGAAACAACACAGTCAAGGCCTCATGTCAGAGAGACTTGATTGCAGAAGTAGGGCATATATACGGCAGGGGTGATTTTATGTTCTGAAATATACTTGAGAAGAGCTGCTTTTTTGATTACTATGTATTACAGTTTAGAGGTATGCAACACTGTATCATAGTGACTTACGGGCCCCATGGTTGGAAGAGCTGGACCTGGCTGGGACGGCTTTGAGAATACATACGGACCCGGTCACACTTACGGGCTGCAGCTAAAGGTTGTTGAAGTCCTCAGGAAAAAAAATGAACTCCCTGTATCCTTGTGACAGTAAAAACGGGCGGATGACACCAACAGGGAATACCTATTAGAGAACTGTAAACCCCTTTGCTTCAGAGAGGCACACGTACCGAAGTTAGAAATAAAAGCCAAAAACAAAGGCCCTTTCCAAGTGATTTAGACTTCGTCTGGGACTAATGAGTCCCGAATCTGCTCAGAAGCATTTGCATGCTTCTATGGATACTAAGGCAGGGTCCCAACTGGAGCATCGGATAAGGGGTGCAGACTGCTAAGAAAATGGACGACACAGAACAAATGACTGACCAGAATCCCCACTCAAGGGACGGACAGCAATGACTTGCCCATTGTATCCAGGACAATCCAATGGTCTCCCACGGCACTGCAATCTCTAGGGTCATGTGCGGACTAAAGGTAAATGAGACTTGCTGATATTGTCACATGACTGAAGACACAACAGTAGTTGGCAGATGGGTCGTCCGGGTCCTACGGCCCGATCTGCCTTTTGATAGATATATCAACAGAAGACAACTGCATGAACTCTTTCACTATCAATCATCTCCCCGGGTCCCAGACTGGTCTACCCTCTGATGCGGTTTGCAAAGCAGAGCAGCCCATTGCATACGGACAAACAAGCTTCAACGGACCAACACGGCCGTTGGATACTTAGCCTTCTGGACTGCTTCTACGGTGTGTTTGTCTAGGGTGAGCTTTGTACGGAATAGCTGACAGTCCAATCGGTGTAAAGTCGTTCTAGACAGACACGCGGGAAGGAAGATGGAATTTCACGCAGATGTTTGATGCACGTTCGAGTGACTATACATCTTGTTCCTTAGAACAGGGATACGCGAGATTGAGTGAGATTGCAAATCAGACACCAATGCATGGATGTTTTCCTTGTTGGCTGATGACAGACGTGCAGGGCTGCAGGGAAGATTTACACCATCCTCTCCAAGATCCACAGCAGTATCCAGTAGGTGAGAACTTTGCGCCAGTCTTCGAAGTTGGACTGTCATTCGGATACGTTCAACACCCTGGGCACCGAAAGCCAACTCAGACTGTTTGTGGCAGGAATTCAAGAGGCATACACAAAAAGCAGTTGGGCCATAGACGCCCCACTGTCTGTTTCTGCTTCACAGACATTGGAAGGATGAATAGAGGGCATGCCACATTTTAATTAACTGCCTCAGAAAGCTGTTAGAAAGCTACGAGTCTTGGCCTCACCTGAGTCATGTTCTCAACAAGGTCCCCAAGATCGGAAGGGGGAAGATTATCCAAACCATAGCCCTGCAGCTGGTTATTTAGAGCGTCAAGACGTGCAACCTCCCTTCGCAGGGCACGGTTTTCGGCTAGTACTTGCTGGACTCGACTCCCTGCCCGCTGCTCCAGTGCCTGCAGGCAGGGACGGCATGATTCCATGTTGAAGTTTCATCAGCCGCAATCATGTCCAGAATGATGGCAGACAAGCAGAAGAAAGGGGCGGGGGGGGGGGGGGGGATTCCCAAGCCAGCTTATCCTCATCATGCCAGATTATGCACGGGCAGCACGGCCAATACATGAGGATGCAGATACCAATATGCAGCAACTCCAAAGGGCAGGGAGGAGGACCTGCACATTATGCATTAATCTAGTATTCGTTATGTGGCTTTTCACTCCGCCATATGCACCAGCGTTCAAGGGAGTTGTCTGCTGTGCTGGCGTAGGCTGCGTCCTCTGCGGCCACAAGTTTGAGGTACCCTCGCCTTCGCCCTCCAACTCTGCTGCCACCCTACATACAGAGCCGCAAACCCTCACAAAAGTACACTTGCTGCATCGGTGAGCTGGTTGCGGACAAGGCAAAGTACACTCCCATCCTAACATAAGCTACTGCCATGATGGAGACAGGCTAGAAAAAATTTAGCTGTTTAGTTATCATGAGTAGCCCACTTTTTGAGTAACCCCCTATGTCTCCCAGGTATAACAAACAGGAAACACTCTTTATCCTGCAGTTGGGCCGTACGATAAGTGTGTGAGAACGCACACAACAGCATTTGCGCAGAAAACACATCAAACGCAAACAAAAGAAAGTGACCCTGATCATTTCTGTCCCTGCCGGGGACATAGGGGGGACTACCTGTAAGCATCTACAGATATTGCATCAAGATGCATGGCCTCGTTATGTACACTTGCAGCAGCACTGCAGCTACTTGTGCTGCAGTTAGGGCTAAGCGGATGTGCGCCTAAAGACCCAGCCTTGTCTGTAGTCCTTTCCTTCATAAGGGCGGGTGGAGCTTTAACACCACTTCTACCGTCCGTCATCTGTTACGGAACAGCCTTCCACATTCGTCAAAACCAGCCGTTGCTTGCACTTGTAATTGCACGTTGTG
>KV908382.1:508053-518053 GCA_002005505.1 Botryococcus braunii
ACTGTATCATCATGTTCTTCACCTTAGCCGATTCTGAACCGGCCAGATCAATCAGACAAAGAGTAGCCACAGTGCGCTCCTCTGCCGCATATTGCGCATTGTTGCCACTGCTCTCAATTGTTATCCTGATAAATGTATGGCTGCGGCTACTTTCATCATTTCCTGAAGTGGATGCTACCTGCAGAACAGGAGGCTTCCCATTTAAGTCTGTCCCAAACAAGTGTTTTTTGGAGTAGGGCCATGTTTGGTACTGACTTTTATATGAGATAGTCATAAGACATAAAATTGACCATGCATCATTTTCACATCGGTAGTCACATTCCAACGTGCAGCTTTGCTACAATTGCCAAGAGAGGACCGGTATTAATGCTAGAGAAGGAAAGCAGTAGCACTCTGTTCTTGCAAAAGCCACCATTTGGCAAGACATGTCCAGCGAAAAGGCAAGGCCTGTGCCGATGACTGAGGCATTGTTATTTGATGTAGTGCCTCATGATCCAGGTGTCGCACATGCAGAAGTGAAACTTTTGATGGATAAGGCACTGCATTTTAAAAATATATGTATAGGTTAATGACCTTGCGATGCAAATCACCAGAAGAGATGACACTCAGTGCATGATCCACGGAGGTGATGTGCTCTTCAGTCAGACCATCCACACAGCAACCTCTCCTTGGATCATGCCGCAGCTTCAAATGCGTGGAGCCTGGATTAAGAAGATCGCCTAGGACCTAACACGAAGTGCATAGGGCGAATGGTCAGTCTTTGATCCCGTAATAACGGGTATGCGGAAGAACGTTATTCCCAGAATTGGACTATGCTAACATGGTAATCAAGAACCGACTAGATATGCATGTCCCCGTTTTAAAGTAGAATGCATCAGGTTACTTGCCATAACTTACATGCTATGATACGGCCCATTCAGCCAACTTGGTCATTTGCATGTACATATGTCCCAGCATTTATCCACAAGATTTAATGTGCTGCACACATAATGATCAGAAATTAAACCGGCGATGGAATATGTTCAAGGACTACTTAAGCGGGATATACCTCATTATAAATCTCCATCATAGAAATCTTGATTGAAAAAGTTCGGTCCTCCATCATCCCTGCTATTCTGTATAGGTCACAGATTGCACGACCTACCACCCCGGGGTTATCTGGTGTACCCTGGCACAGAATTCATTATCAGTGCAAGCTCAGCAGGATTGACATCACCCAGCACATATGTATAAGTGCAAAGTGCAGATACCAGAGCGTGGCACACCAGCATTGTATGTGTTTTCCCCGAGCTTGTAACTCCATATGCAAAAACTGTGCCGTTGAAGCCATCCAAACAACCCGAGACTACGTTGCAAATCCCTGCCTCGCTGTATACCTGCTCTGTTGTTGCAGAACCAGGGAAAACCCTATCATAGGCATACTTGACTTTGATTGGCAGTTTAACATGCTCTTTGATGCCAACAGTATTGTCATCTACGATGCCCCATACTTCGCGGTCCCCCTTTTGCCGTTCTCTATCACTGCACACCATTCATCCTCACAACATTAGCCTCTACTTTACTACTCACCACCCACATGATGTTACACATCTTTTAGAATAATTGTGCCTAGCAAATACATGAAATTTCCCTGGGTGTACCCATTTGGAACATGATAGATGAACATCCTGATAGGAAACATTGGAGTACGAAGGACAAAGTAATAAGTTGCAGTAGGTTGGTACCTTAAAGGCCTGAATCGAACTGCTACGCGCAGTGTCTCGAAAGTAGTGGAGCTCCTCGAGCATGTTCTTGGAAGCCCGGTGCGTGACATCCTTCATGCAGCTTTGGAGAACCTAAGGCAATCTTTCATCCTAAGGTGAGGCTCAACCACTCATTGCCCCCCCCCCCCCTTGATGTGCTTGCGAACGACTCCCCATAGAGGCTATTTCGGCTGTTTGTTGGCACAACAAAACAAAATGGAGACAAATTACTTGTCCATTAACATTTCCCACAGGGTAATTTTCGCAGTTATTTCTTGAGCTGCTGCCAATTTGCCGACCTCGGACCTCCGCGGCCACTTTCTCGGCGAGATCGGTCGTACCTACAGAGGAGAATGCAAACTCACAGTCTATGCCGTGAACAGAAGCAACGTTCCCTCTTTTATTCCCCGCATGTATTTGATTTGTCTTCCCAAAGTGGTGGGCTACCAAGAGGATTCGAAACGTCCCGGCGGGACAACCAACCTGGGGTGAGAGTCTCTCACTGAGAGACCGAAGGAAGGAAGGAAGGAAGGAATTACATCAACCCAGCCCAAAGGGCTGATGAGATGGAAAACCGAACACCGACGCAGCAAGACACCGAGAGAAACCAAACACAAACCCTAAGAATCAAGGCCAAACACAAACCCAAAGTACCGAGTGGGGAGCCAAGAGCACAAAGGAAGGGCATGAAAGCCCCAGGACACAGAGGAAGGGGCAGGAAAGCCCCAGGACACAGCCCAAGAGTGGGCAAGGGCCAGCAAAGGGCAAGACACAAACCTAAGACCGAAACTGAAAACAATCATAAATGAAGTTAACCACAGACTGAAGGTCATCTTGCCAGACGAACTGACGTAACGACCGAAAGGGGGAACGAAAAAGATGGGGGTAACGGTCCCGGATCGGCTGAAGGGCCGAACAGGAAAAGACAAGGTGGTGTTCATCACCCACCAAACCAGCCTGACACTGATCACAGAACCGGTGGGAACGGGGGATGCCCCGACGACGACCAGCATCAATAGGAAGGTTGTGAACCCCCATGCGGAATCGATGGAAAACCCTCAACTTGGAAACACTCATACGTAACCACAAAAGCCTAGAGAGAGTGGCGCGGGACGGACTATTAAACCACCTAGAGTATGTGCAAAGCTGAGCCCGCTCAGACGGGCAGAGACGAGGAGAGACATGCAAGCCCTCCCAGGGTTGGCGGCCATGCCGACGCAAGAGGTCCCGAAGGGACGGCATATCAATCGGATGAGGGGCTTGACAATCTATCTGATAAGGATAGCCAACCTTAATAAGGGCTCGACGAAGTCGAGGGTGAGTATTCATGTACTCTCAATCTATTACTAATTTCCTAGTCCCTTACTAAGGGGCCCCAGCGGGCGAAGTTCCTAGGGACTGCCCCCCTGGCACGGTCCCCATGGTACCTCCCACTTTAAAATCATAGGAGTCACATGGCACAGTGGGCTGATCCGGAGGTGCCGAACGAAGGGACAGTTGGGACGACATCCCTTTAGCGAAACCACCACATGCCTGATTTTCTTTTACCAAAACCACGTTTGTCTGGCTCTTTGACTGGAGATACAAGCTATCATTAACGTAAGTTCAATATTGCAGTTGCACCGCTGATGCTGATTGGATGTAGCTCGAGGATGGGCTGGACTAATGTCCAAGGACCTACTAAGAGCTGGGTTGGAGTTTGTAACTTCGGTTAAATCAGATCACAAGAATTGTATTATGGGAAGATGTTTCCGTTGTACAGCCTGGCACCCAATAAGGGACTTGAAGCTTTCCCTTCACGGTCTTTCACTGCGCGAGTATCCTCTCATAGTCGTTGGCGGGATCATCGCTCTGTAAATCGCCACAGTTGGCCTACCGAGGTAGCACTGACTTCAAGATTACGTCGGGTTTCGATTAGCATGCTGCCTCGTGTTCCCGGTGTTGCAAGCTTCTCAACTCCTAGCACTGTTTGCAGTTGTCCTTTCCTCTTGAACTAAGCAACTTGAAATAAAAAACACTAAAGAACTCGTAACCTGCAGGGATGGGCGCCTCTTCTCTGTGCCTTGGCAGGTAAGAACAGTTTCGTCAGGAGACGAGCTCATCCCCTAACGAAACAGCTGAAATCGAGTGCAGTCACCTGTGGCAGCATTCCAAAATTCAAATATGAAGGTGAAATTGTCTTATGTATCACGTTCTGCATGTTGAAGGCCAATCTCACAGGTTCTGGTTCCGGTGCAGGGCGAAAACAGGATTCAGAAAAGTCCCTTAATTCTTGGAGAGCCCTATCACATTGCACAACTAACAGGGGATACAGGCTTGTAAGTTTGAATGTCAAAGCCGCCTCAGATCCCTTGCAGGCAAGATGTAGACCTGCCAGCAGCAGTTTGTACTACATGTGACTTTTAAACTTGTACACCCCAATTATCGCTTTTACATTGAATGAAATATGGACTTATTTCCAAGTGTGCTGGGTCATTCTTAGATACACCAAAAATTGCTATCCCCCCCCTTTTTTTGGCAAACCAAATATCACAGACAAGTGTTGTTTTTCCTCTCATGCTGATTTTACACACGGCAAGGTGAAGAGCTGTTGGCATTTAAAGGATACTTTTTGTTCAACTTGTCAATGCCAGTTGACTTGTGGATTGGACTGGCAGGAGTTTGTACGAGACGTAGAAGAGTTAAGGAAGCAGCAAGAAAAATTGCAAGCAACACTTCGAAAATTGAGTGGGCCAAGTGGTAGCAGAGAGGATGTGTCACAGAATGTGGAGAAATTGAGAGGAGATGGGGAATCGACACCCGTCAAGGCGCCATATGTCATGACACCCTCTGTAGTCGACCGGCGGGTATACTCTTTTCTCAAGCTTATTTTTCCTACCTCCGTGTCTTTCTCTACCTGTTGTGTTCTTCCTGTAAGCGCAAATAGAGTATACCTTCCCCTTTGTGTTAGCACCTGAATGATGCTTTTGCCCTGTGTGCCTGATCAATTTGGAGCCTAAGCCTTAAAGTGGGATTGTATGTCCTCCTATGCGTTGCTGACCTCCTGAAGATCTCATCTGAGTGAATAATGTGTGTTCAGCATGTGGTCTATTGGCAGCATTGTGTGGTGCATTATGGAAGGCACTTTCTCCTGGGCCTGCTTCTGCTCTCTTGAATTCACATATATAGCTTTTTTGACTGCATTGTGAGATGTGCCATTGAATGCTTCCAAGATGTTTTACTGGCAGCAGGATGCCGGTTTAAAAAATATGATCCCCTACTTGTGGCAATTAGAGCCACTGGGGAAATTCTACATCGGATAACTTGTTGAGCCCATGTGGCTTATGGTTTATTTCAGTCATTCTTTGACTGTGAGGCGGGCTTGCCAGGAGTATGAGGCGCAACAAAAGCTTCTTGATGAGGTCAGTGCATTGTACCGTGAAAGTAGAATGCACAAGGACTACCTTGAGCTAGCTCTACAGAGATGTTACGAGGGATATGTGGCTGCATTAGAAGCAATTAACTTTTTTGGAGGGGAACTCGAAAAGTGGGAACAGATGCTAGCAGAGCCAGAAGAGATCAGAAACAAAGCTGGTGCTGCTCAGACTTTCTGGTCTGCCCAACTTAATCCACTACGTGCACAAATTGTGTACTTAAAAAAGGTGCGTCATGACTTCTCTGCAGCTATCCCTTCTGTTAATTCACGCCAACAGTGCTGTTGCAGGGGTTCCCCCTCTCCCCCAACGCCCCCCCCCCCCCCCCCCAAATCTAGGAAAATAGACGCATATATACAGGGGAGAGGGGGAGAGGGATGTGGGGTGAGGGCGTATCAAAAGAGGTCAAGGGGTGAAGGGGCCTTACTCAGGGGCGAGAGAAGGCAAGGGGTGGCGGAGAGGAGCGGGCATATCTTGGGGGAGCTACTCAACTTCATGATGTGTCACTCAAATGCACATGTATGCTCATATTCTTCGGTTGGTGGGAATGCCATCTGAACTTGGGAACTCAGATACCAGTTGGCTGGTGGATTTTGTTGTTCATGGTGTAGCATAGAACCTGTCTAGAGCTTCAGAGTTATGTGGAACATGGCTTATGTAGTAATATACTGGCTAAATGGTGTTAACTGCAAATTATATGTATTTCTGAATTTCTTGATGTAGGTCGCTGTCTATCAGCCCCCCTCCCCCCCTCTCTCCCTCACTCTCTTTTTCTCTCTCCTCCCCCCCCCCCCCCTCTTTTCATCTTTCCATGTCCATCTCCCCCCTCCCCCCCTTCTCTCTCACCCCCTCCTCTCCCCCCCCCCCTCTCTCTCTCTCTCTCTTTCTCTCTCTCTCTCTCTCTCTCTCTCTCTCTCTCTCTCTCTCTCTCTCTCTCTCTCTCTCTCTCTCTCTCTCTCTCTCTCTCTCTCTCTCTCTCTCTCTCTCCCCCCCCCTCCCTTCCTCCTCCCTTCCTCCCCCCCCCCCCCGTCCCTCCCTCATCTCTCTTCGGCCCCCCTCTACCCCGGCTGGTTATGGGGATTTGACTCGGATGGCAAGAGACGCTCATGGCTTTGTATCAACTCTGTTCTAGGAGTCTAGGAGACTTGGTATTGATCAAGTACTTGAATTGAAGACGTTAAATGGGGAATGTCAATGGGATGGAGTAGGCAAGAAAAATTCCTTTGTTCATTCCAATCTTTGAGAATATTCACCCTTGGGTTCATATGATGTTTTTGGCCTCCCATTAAGTTTTAGAGGTCAGCTTAACCTCAACTATTGGGTAGGCTTGGGATGTGCTGCCAGCCTCGTCAATGGACCTAGCTACCGAATCTCATTCATCGAAAAGAGTCTCCTCTCCCATCCACCATCAAGCCATACAAGAGCTCTATTTCTCTGTGTTTGTTCATGAGAATTCCTTTGGCTGTTGGTATGCAACTTGGTACAGTTCTCAGCTGGACGGCCTTTCTCACTCTTGCATAGTATTCTTGGTTGTGCTGTCTTGATGCTCTGGTTTTGCGCAGGTCTGGCGTGACCAACAAGAGAGTGTGTACGCAATCGGACTGAGAAAAGTGCCCATCAGTTACGTAGGTTTGGCAAACGAGGTTTATCTCAGAGGAACCTTTGATGGCTGGGGCTCTGGTCTGCGTTTGTCCTGCTCTGATCCAGGAAATGATGGCTTTGCTCATTTCGAAGGAGACTTGTACGTTTCCCCGGTAGGTACCCTTTGAAGGGCATTGTATGAATGTCTGTGTGTTGGGGTGGGGGGGGGGGGGGTTACTGATTTTGAGTCCTTGTTATCCTCTTTGATTCTGGAGTTTCGTAAAAGAGACTTGCGGGTACTGATGAGCTCAACATCCTCCTGGCTATTTGCGGCGATTCCTTTTTGCTCTGCGAGTGTAAATAATCTTAAAAATGAGATTCATACTGTGTTTGGGGGATATGACAGTAATTACTGCATGTTCCACAAGAAGCTTTTTTAGGTGTAGGCCGCCCCGGAAAGAGGGCGGGGGGGGGGGGGGGGCGCTGTGATGTTGTGTAGTATGCGGTAGGATGGAACAAAGTGATCCTGGTGTGTCTACTGAATGATCTGTCTGAATGATCTGACCTGCTGGCTCGATGCTGATCTTGGAGCTATGGTGTTGCAGGGCCGATATGAGGTGAAATTCGTGGTGGACGGGCAATGGCGGCTCGCAGGTGAGGGGTGGGAGACAGTAACCAATGAGCGAACAGGCGTCGAAAATAACATCCTAGAGGTCTTATAATGGTATTCATGTCATGTAATAGCCTTACTTAGGGCCCTTGCCGTTGATTCTCAACCCGATTTTTGTGTATCTGCATAGGCCGGTCCTATCGTTTGCTCGCTTGGGTGGCAGGGCTTTGTCCTGAAGGACTGGTATGCGCGTTCGAGTGTGCTTATGAAAAATACAGTACATGAAGTGCGTGAAGAGTGTCGTGAGTGCTTATGCTTGGAACATTTTAATCGACTTGGTTTGTGTTGTGATGGGCATATCACAAACATCCACAGGGATTTTATGATGTCTATATATACTTAAATGATCATTTCCTGAAAAGGAAGTTATGCAAGCGGTAGAACTTCATTTCCAAATTATCATTTCCTGAAAAGGAAGTTATGCAAGCGGTAGAACTTCATTTCCAAATTTATTCCTCACATAATTAGGGGCTCATATATGGGCCCTTACCTATGTAATGTTATACGCTTATAAGCTTATGTAATTACATAACAGTGAGGTACAGTATGCCCCACCGCAGCGCGGGCAATAAGAATGCAAAGGCTCTTTGAGCATTTTGAAGCAATGGAAGGACGTTGGCAGAGGATCTCGGCAGAGTTCTAATGACCTTATGGTCCCGGTAATAAAAATTTACATTGCAGAGTTTTGCGTAGGAGTCAGGTGCAACTTCATACTGCGTCATCTCTCGAGTGCACCGGCTTAAGGTTATAGAACACAACCGCATCTTAGCAACATCTGTCTTACGGCTTAGCCATCCAATTCTCACATTTGATTAGTCGTGATAGCACCATCTTCGAAAATGTGAACCAGACCTTGCATGTAGAAAACATGTTTTCTCGGGTGGAAGATATGATTTCTCTACTATTTGGCATGCTAACAATGTCCTTTTACACAATTGTCGATATTGAGGTCTCTGAAACTACTCTATCTGGAACTACCGTAACTTGATTGTAATTAGCCTGCTGAAAATGAATGCAAGAGCCTCGGAAGTTATTGCAAACGCACACTTTTGAGACGACACTGAACATGTCCGACATGTTCAGACGGCGTATGTGCAATCCGTTTTCACTCGCAGCAGCCAATTCTCCCTCTCGGTGACACAGCATGGAAGTAGTCAAAGATGTCCAGGAGGCCTAGAGATCCTGCGGCTGTGCCCAGACTAGGACGAGGAGCGGTGTGCTGTGCCATTAAAAATGTATACACATACGTATAGGGGGTTGGGGCCAACCATGTATGGATATCCTCGCTGGCCACTCTTTTAACCGCAAATGAGTGCGAGCTCTGTTTTTTATTAATAATCAAAAAAATAGTTTGATTATATTTTTGATTATAATTTGATTATTTTTTTAAATGTTTATGATATTCAAATACCTGAGTATTTGATGTGCATCATGTCCCAACTTGGGTTCAGCTGGATCCTCTTAAACATCCATGTGCCGACATGATCAAAATTGTAAACTTTTGCTGTTTCTGGCACATTTCTACATATGTTAGCATTCCACCTATCTAATTTGATGCGCATCATGGCATCCTTTCAGACATTTCCTTAAGACAGGCATCACAATGTAAATAAAGTCAACTAGATCTAATCTGTCAACCACGTGCACGTGCGTGTGCTGCAGAAGCATTAATGGGTGCCCTTCCCGTCACGGAAGACCTAGTAAGACACGACAGGGGGAAAGATAAACAGATGCATGTGAGTAATGGGGCATGATGGTGGGGGAGAGATAGAGAGTGTGTGTGTTTGTTGTGTGCGTGTGCGTGCGTGCGTGCGTGCGTGTGTGTGTGTGTGTGTGTGTGTGTGTGTGTGTGTGTTTGTGTGTGTGTGTGTGTGTGTGTGTGTGTGTGTGTGTGTGTGTGTGTGCGCGCGTGCGTGCATAGATGTCATCGTGCATAGAATGTATGCAGTGGAGGCTCCAATTATGACAGGGCATCCGGATTAGTGCTCGCTCGAATCCGAGCACGCTGAAATTTTGCTCGTATGCATATTTGGTGTGCGTTCTAAGTACTACGAACACCTCGAATATCCGGACAAGCGCCCAATGCGGATGCCCTCTAACACATTGGCAGTGGCAATTTTTCATCATAAATAATGTTTTCCAGCACAAGCATGGCACACTGTGCACGTGCCGCAAACAGCATTTCACAATATATACCCAATACATATCAAATCGATGCAATTTCATCATTCATCATGTCTTCCAACATAAGCGTGCAAGTCCAACGTGGACTTCGCACATTGTGCACGTGCCGCAAACACACTTCCTTATCTTCGATGAAGATTCAGACTTTTGCATGACAGATAGCGTTAAACCATTTCAAGGCCATTCAATAAGAGCATCATTGGGTGAAGCAATTGCAATTTCATTGGATGTTCGGACTGCAAGTTTTCTTCGCCATGATGTGTACATCTCCGGAACCGAGGATCCAAATCGAGAGTCTAAAGCGGTCACAGATATCTAGAGAGCCACTACTTGTTCATCCTCCACCACACATCCTTTTCCGGCACGGCGGACGTGTTCCCATTGCGTCTCCCCCACCTCCTCCTCACATG
>KV908382.1:523053-528053 GCA_002005505.1 Botryococcus braunii
CTTCAGCACGATTCGTGACCGCAGCCTTCTGCATCAGACGTCTCCAGATTATACCACTTTCTCCTCACAGGCCAGTATCTACAGCATCACACGCCAAAAACAGCGTTTGGTGATTGCAAGGGATTTGCGGAGATTGTCATGTACCGGCAACATTGCCCTGATACTCCCTCAGTCCTTTGAATGTCTGGAGGTCCAAGTGCCTGGGGCTTTCATTGCAGTCCGCATCTGGTCGGGTACTGGGCATATAAGTGCGTTAGGGTGGGGGCTTAAAGTTGCGGCAGTGGATGTGTGGGGTGTGTGTGTGTGTGTGTGTGTGTGTGTGTGTGTGTGTGTGTGTGTGTGTGTGTGTGTGTGTGTGTGTGTGTGTGTGTGTGTGTGTGTGTGTGAGAGAGAGAGAGAGAGAGGGGGGGGGGGGGGAACGATGGGGAATTAGGGTGGTGTACACAGAGGGGGCCTGCGTGTGAGCATGACCAGGGGTGTGAGCATGACCAGGGGTGTGAGCCAAGCATGTCTGTCTGTCTGTGCATGTCTGTATATCTGTCCATCCACCGAACCACCTCCGACTCTTCACGGTTCTCACTGAGTTTCCACACGGTCTGCACATCAAAGTCAGGGTAGCAAGGTGCTGCAAGTCCCCCAGCTTAACAGCTGCCCCAACTGGGGCGAACAGAAAGGATAAGGCAGAGAGGCTGGGGAAAGCAGAGGACACACCTGTTCATGCATCTCGATGACAGAGGACACACCTGTTCATGCATCTCGATGACAGAGGACACACCTGTTCATGCATCTCGATGACAGAGGACACACCTGTTCATGCATCTCGATGACAGGGAAATTTTTCGTGGCAACATGGTCCTTTGTGGAGGAGTCGAGCGCCACGACCATTGCATTCTTGACCCCGGCCCGCACCACATTGTCCATCCAGATGTCCAGCATGTTGCCAGGCCCTGCATAGTTGCGGTTGCTGATAGCCACCATCACCTCATTGTTTACAGCCGTCTGCAAACCCCCACCACATCCCGCGAGGATGACGCCTTGACCTACCGGATAGCTGCCTGATAAGACCCACACTTCTGTTCCACTTGTGAAGTGAAGGGTTAGGTGTGAGGGGACAATCAGTCACTTCGAGGATGGCATAAGCTTTGGGTTGTGAGGGGCATGCTGCGATAAACTGCAGGGCCGCGTCTTCCACATGATAATTATTTTTGTACTAGCTGGAGTAGGTAGACTTCGGCCGGGCGCTCTGCCATGGCAAGCAAATGCAATCGGCCCGCTTTGCCCTTATGTATTCATACAACCTTCAAATTCCCATGCACGTACAATACCATAATCTGTATCCCGTCCAACCCTACCACCCACCAGGGCACACCCAATTGCACGCACGCGCACACGCGCGCCCCCCATTCTCTCTCTCTCTCTCTCTCTCTCTCTCTCTCTCTCTCTCTCTCTCTCTCTCTCTCTCTCTCTCTCTCTCTCTCTCCCTCCTCCTCCCTCCCTCCCTCCCTCCCTCCCTCCCTCCCTCCCTCCCTCCCTCCCTCCCTCCCTCCCTCCCTCCCTCCCTCCCTCCCTCCCTCCCTCCCTCCCTCCCTCCCTCCCTCCCTCCCTCCCTCCCTCCCTCCCTCCCTCCCTCCCTCCCTCCCTCCCTCCCTCCCTCCCTCCCTCCCTCCCTCCCTCTCTCTCTCTCTCTCTCTCTCTCTCTCTCTCTCTCTCTCTCTCTCTCTCTCTCTCTCTCTCTCTCTCTCCCCCTCCCTCCCTCCCTCCCTCCCTCCCTCTTCCCCCCCCCCCTTTTCACGTGCACAATGTGTCTATGTAGAAGGTGCCGCAGCAGATGTGCAGAAATTATGTGGGTTTGCGTGGGCAGCCTGTGCCCCTACCCCGCCCCCCTCCTCTCCTCATCATGTCCCTACTTCTGTCCTGTCGTACCGCACGAAGCAGGGCAGCCAGCTCAGCATCTCCCACAGCATCCCTCTCCAGGCTGGGCTCCCAAGGTGTGTGCCTGTCAGCGCAGGAGGCCCCGCCACCGCAACATCTTGACCCGCCTGTCCCCATCCACACCTGCCATCACACTACTGCAAGACATTCCGTGCGCCCTCTCCAAATATACGAAGCCAAAACGGGCTTGCTAAACCCAGGCCTGTTCTTGCTGCTTCGTACACAGAAAAATTATGAAAACGTCTCAACTTGATGGCTTGGCCCCTAACCTGGCCAAGATCCCTATGTATGTGCCCCCAACCGCAGTCAAGGTCTGCAGGGAGGGACACTTGTTTACTGCTGAAGGCCCACCTTTTTTAGAGTCTCCAGCTGTTGGGTGAGAGATTCGATCTGTGCCTGCTTCTCCAGTGCCTGGGCTTTGGAGCTCTCTGCGTCGGCTTCTTTGGCCCGCAGAGAGAGCTGTGCTGCAGCCAAGCTGTTCTTCAGCTCCGTAGCAACCGCCTGAACCAAACCCCAACTGACCCCTTACACCATGTACTCTACAAATTGCAAATGCTGCCAATCCTGTCGAGCACAACACACTGTGAGGGCTCCAACGGGTTTGCGAGGAGTTGCCGTTGCCACGTCCCATGAACCCGCTGCTACATTTCTTGTGAAGCACATCACACAATTTCTTTTAAGCAAGGGACGGCTTGGTCTCATTTGAAGCCACTGTTGTAATCAGGGAAAGCATGCCCCTGCACTCGTAAGGGGTATCATGTTGGAATGTCATGCAGCAAAGGACGACATGCCCTGCTGGACAGGCCTCCACTAGGACTGCCCTCACATGCCCACTGGTGAGTGTAGATGGTAAGTCTAACACAGCAGGTGATCAGTGCAGGGATTTCTTGCCTCCCTTGCAAGAACTTCACCATTCATTCCAGCACAGTCATTCCTATGTTTCCGACAGGACCATATGCATTGCTGATCTGCTGACTCATGCCCTGCCCGCAGAGTAGTGGCTATGCAGTGGTGTTACTCCACCTCTGCCAACTTATGCTGAGCGGACCACTTTGGCTGTGCACCTAAGTGTTGTTTAGAGCAATTCATTGCCGTTTAATTATCACTGGTTGGGGGGCTGCGACATAAAGTTGTATGCTTGGATCGAACTTTGCACGCAAAGCAAGGAATGAAAGCTACGTATCCCCCAACAGCACCATGGTCAGACTTAAGTGGTATCTGACGCACCTCCTGTTTCCTTTTGTCTTGCTCGGCCAATGCCCTTGCCGTCTCTGCAGCTTCCCTCTGCCGTTGTTCCTCCGCCAGCAAGGATTCCTACATGCCACTTTGAAGTATCTATTCACTACAGCTCCGATAATGGGGAATGCAATGAAAAAAAAATCTTGCGTTCTGCTCCACTTCTGTGGTCATTGCGGCTAAAGAAGCTGGTAAGGCAGGTACACAGACATGGAAAAGGACGGACCTTCTGGGACAACTGCATTGAAAATGTTGCATGAAGGCTGTCAGTTTGACTCTTCAAATCTGCCTTTTTAGCTCTCCAGGCCAAACTGAATATCGACACACCAAGCCCCACGAACAAACCGACAAGGACGGCTGTAACGAACTTTCGTCTGGTGCCGGTCTCATGTCTCGATTTGCTCCCCATGGGGCTTTCAAGGAATCTAAATGCTGGATAATATTAGGGTTTTAACACATTAACCGTCCTTGATTGGAGTTTCGTACTCGGCGGCCCCGTCAACTGCTTCTTGTTCTCCGGACTCAAACTCACAGATATATTAGCGCGTATAGGGCCACTATGGATCTCAAGTGACATAAAACACTACGGTCGTATGAACCGTCCATCTGGACCAACAGAAGACAACATTAGGCCTTCCCGCCGTTGCTGATGAGGTGATCAAGGTTCGACGGAGAGACGGAAGTTGATCATGCAAGGCTGTCGAAATGCGTCGTTCATCTGCATTCAACACTGTTCTATCCTCGAGGTATTTGCTTGCCAACCTCTGGATGTGGGGAAGAGCGTCGCAGAGCAAACCCGCAGATGATCAGAACTCCGACATACCACACGGGTTCGCGCCCTGGTTCCTGGTGAGGTCGTGATCGCCGCAGCGGTCCCTGCGGAGGGCCCAATACAGATCACACCCACACTCACTTTACATGCACAATCCCGCAACATGCAGTCGACGGGAAGTTTCCACACCCACCTTTTTTTCCAGTTGTGTTGACCATGGACGTAAAAGAGTGGTCCAAGCCTGACTTACAGCCACCGTCCAGCACCTTGAATTCCCATGAAAACAACTCTGGACGGCGCCCATTCTGGTCGAAACTTGCCCCCAGTCCCTTCGCAATCCCATTCAGCTTTACTGTTTCGAAGTTTCGAGAAAGGAATTGCGGGTTACACTGGTACGGCCTCTGAATCTGACCCGTCTGCTCTACTCCTACTGGGTAGGCTTCAGAATCTGGTGGTTCTTCTGCACGATGAAAGCCCAATAGCTTTGATCATTTGCAATACTACGGAGAGGAACTTCCCGTAGCCCTCAAGATGCACAATTGAACTTTACTGCAAAGAAACAGCCTGCCCATGCAGGACCGGGTTGCCACGAAAATGAGGAAGTGTTTCTGATGTTCCGCAGAACAACATTTTGGGATCCCATCATTCAGAAATCGCTTTTAGGCGTATTTGTATGAGTATGTCATGAGTATATATACGCGACAGAGAATTGAAGCAACATGGATCCAGGGTATGTTGGAAATGCCAAATGCATAAACAACAGTAAGCAACTTAGGCTGGTCTGCTGATTTGGTCTTGGGGTCCCTATAGGGCGTCTGGTTAAGGGGGTGTCGGTGCATGGGCCATCAATCCTTCCCCCCCCCTTCTCTCTCTCTCTCTCTCTCTCTCTCTCTCTCTCTCTCTCTCTCTCCTCTCTCTCTCTCTCTCTCTCTCTCTCTCTCTCTCTCTCTCTCTCTCTCTCTCTCTCTGTGTGTGTGTGTGTGTGTGTGTGTGTGTGTGTGTGTGTGTGTGTGTGTGTGTGTGTGTGTGGGCGGGTGGGGGGGGAGGGAGGGAGATGGAG
>KV908382.1:535553-578053 GCA_002005505.1 Botryococcus braunii
TGCGTGCGTTCTTCTAACACGTGTGTGCGTGCGTGCTTCTAACAAGTGTGTGTGTGTGTGTGTGTGTGTGTGTGTGTGTGTGTGTGTGTGTGTGTGTGTGTGTGTGTGTGTGTGTGTGTGTGTGTGTGTGAATGTGTGCAATTGTGCTCGCGTCCGTAGATGGGTGCTTGTAACAAGTGTTTGTGTGCGTGCGTTCTTCAAACACGTGTTTGTGTGCGTGCGTTCTTCTAACACGTGTGTGCGTGTGTGCTTCTAACATGTGTGTGTGTGTGTGTGTGTGTGTGTGTGTGGTGTGTGTGTGTGTGTGTGTGTGTGAGAGAGAGAGAGAGAGAGAGAGAGAGAGAGAGAGAGAGAGAGAGAGAGGAGAGAGAGAGAGAGAGAGAGAGAGAGAGAGAGAGAGAGAGAGAGAGAGAGATAGAGAGAGAGAGAGAGAGAGAGAGAGAGAGAGAGAGAGAGAGTGAGAGTGAGAGAGAGGGGGGGGAGGGGGGGGAGGGGAGAGAGAGAGAGAGAGAGAGAGAGAGAGAGAGAGAGAGAGAGAGAGAGAGAGGAGAGAGAGAGAGAGAGAGAGAGAGGAGAGAGAGAGAGAGAGAGAGAGAGAGAGAGAGAGAGAGAGAGAGAGAGAGAGAGAGAGAGAGAGAGAGAGAGAGAGAGAGAGAGAGAGAGAGAGAGGAGGGAGGGGAGGGAGGGAGGGAGGGAGGGAGGGATATCCCTCCCTCCCTCCTCCCTCCCTCCCTCCCTCCCTCCCTCTCTCTCTCTCTCTCACACACCACCACTCCCTCTCTCCCTCTCTCTCTCTCTCTCTCTCTCTCTCTCTCTCTCTCTCTCTCTCTCTCTCTCTCTCTCTCTCACACAGCTCCGGAGCTCCTCGAGGGGGGAGAGAGAGAGACAGAGAGAGAGAGAGAGAGAGAGAGAGAGAGAGAGAGAGAGAGAGAGAGAGAGAGAGAGGAGAGAGAGAGAGAGAGAGAGAGAGAGAGAGAGAGAGAGAGAGAGAGAGAGAGAGAGAGAGAGAGAGAGAGAACAAATGAGCAGGTACACGCGTCCAGGAGTGATGAGTGGTGTGGCACTCAGTGTCCAGTCCTGTAAGCTTAAGATATATCGTCTTCTAAGATAGTCTTATCTATATAGTCTTCTAAGATAGTCTTATCTTAAGATAGTCAGACCCATTGGGTTGGCAGGGAATTAGGTCGTGGATATTAACCTTAACGTTAACTTTGAAGATATGGCTTTTAAGCCGCTGGCCAGGTGGTTGGTCCTGGTAATTAGGCTAATTAGGATAATGTAGTGATCCAGAAATTACATTGACCTTGTTTTTGCAAACAAGGGAAGGTTGTACCATATGTGTACGGCACTAAACCTTAGCTGTACAATTGTGTACCTTATAAAGTCTGCAATATAAATGTCTCATAAACCAAACATTTGGACCGCGAGCAATATGCTTAACTTAGGTTCTGACACAAGTGTATCTTGCTCACTATCTCCAAATTGTCATAAGTGCTGAGGGCATTAAGTGCTCCTTTAATATAATCATATGTGCAAACCAGTAAAACCAATCAGTTCAAAGCTGATATAACAAGTACTCAATGCTTGTCTCCATACTGCTGAGATAACTTGCTCATAATTGCATAAAACCATTATTCAATAATACTCAAATTGTTCAATACTGCTGCTCGGATAATACTCCATAGCTCCAAATCAATGACATGAATTACTCTGCTGTTGCAACAAGTCAAGTGAAATCATTTCCTCACTGTTGTGGTACTTCTTCCCACTCAAACTCATAATCAGAATCCATGACTTCCATCTTGATCTGCATGCTCTGTATATCTGAAGCCAATTTCGTTGCTTTCTTTTGCTTTCTCTGAGCACGAGTTCTACTTCTCTTTCTCTTCTTGCGTGACTGCTGTTGCTCCACGTTCTGCGGCTGCTCTTGCGGCGGAACAACTGCAGGCTGTACAACTTGCTTGTCTTTCTCATCACTGCTCTCATGATCCAGTAATGCTCTTCCCTGGACCATCCCCTTTCTGTAATACTCTCCCCAAGCCATATCCATCTCGCTCTTCAAAGCACAATCTCTCAAGTTACTAATAAACATACACATACACGTCCCAGTATATAAACCCGAATGGCTGCTCAGCCAAGCGGACTGGATGTGCCTGGCGGTTCACGTGATCTCCGTGACCACCGTTATTCATGTGGGCGATCACTAAACACATATCATGGTTTAACTCACGACATATATGTAGTGATCCAGAAAGGGTCTGATCCCACCTCCAAGTTCCCATGCCCAGTGATCTGCAGAGGATTAATAAACTGTTCCTCAAAGGTCTGATGCATCTTGGCAACTTTGGAAACAAACTTCTGCAAATCAGATGCTGTCTTCTGCAAAGTATCTGATACCACTGGTTCATTGAAAAGATCCTTCATAATTTCCCTATCAGTCTTGCCTGGAAACTTAGATATAATATCATGCAGATGCAAAGCTCTCTTAACCAAGTCACACTGTGTGACGGTATTGGCCAAAGACTTTTTGCTACTGTCTGGTTCAGTCATGATGCAAATATAAAAGAACCGTGCGACCTCCGACGAAGTGTCGGACGGACAAACCGAGGTCGATTACGGTTGGCTTAACCAAACCGTACGATACGATGACACAAAAGGGGAGTTGCTGTGGTGAACCCAAGGCTCTCTCATTCTCTCACCCTCCCAGCTCCACCCAGATCACGAACCCCGGACGCTCCGAATATTCTGAAGATCCTTCTGGAAGCTGGCGCAAGTGCCAAAAAAAAAAAGATAAAACCATAAAGGTGGCGCAAGTGCCAATGAATGGGAATGGCGCAAGTGCCAAAATACAAAATCATAAAGGTGGCGCAAGTGCCAATAAATGGGAATGGCGCAAGTGCCAAAAGACAAAAGACGAAATGAGGGGAAAGCCCCTGAAAATAAGGTACAGCAACATAAGGTACAGGCCAGAAGCCATGCCTTAGCATTACTGCAAGAAAAGGGGAAAGCCCCAAAACAAGACCGGAAAGCCCCAAAACAAGACTCTCTGCCATTCCAAGGTCTGTGCTGCAAATCAAAGAGAACTCCATACACCTGCAGGGAAAATGACTTCTACTACCCCCACATTTAGTGTCCAAGTTCCAGCTGGTTGAAGATTTCATACTGCCGAAGCGCTGCGTGATGATTGTTGGGAGCGAATTCAGCAACATACTGAAATTCGTAATCTCTTGTATTATGCACTCTCTCCCCCCAGTCACGAAGCGGTTCATGAAATTTCACCAAGTGTGAAGTGTGACGCTTAAACAGCCTGGCTTCCTTAAACCTAGTTTTGCCAGTGCGTAAAACAGCAATAGTTTTTGAGTCATTAAGAGAAACTATTTCAAAGGGGCCCTTAAGTCCAGTCTGTAAAGGGCCAGAAATTGGTGTAAGTTCTAAAACTAAGTCCCCCACCTGTAAGTCTGTGCATTTGCGTTTACCACGAGTCTTGAGAGAGCGCCCAACAATGTTCTTATGCATGGCATAGTCTAAAGCACGTGCCACTCGGTCATACTGCTCAATCAGACGGTCTTGCAAGTTACACACATGGTGTTCAGGGGAAAGGGCCTCTGCCACATTTACAAGCACGTCTCTCACAGCCAAAGGCAATTTTGGAGCAAATCCGTACAACATTTCAGCAGGTGAAAAGTTGCGAAGTGAGGTGTGTTTCCGAGACATGTAAGCTTGCAACACAATAGGCAGGGACGAAGACCAATCAGTAGGATGGTCATTGTAATGTTTCTGCAACATACTTTTAACAGTCTGCACAAGCCGTTCTACCACGCCATTGGCCGAGGGATGATTGGGAGATATGTGAATATGATAGATGCCAAGACGAGACAGCATGTGTGCAAAATCAGAAGCAAATTCATTCCCATTGTCAGAGGTGAGCACTGCAGGCACGCCATACCTACAAATCCATGCATGATAGAAGGCACGGGATACTGAAAAAGGGGTTTTATCATCAACGGGCATGAGTTCAGCTACTTTAGTAAAATAGTCAACCATGACCACAACCCAAATTTTCGATTTATCCTGATTGCCATTTTTGTCTTTTGCTAACATGCGTGGGATTGGTCCAAACAAATCAATATGAACATGATTCATAGGTCCAAACAATGCAGGCTTTTGCATGAGAGGCGGTATCGGAGTTACGGCTTTCGCCTTCTGACAAGGTTCGCATGTACGTACAAAAAGCTCTACATCAGCCTTAACACCAGGCCAATGGAAATGCAGATGTAACACTGTCAAGGTTTGAGCAACTCCGGGGTGTGCAAGTACATCATGTATCATTGCAATCACATCCCAACGAAACTCAACAGGAGGGCACACTAACCATCGCGGTGGCTTACCTCTGATCTTCTTGAATACCATGAGCCAATCCGGAATAGATGGGTGCACTGTAAAATAAGATCCTCTTCGTCTAAATTCTACTGCAAGCTTGGGAGGAAGAGCAGCCAATAAATCCAAATTATGCTGCGACTGTACATATTCTAAAAATAATGGGTCCCTGTATGGGTCATGTCTGTGGTGTCGCAATGGCGTTTCCTTCTTCCTGAGCTCCTCAATCTTTAGTTCTCCCCCCTTTCCCAAGTAGGGATCACATGCAGGGCAAAACCAACATCCTCCCGGAACAGTTGAACGAGGAGGGAAAAGACATCTAAGATGGAAGCAACGGTTACATCCATCACAAAGCACAATGTTGTCATCTCCTTGAGGGAATCCACAAATCACACATGGTATAGAATCCAAATCACTTTGCCTTTGGGGGTTAGTTTGCCAAGTGGGGGTCACAGCACACACATGCAACATCTCGGAATGCACGCAACGCGAGAGGCAGTCAGCTACAAGATTATCAGCACCCTTTTTGTATCTGATCTCTATATCAAATTCTTGCAACCTTATTGCCCACCGCTCCAGTTTACTGTTGGAGTGCCTTTTTGAGTCAAGATACTGCAAAGGTGAATGATCAGTGTACGCTATGAATCTCCTACCATGTAAGAAGGGACGGAATTTCTCACATGCCCACACAAGTGCAAGACACTCACCCTCAGTTGGAGAATAATTTCTCTCTGCATCTTTTAAAGTCTTAGAGGCAAAGGCAACAGGGTGATCAAAATGAATACCATTCTCATTTTTAACAGGGTCAGGTTGGCTCAATACGGCACCTATTGCCGTCCTTGACCAATCAGTGGTAAGAATAAAAGGTAAGTTAAAGTTTGGAGCACGCAACACTGGCTCAGATGCCAGACGATGTTTCACTTGTTCAAAAGCAAGCTGACATTCGGGTGTCCAGTTAAACATAGAAGTCTTTTTCAGCAAACGGGACATTGGTTCAGTGATCCTTGCAAAGTTCTCCACATACTCCCGATAATACCGTCAGCACCTAGCACGGACCTAGTGGTTGAAACATCTCTAGGTGGGGGCAGCTTTAGAATAGCTGCAACATTATCAGGGTCAGGGCGCAAGCAACCTTGTCCTACAACATGCCCTAAAGTCTTCAAGTACTCAGCACCAAATATGCGCTTTGGTCTTTTCAGCTTAATTTTATGTTGAACAAGCTTTTCAAAGGTGTCCCTTATGTGTTTCACATGATCTTCCCAAGTGTTAGAAAATACATGTACGTCATCCAAGTAAGCATGAGAGAAGAGGGCAGAGCCAAGCACATTATCCATCAGACGTTGAAAGGTGCTCGAAGCATTTCTCAGGCCAAAGGGCATACGCAACCATTCATATTTGCCTTCATGCGTGACAAATGCAGTGTATTTCGTGTGATCCGGATGCATTTGCACTTGCCAAAATGCAGAAGCAATGTCCATGGCAGAGAAATATTTTGCAGGAGCCATCTTTCTTAGCATGCTTTCAATCAAAGGTAAGGGGTATGGATCCGAGACAGTACATGCGTTGAGTGGTCGGAAGTCAATACACAGTCTAAGGGTGTTATCGTGCTTTTTGACAATTACAGGTGCAGAGACCCAAGGGGAAGTGGAGTGCTTAATGATACCAAGTTCAAGCAACATCTTCACTTCACCAGACAGGAATTCTTTCTCTCTCTCTGAATACGTTGACATGTTACGAAATTTGGAAGGCGGGTAAGAATCTGGCTTAAGGTGTATTTGGTGGCATATATTGGGGTCAGAAATGCAACCCAAATCATCCTTACCAGAACTGAATAATTCAGAGAACTCTTCCAATAAGTTTTCAATGTCTTTTTGCTTTTCAGGGTCCAGGCTGTTTGTTTGAGGGGTAACCTTGATTTCACATAAGCGAGGACAAGCATCAGACAACATGTCATACGGTTCCACTTCATGCATGGGAGCAAGTGTGGACGAGAGAGGGGTCTCAGCAGGATTACCAGTGGAGGAATCAAATCCTCCCAACTTAATAGAAAATGGCAGGACTGCAGTGTCCACTCTACACTCTCTCATGAGTTGAATTACTTCATCGAAATCATAAACTTCATCCGGTACGTGATGCACGTACGTGCGGTCGTCAAATATGCATTCAAAGTATAAATCCATGGTCGCTAATTAAAAGACTGTCGAAGAAAAAGACCTGTCCTCCCCGTCACACTACGGAGCGACCACTAGGGTCATACGCGTAGTTTTGAAAGACAGGGGGAGCAGCTGATCAGCTGCTCCCCCTGTATCATGATACTCCCGGGCACCACTCATCATGGGATCCAGCACATTATCCCGGGGTATGCCTATTGCATACTGCGACCTAGCAGGCTTTAATTGAACATCATACTGCAACATGAAAGCCCAACCTATCAGGTAATCAATTGCGAGATTGTCAATAATCAAGAATGTTGAGATATAAAAAGCTTTGTCCATACACATGATGACATCCTCAACTACACGCATAGTCATGGTATGACTGCTGCCATCTGCCATATTGATACGGAATGGGCGGATACCTTTGATTTGAGTGCTGGAAAATAGATGCTGATTAGCAGCATAAGCTTTGGCACTCATTAAATTAACATTACAGCCCGTATCAAAGTGTCCAGTGCGTACCGCCATAGGCGAGAACTGTGTAGACCCTTGCGGCAACTAGGCGCAAGGGGGGGGGAGTTCTTTCACACTGGTGCAGGCATCCCCAATCAGCCAAGTGCAGGGATTGGTCATCCGTCAGCAGTGTGAAAGAACTCCCCCCCCCCCTAACGCTGCAGATGCACAGCAGACTTTAGAGAAGATTGGGTCTGCCCTTAACCTTGTTGCAGCACAGGAAAATATTGCGTTTATCTGCTCTTCCAATGGGGAACAGCTTCCAGCGCAAGGGGGGGGGGGGAGTTCTTTCACACTGCTGACGGATGACCAATCCCTGCACTTGGCTGATTGGGGATGCCTGCACCAGTGTGAAAGAACTCCCCCCCCCCCTTGCGCTGGAAGCTGTTCCCCATTGGAAGAGCAGATAAACGCAATATTTTCCTGTGCTGCAACAAGGTTAAGGGCAGACCCAATCTTCTCTAAAGTCTGCTGTGCATCTGCAGCGTTAGGGGAAAATAAATCATCGCACGCATCAACAAATTTTGGGAATTTAGGGTTTTTACTGAGTTTTACCAATCCAGCAAGAGTAGTTGTGATTACAGAGTTTGCAATTCTGCTCTCCGGCTGATGGAAAAGCAAAGGTGGCTGCTGCACGGGCGCGCGAGGCTGCTCGCGGTCCGCTGGCCTGAAGTTCTCGGCTCTATGAGGCCGCCTATTGTTCATGGCATAACAGTTAGGTGGTGCAGTATCATATGAGGTACCAGACATGGGGCCAACACCTTGCAGCATATTGCACAGGATTTCATTAATTTCTTCATTATCACATGTGAGTGTGGTGGATGGATTTGCACTAATGGGCTTTGCAGGAGTCGCAACAGAAGCTAAGTCTGAGGCAAATATTGGACCAGAAGCATATGGAAAGGAAAGGGTATCATACTGTCTGCCGGTCACTGCCCTTGCTTCTTTTAAAAGGTGTTCCGCGTGCAAGTGTCTCATGCACAGTGCATGGTTTGCGATCTCTTTGCGTGTTTCTCCTGGTGTCATCTGTGCACCCACATGCTCACAAGGGAGAGGCTGGCTCTCCTTCATTCTCAGTAGGTCATTGATGTCAATAGCCCAATTTACAAACCTAGGATTGGGCCAAGATGAATCCTGAACAAGAGCTAACACATCTAAATGATGACGAGTCAGCTGAACTTGAGGTGCTACAGTCACTACCACACTTTTATTGTTTTTAACTGAACGAGTTGTGATCATCCTGTGGGTTGGTAGACTGGTAGCATCTACTGCAACATAATCGTTAGTGTGGGGAGTGCGCTGCCAAATTGGTTCGAGCGTGCTCATGAATTCAGCATTAAACCTTGCCATGTGAGTCTCGTTAAGATTATTCGGTGGTTGCTGTAATCTGGGCATAAACTCTGATGAGCATGGTTTAGTCATTCCGTTAGGATAATAAACGTCAGCAGGCTGCACACTATCCCCACTAGGCCAACCAGTGTGTGCTGCCGGCCTGGGCAAATGTTCTGGCCAGTAGGGAGGTTTATCGAACGTGTGGATAGTGGGATCAAATAGTGCAAACCTCCATGGCCATGTCCATCCCTTCTGCCGTTCTGCCAGACGGGTCGAATCAGGGAGCGGTAAGGTCCAACACTCATTACTATACAAAGGTACGTGTTTAAATGCAGTGGCATGTACTGCCTGCTGATTAGCAGTACTGCCAGTGGGCTGCTGCACATGAGCTACAGGCTGAACAAATGGAGTACTAGCAGGACCCCTGTGATAACTTTCATAATTCATCAGCTCCAAAGGTGTCATCAGATGCTTACCTTTGTCTACTCTCGGCTGTTCCGGAGGAGTCTGCACACATGGTGCTGCAGATGGGATCTGTCCAAGTGAATTTACCAGTGGTGCTGGTCCAAGACCCTTTACTGCAGGCAACTTGACTTTCCTGACATACTTCCGCTTCTCCGTCTTTACCGCAGCTACAGTACTGGGCTTCCGCGGTGACGTCCGGCTCTTGACAGCCGGCTTTGGCTTGCGGATTACTTTACGAGGACCAGTGGTCCTTGCTTCATATGCACGGTTAGTGGCTGCTTGCTTAACACTCACATCCAAACCGCATAAAAACATACTTTCAGTGACAGGCATAGAGCCAACAGATAACCTGGGGTACTGCTCCCCTACTGGCGTGGGAGGTACCGGTAAAACGTCACTGACAGGAACGACAGCCAAATCCAGAGAAGGGGTAATCACCTTTCCCTTCCTTATATTACCAGCTTGAGTTGCAGGAACATACTCAGCAAATTTTCTGTTATCAATGGTAACAGGAACAAAACCTTCACTTACCACGGGGTCATTCTTTCTCTTCTTCAACGTCTCGGACTCGGGCTCCAGGTCACAAATATTTACATCAAGGTCAGAGTCAGCTTCAGGCTCAGACTCGTCTGAAACATGTAGCTGAAGCATAAAGGACCATGGGGACTTCTCTTGGAAACCCTGGTTATAATTGACCTGTGAACCTCTGCCAGATCCACGACCTCTCCCACGATAATTGTGGTTTCGTCCATCGTTAAACTGCTTCTTGTCCTTGTCATTCTCTCCCTGCATGTTGTTAGTTCTACCTGCACCTTTACTGTCAGCCTTTTTAAAGTGTTGGTTTGTGGCATACTCTGCGTCAGAGTCAAGGGCCCAATTCATTAAATGAGCAAAAGTGATGGGATTAGGGTTATCATGTGCCTGCATAGCTACATGCATCGTGTTCCACTTGTCCCTAACAAAAGCACGGTGTTTCTCTGACATGTTATTAATTATCATGTCAAAGGTCTCAGGTTTTTCAGGTAGACCAACCCAATGTACATAGCCAATGTCCCTTACCTCTTTCATGTACTCAGCTGCGGGTTGATTGTCCCGTTGTTTCTTCGCTCGTAGTGCAGCCAGATGTGCACGGAAGTCCGGGCTAAACAATCTCGTTAGTACTGAAAATAAGTCATGAACATCAGACAGCATTCGATTCGCAACAGCAGAGTCAATTGTCAAAGCCACCTCATTATTATGTCTAGCAGCCTTCTTTACAACATCAAGTATCTCAGCAGCAGACATACCTGCAGCATCTTGTCTAATGATTACCTTGACATTATCGATCCACAATGCGATAGAAGTGCCTTTCACCAACGGCGGAAGTCGCTCTGATAGCATTTTCCGTCGTGTGGACTTCTCCTGTGCTGTGGGAATACTGCTGACTACTGCTGGCCTCTGACTCCTTGCTGCCATGCTGAGCTGGTCTTGAATCTGTTGATCTTTTAAGTTTAAAGATTTGTTCATTGCTCTCACAATACCCTCGATAATATGCACAGTTTCATTACCCACATCAGCACTCGACCTTAGAGAATCTGCAAAACGCTGGGCCTCCTCTGGACCACAACCCCTTTCTATCATTTGCACAATAGAAGGCAGTTTTGCAGCTAGCATAGGGTCATCTTGTATAATTTGAAGGGAGTTATTAATGGACGGCAGTGTTGGTGTGCCTGGTGCTTGCCTGAGGTGCCCTGTCCTAGGTGTTTGCACCTCCTCTTCAACGTTGACCTCGAAGCCACCATCAAAGTCCATACTGACAGGCAGAACAAACTTTACACAACAACACGTAGCAGTGTCCTTAACCAAGCTCAAGTACCAAACCCTTGCATGATCAAAGACTCACTCACTTCTCGGTTGTCTAAGAAATGCTCTACTCGCCCTCTCATCAATTATATGTGTGTCAAATGTTAACAAAATTTTCACTCAAACGCTCAAAATGTAAAGATGTACCGACTTAAACAGCTGCTATCCTGTACTCAGACGATACCTGCACGGCTGCAGTTCCCAACAGCCATCACTTCGTCTTACGCTTCAGACTGCCCGCAACTCAACGTTCACTCTCCTGGTTTCGGCAACAGACAATTAGTCCATTAAGTTAGTTGGCATGCCCTTTTAAATGGGAGGACATCAGTGCGCGAACCTTATCAGGGCTCGGACCTTAGAAACGGGATCCCGACCAGCTCAACATAAACTGATCAAGTCACTGCACCATTCTAATGGTCCACACTATTGACCTCACTCCCCAGGACTTACAAGCACAGATACAAATGTACAAAGGAAACGTGCAGGATCTTGCACCGGCACTTGCTTACTCCTCATGTAGCATTTCCTAGGGTATAATGCTCTAGTATGGTCCTTGGCATTGCTCTTTGACTTGCCATGTGATCTGGGTTCGCAGTACAACCTCGCTCAGGTAGTTCGCTCGGTTGCCCGACTACGCGTCTGAGGCAGTACAGTATAATTCAACCCACCCTGGGTTTAAGAGTGGGCTTGCGAATCAATCATGTAACACTCTTTCGTTGCACACCACGAACGTCTCACTGTCTCATAAAAACCTCTTCCGCTTAGTTAACGCTACAGTGGTATCGGCGACAAGGATTAGTTCCTTGTCGTTGTTCGTGGTGCGTTTCCTTTTCTCTCGCAGTTCATTATGTCGCGGCATCCGCGTTCCGGTTCGAGAGCCCGTGCTCGTAGCCCTATAGAGCAAGATCCAGCTTTAGAACTTCAGGATGATGAAGATGTAGACTTATCCGCTGTAGATCCTGCTGTTATGATAAGGCATTTACAAGACACCGGTGCTCTGCCGCAACTAGCCGTTGCTAGTGGATCTGGTGTTCCTTCGCTTGCCCCTACTCCGACGTCGACTCAAAACATCATAGATGGGTTAGAGAAAGTGATTCAGCTTGCGCTGGCTCAGCCTGCACCAGTGGTGGCGCCTCAGCCTGTGCCAACGTCCATTCCGGCACCGGCATCAGCGTCGTCCACCAGTTCAGGGAAGCCTTCTCTTAAATTCCCGGATCCGGCTGTGTTTGAGGGAGATCCAATGAAGTTGGATCCCTGGCTCATGCAAACCGAGATGTATTTGCGTGCGTACGATGTAGATCTACAGACGAGGAGGTCTGTAGAGGTGGCAGCGATGTTTTTGCGAGGAAAAGCATTGGATTGGTGGACTGGGCAGTTTAAGTTAATTGCTTCAGGGAGTCTTGCTGCTTATGGGACGTGGGAATCGTTTGTGACTGCACTTACTGCTGCTTTTAGGCCTGTAGAGCTGCATAAGAGGCATTTAGAGCAGTTGCTGAGTCTCTCACAGGGAAAGACTGACATGCGAAGCTATATTGCAACATTTAATGCATTGAGGTCAAAGGTTCCAAAGGCATTTGCAGAAGAGACTTTGTGTCACTTATTTTTGGCTGGCTGCAGGGCTGATCTTCAGAAAAGCATCTCCCTACAGTATCCCCAGACCTTGGAAGACCACTTCAAGCATGCTGTGACAATATCAGACCTTCCAGGACCGTCTAAGCCTGTGAACCCTGCTCCAAAGTTCTCCCCTGACTCCAAGTCACCAGGCCCGACAAAAACTTCTGCGCAGCCCTGCGCACATTGTGGCAAGGCAGGACACGCAGCAGAGCGTTGCTGGAAATTGCATCCAGAGCTCAGACAACCCAAGCGCAAGTCAAGTACTACTTGATTTGTGGGTCTTCTTTGGTAAAACAGCAGTGTGAGTCCTGTTTATGATGCCAGCCAACTGTTCAGAGCCCCAGTATGGTATTCCTGTTTTGTATGAGCTTGGTCATCTGCAGAATTATTTCCACAGTTGTTACCATAATTTCATGACCCATATTGTAGGTGGGCATGGTTTGTGTAGAGAGTTTCAGACATCCCCCTCTGCCAGTGACCTAGCTAGTCCTGAGAGCATGTGTAAGAGAGATGCAGCTCCTCACCTTATTGATAGTGATGCTCATGTTGTTTTGTTTGTTGATAGTAGTGATAGAGAGGATTCTGTCAGCCAGCTTGTGTCACAGTTGTTACCAGGGACCAGATTGACTGTGCTTTCTTGTTCAAGTCACTGTGGACAGGTGCTGGAAGGGACTACTTCACAGCAATCACATGAATTGCTACTTTCGGCTACTGTTTTGGCTGCATTGGGTTTATCTTCCACCACTATGTGCACACCCCATTGCAATTCCCATACAGGCTTGCCCTTGTTTAGTTGTTTGGTACAGTCTGGCTGTCTCGGTGTGAAGAAGAAGCCACTGCCTGCAACCTGTTTTGACTCTTTTGTCCAGCTAGACAGTAGATACATTGTGGATGGTCCTGATCTTTCAGCTACTTGTATTGAGTTTGAGGGAACTCTTGCTGGTAGGACTGTCAGGATTTTGTTAGACAGTGGAGCATCTGCAAATTTTATTGATGATAAACTTGTGCAGGAGCTTGCCCTTCCCACTGAATCTTTGAGTTCACATGTTACTGTAAGAGTGGCTGATGGTAGAACATCTATGGTAGGACATAGTGTGTCAACTGACCTGACTGTTGGGACATTGGGTTTTAGAGTCACCTGCCTCCCTACTGAGTTGATGTATTATGATCTTGTCTTGGGCAAACCTTGGCTCACTGCTTTTAACCCAGTTGTTAATTGGAAATTGAATGCTGTGTCCTTGACTCATGACAACAAAACACATGTATTGTTGGGGTGTCAGAGGTCAGGCATGCCAGAATATGTGATCTCATCTATGGAAGTAGAAGAGATGGTGAAGTTGGGTGAATCAATCTATGTTGTTCAATTAAATGCAGTGACTGATAGTCCAGATACTGATGCACACAATGTGCCAGAGTTGGAGGAGCTTTTGCAGGAGTTTAAGGATGTACTGTCTGGACTTCCTGAAGGCCTCCCTCCTTCTCGTGCTGGAGACCACCATATCAGATTGGAGCCGGACGCAACTCCTCCAGCCTCTCGTATATATCCACTGTCTGGAGCTCAGCTTGCTGAACTTCGTGCGCAGTTACAGGAGCTCCTGGAGCGAGGCTTCATCCGCCCATCAACCTCACCCTTTGGTGCACCCATTTTATTTGTTCCAAAAAAAGATGGTGGCTGGCGTTTGTGTATTGACTATAGAGCTTTGAATAGGATTACTGTTAGGAACCAGCATCCTTTGCCTAGAATTGATGAGATGTTTGAACAACTTCATGGTAGTTGTATCTTTTCTAAACTTGATCTGGCTTCTGGTTATCATCAGATACGTATGCAGGAAGACAGTATAGAAAAGACTGCATTTAAGACCCGTTATGGCCATTATGAATTTACTGTGATGCCTTTTGGATTGACTAATGCACCTGCCACCTTTCAGGCTGTAATGAACTCTGTCTTGGCTCCCTTTCTTGACAGATTTGTACTGGTATACCTAGATGATATCCTTATCTATTCTAAATCCGTTGCAGAACATATGGAGCATTTGAGAACTGTCTTGTCAGTGCTGAGGGAACATAAATTTTACTGTAAAAGGTCTAAGTGTGAATTTGCTGCCAAGCAGGTGGAATACCTTGGGCACCTGTTGACACCGGATGGGATTAAGGTGGATCCTAGGAAGGTTGCTGCCATTCAGGATTGGCCCACTCCTTGTAATGTGTCACAGTTGAGAGGGTTCCTTGGGTTGACACAGTACTATGACACTTTTATTGACCATTTTGCAGATGTTGCTTATCCTATGACTGAGTTGCTTAAGAAGGATGTGCCTTGGACCTGGGAGGGACCCCAGAGGGAAGCCTTCATTGCATTGAAAGATCTTGTTTCTTCTCCTCCTTGTTTGTTGATGCCTGATTTAGACAAACCTTTTGTTGTACATGTAGATGCCTCAGGCTTTGCTGTGGGTGCTGTTTTGCAGCAGGATCAAGGCCAGGGACTGCAGCCCGTCGCCTTCGAGTCCAGGAAACTCCAGCCCCCTGAGAGGAAGTTGGCCCCGTATGACCGAGAATTATTGGCTCTTGTTCATGCTTTGCTTAAATGGAAACATTTATTGCTGGGTGCTAAGTTTACTGTACACACTGATCAGCAGGCTTTAAAGTACTTACTGACTGCTCCTGTTAGGACTAGTAGGCAGGAACGTTGGCTCACTGAGATTATGAGGTTTATGCCTGATATAAAGTATGTTAAAGGCACTGATAATGTGGTTGCAGATGCCTTGTCTAGGCGTGTTGACCTTGCAGTGATGCATGTCTCCTCTGTTGCTGTCTCTTCTCTCTTACAAGAGATTGCCTTGCTTTGTGTTTCTGATCCCACAGTTGCTAAACTTGTGGATGAAGGTGTTTTGGTATTGAGAGACTCTGTACCTTATTCTGTGCAATCAGGGAAGGTCTATGTACCTGATGCATTGAGAGAAAAGGTGCTGAGAGAGTGCCATACCACACCCTTTTCTGGCCATCTTGGTATTAACAAGATGTATGAGCTAGTGTGCAGGGAGTTTTGGTGGCCACGTCTCAGCTCATCAGTCAGGGACTTTTGCAGGTCTTGTGACACCTGCCAGCGCACTAAAGGAACTGGAGCCGTACCTTATGGTTTGCTTCAGCCACTGCCCATTCCAGATGGACCTTGGCAGAGCGTTTCCCTTGATTTAGTGACTGATTTACCTGTCTGTTGTGGGTTTGATTCTATTGTGGTATTTGTGGATAGGTTTTCTAAGTTGTGTGTCTTGGCTGCATGCACTAAAACCCTCAATGCACCTCAACTTGCACAACTATTTATAGACAGGGTCTTTGTGAGATTTGGAATGCCTACCTCCATTGTGAGTGATAGAGATCCAAGGTTCACTAGCCATTTTTGGAAGGCCTTTGTTAAATTATTGGGTACTGAGATTGCTATGTCTACTGCTTACCACCCTCAGACAGACGGGCAGACAGAGAGAATGAATCGGACCATGGAAGACATGTTAAGAGGGTTTGTGGGGCCGAGACAGGATGACTGGTGCAAGTATTTAAGCATGGTGGAGTTTGCTTACAATAACTCTCTCCAGGCTTCCACACTGCAGACACCCTTCTTCCTGAATCACGGGCGCCATCCCCTTACTCCCTTGTCTTCTGCTGTTCCTTCACGTTCTGCGAATCCTGCTGTGTCTGAGTGGGTTGAGGGGCTGCAGACTGCCTTGAAAAGTGCCAAGTCTAATCTTGCCTCTGCACAGCAACGGCAGAAGTCTTATGCAGATAGAAAGAGACGAGACCACCCTTTCAAGATGGGGGACCAGGTGTTGCTGGCTGCAAGGAAGAACCAGCTTTCACCTGGGCTCTCGTCAAAACTATCAGCTAAGTATTTTGGGCCCTTTACTATTGCTGCAGCAGTTGGTACTCGTGCTTTTAGACTTATCTTGCCTGAGACTGTGAACATTCATCCTGTGTTTCATGTTTCCCAGCTGAAACCTTATGTGTCTTCATCTGTACCAGTGACTGTTACTTCACCACCTCCTTTGTATGCAGATAAGCGTGGCGGCGTTTATGAAGTTGAGGCCATCATTGCTAAAAAGAGGGTTGGAAAGTCTTGGCGGTACTTGGTCAAATGGATGGGCTATGATGAGACTGAGAACACTTGGGAGCCCCTTGCCCATGTTCGCCACTTGGCAGACGACGTGGCAGCTGCCCCAGTCCTTTCTTAAGTCCCACTTGCGGGCATCCCTTGTTGAGCCACTTGCGGCCTTGAGACTTTTCCAGCCATTTGCGGCTGATGACCCTTGGACTTCGCCAGCCAGCTTGGATCTGGGAGGGAGGGAGGGTGGAAGGGTCTGGGAGGGGGATTCGTGAATTGGGACTTGCATGCATGTCTCTTATTTATATGCTTTGCATGGGTTATGTTTCCTTGACCCACGGCTCCATTTTGTGATGCACTTGCTGTGGCAGTGTAGCTGCAAATTGTAGTTCCGTGCATGAGTAACTTGCTTTGGTATCTTACCCATGAGATACACTATGTGGTAGTTAGTTGTGTATAGCTTGCTGCTCTAGACGATATGCCTTATGCCTTTAGTTGGAAAGCCACCTCAAGCGAAGGTTACACTGCAGTGCAGGGTAACTGGACCTAAGGTTTGGACAAGTGCTAGTCTAATGACTCAACCTAATTGTTTCATCACTGGTGTGAGTGCTGTCTAGAGAGTTCGTCCCCTAAGTTAGAGGATCCGCCTTGCAGACGATAGTCCTTAGAATGTTAAGGTATTCGAGCATTGAGCAGATGAGTCCCTCGTCTGTGTCGTGCTAAATTGCTTTGTGGACTTCATCCTCTGACTTGCTGGTTTGGTAACTATAGGAGGTGTGATTATCTATAGTTACAGTAAGCAGGGTTCGTGATACCCCTGTCTTACGTTTTGTGGCCCCATTGCCATAAACAACTTCTCATAGCTTATGCCAAGGGGGAGGGCATGTAGCATTTCCTAGGGTATAATGCTCTAGTATGGTCCTTGGCATTGCTCTTTGACTTGCCATGTGATCTGGGTTCGCAGTACAACCTCGCTCAGGTAGTTCGCTCGGTTGCCCGACTACGCGTCTGAGGCAGTACAGTATAATTCAACCCACCCTGGGTTTAAGAGTGGGCTTGCGAATCAATCATGTAACACTCTTTCGTTGCACACCACGAACGTCTCACTGTCTCATAAAAACCTCTTCCGCTTAGTTAACGCTACACCTCAGGAGGTTATCGTACGAGCTCAAAAAGACGCGGGACAGTCTGAAACTCCAAACAAAGCTTCAACTTCTCAAAATAACTACACTCACATAACAGATTCTCAATCTGAGCTACACAAGGACAACGCTGGCGGACCTCGGAGACTCCGACGGAAGCCTCGACAAGGTGAAAGGAAGATATTAAACACTCAACACACGGTGAGAAAACGGCAGGTACTTAAGTGAATGAATCTCAACCGCTGCAAGGTTGGTCTACTTAAGTAATGATACCAGGAACTGGCGCGCGATGCGACCAAGCTCGAAAGTGCCCGAAAGTCGATCTAATACCGGGCCAAGTCAAACGGAAATGAAAATGCTGCACCTATAGCAAGGTTACAAGCAAGATGTGTGCATTATAGCTACACTTTGGCAACCACATCGTATACCTATCCATTGTCTGCACTCCCCGGTGGGCGTCCCCTAACACGGATCTACGCTACAGAGGTATCGAAGGGAATGTGAGGCCCCTTAGCACTCACTGCGAATATGATTTACCTTTGTTTTGGAGTTGGCGCTGGCTGTCGGCTGTTCGACTAAGGGATGCAACGAATCCCGCCTGTGCTACCTAACCAAACACAAGGATTACTTTACAACGAGAATGTCCTCCTAGCTTACTTAGCTGTAGCAAGTCTAACGTAGCTTACGGATGAACACAAAAGCCTTTTTGGTGGGAAGTCTATAGCAAGATCGTCCCAGGCATGAACTCTGAATGGCTGCTCAGCCAAGCGGTGTAGCATTTCCTAGGGTATAATGCTCTAGTATGGTCCTTGGCATTGCTCATTGACTTGCCATGTGATCTGGGTTCGCAGTACAACCTCGCTCAGGTAGTTCGCTCGGTTGCCCGACTACGCGTCTGAGGCAGTACAGTATAATTCAACCCACCCTGGGTTTAATAAGAGTGGGCTTGCGAATCAATCATGTAACACTCTTTCCAAGCACACCACAAATTGTCTGATTCCTAAACCTCTTCCGCTAAGCTATACTACAGTGGTATCGGCGACAAGGATAGTTCCTTGTCGTTCGTTTGTGGTGAGTTCTTTCTTTCGTGCTTAGAGATGTCTCGCAATCCTCGTTCGGGGTCTCGAGCCCGTGCACATAGCCCAGGTCGTGTTGACCCAGATCCTTCTGTAGATCCCTCTGTTGATGAGGATATAGATGTTTCGGATGTAGATCCAGCTCTCATGATTAGGCATTTGGTCTCTATCGGTGCTCTACCCGCAGAGGTTGCTGCGGCAGGATCTAGTGTTCCGTCGATTGCTCCACCTGATGCCACGACCCAGAACCTCTTGGATGGATTTGCAGAAATCATTCAGTGGGCTTTAGCGCAGCCTGTTCCTGTTGTCACGACTCAGCCTATGCCAACGGCTACTGCGGCATCGGCTTCCGTCTCTTCGGGTTCAGGGAAGCCCTCCCTGAAGTTTCCTGATCCACCCGTATTTGAAGGGGATGCAATGAAGCTTGATCCTTGGCTAATGCAGTGCGAAATGTACTTGAGGGCATATGGGATAGATCTCGCATCTACTCGTGCAGTGGAAGTCGCGTCGATGTTTCTGAGGGGCAAGGCTCTTGATTGGTGGACAGGGCAATTTCATCTGATTGCTTCTGGCAGTTTGTCAGCCTATGGGACGTGGGGTGATTTTGTGTCAGCTCTGACAGTGGCATTTAGGCCTGTAGAGTTGCACAAACGGTACCTGGAGCAGCTGCTCAATCTTTCGCAGGGCAAACAGGATATGAGAACATATATTGCTACGTTTAATGCTTTACGTGCAAAGGTTCCAAGTGCATTTGCTGAGGACACTCTGTGCCACTTGTTTTTGCAGGGCTGCAGGGCAGATTTGCAAAAACCCATCTCGCTACAGTATCCCAAGACACTTGTGGACCTTTTCAAGCATGCAGTAACTATTTCAGATATCCCCAGTCACTCCAGGACGCCGCACCAACCTCCAAAAGGCCCAAGCGACTCCAAGAGCCCTGGTACTTCCAAACCTGCCACGCAGACTTGCACGCATTGTGGCAAGCCTGGGCACGCAGCTGAGCGGTGCTTCCAATTGCACCCAGAGCTCAGAAAGCAACGTCACAAATCAAACACCACTTGATTTGGTGTTCTTCTTTGGTATTGCAGCAGTGTGAGACCTGCCTCAGATGTCTGCCAACTGTCCCGTTACTCAGTATGGGATTCCTATCGTGTATGGACTTGGTACCCTGCAGGATTTCTTTCACAGTTGTTGCCATTCTTTTATGACCCATTATGTGGATGGGCATGGTATATGTAGAGAGTTTCAGACATCCCCCCATGCCAGTGACCTAGCTAGTCCTGTGTGCATGTTTAAGAGAGATGCAGCTCCTCACCTTCCTTCTAGTGATGCTCATGTTGTCTTGTTTGTTGATAGTAGTAACAGGGAGTGTACTGTTAGCCAGCTTGTGTCACAACTATTGCCAGGGACAAGATTGACAGTGTTCTCTTGTCAAGGCAGTTGTGAACAGGTGCTGGAAGGGACTACACAACAACAGTCTCATGATTTATTACTCTCGGCTTCTGTTTTGGATGCACTGGGTCTTACTTCCACCTTTATGTGCACACCCCACTGCAGTTCCAATACAGGCTTGCCCTTGTTTCGTTGCCTGGTTCAGACTGGTTGTCTTAGTGTGAAGAAGAAACCCCTGCCCGCAACTTCTTTTGACTCTTTTGTACAGTTAAACACTAGCCAGACTGTGAATGGTCCTGATCTTTCCTCTACGTGCATTGAATTTGAGGGAATTCTTGCTGATAGACCTGTCAGGATTTTGTTGGACAGTGGGGCCTCTGCAAATTTTATTGATAATAAACTTGTGCAGGAGCTTGCCCTTCCCACTGCTTCCTTAAGTTCACATGTTGCTATTCGTGTTGCTGATGGTAGGACCTCTATAGTAGAGAGTAGTGTGGCAATTGACCTGACTGTGGGGTCTCTGGATTTTGGAGTCACCTGTCTCCCCACAGAGTTGGCATACTATGACCTTGTTTTAGGGAAACCTTGGTTGACTATGTTTAATCCGGTTGTAAATTGGAAGCTAAATGCAGTGTCATTGATTCATTCTGATAGGACACATGTACTTGTGGGCTGCCAAAGGTCAGGTGTACCTGAGTATGTGATCTCCTCCATAGAAGTGGAAGAGTTGGTCCAGCTGGGTGAACCAATGTATCTGATTCAGCTTAATGCAGTGACCGAACCCTCCTTAGATACTAATACATATAACGTGCCAGAGTTGGAGCAGCTTTTGCAGGAATTTAAAGATGTCCTTTCAGGACTGCCTCAGGGCCTGCCTCCCTCTCGTGCTAGAGACCACTATATTAGATTGGAGCCGGGCGCAGTTCCTCCAGCCTCCCGCATTTATCCACTGTCCGGAGCCCAGCTTGCTGAACTTCGTGCACAGTTGCAGGAGCTCCTAGAGAGCGGCTTCATCCGCCCATCGACTTCCCCTTTTGGTGCACCTATCCTGTTCGTCCCGAAGAAGGATGGTGGTTGGCGTTTGTGTATTGACTATAGAGCCTTGAACAGGGTTACAGTGAGAAATCAACACCCTTTACCTAGGATTGATGAAATGTTTGAGCAGTTGCATGGAAGTTGTGTGTTTTCTAAGCTTGACCTTGCCTCTGGCTACCACCAGATTCGTATGCATGAGGATAGCATAGAAAAGACTGCTTTTAAAACCCGTTATGGTCATTATGAGTTCACTGTCATGCCTTTTGGGTTAACTAATGCTCCTGCCACTTTTCAATCTGTTATGAATACTATCCTGGCTCCCTTTCTGGATAGGTTTGTGTTGGTTTACCTGGATGACATCCTGATATATTCTAAGTCTGTTGAAGAACACATGGAGCACTTACGTATTATCCTGTCAGTGCTTAGGGAACATAAATTCTATTGTAAAAGATCTAAATGTGAGTTTGTTTCTAAGCAGGTGGAATACTTGGGACACTTGTTGACACCCCAAGGGATTATGGTGGATCCGAGGAAGGTTGCAGCCATCCGGGACTGGCCCACTCCCTTGAATGTGTCACAGTTGAGAGGTTTCTTAGGCTTGACTCAATACTATGACATATTTATGGATCATTTTGCACATGTTGCGTATCCTCTTACTGAGTTGCTCAAAAAGGATGTGCCATGGACTTGGGAGGGACCCCAAGCCCAAGCCTTCATTGCATTGAAGGATCTTGTGTCCTCTCCTCCATGTTTGTTAATGCCAGACTTAGACAAACCTTTTGTTGTGCATGTAGATGCCTCAGGCTTTGCTGTGGGTGCTGTTTTGCAGCAGGATCAAGGCCAGGGACTGCAGCCCGTCGCCTTCGAGTCCAGGAAACTCCAGCCCCCTGAGAGAAAATTGGCCCCGTATGACAGAGAATTATTGGCTCTTGTTCATGCTTTGCTTAAATGGAAACATTTGTTGCTGGGAGCTAAATTTACAGTTCACACTGATCAGCAGGCTTTAAAGTACTTACTGACTGCTCCTGTTAGGACTAGTAGGCAGGAACGTTGGCTCACTGAGATTATGAGGTTTATGCGTGATATAAAGTATGTTAAAGGCACTGATAATGTGGTTGCAGATGCCTTGTCTAGGCGTGTTGACCTTGCAGTGATGCATGTCTCCTCTGTTGCTGTCTCTTCTCTCTTACAAGAGATTGCCTTGCTTTGTGTTTCTGATCCCACAGTTGCTAAACTTGTGGATGAAGGTGTTTTGGTATTGAGAGACTCTGTACCTTATTCTGTGCAATCAGGGAAGGTCTATGTACCTGATGCATTGAGAGAAAAGGTGCTGAGAGAGTGCCATACCACACCCTTTTCTGGCCATCTTGGTATTAACAAGATGTATGAGCTAGTGTGCAGGGAGTTTTGGTGGCCACGTCTCAGCTCATCAGTCAGGGACTTTTGCAGGTCTTGTGACACCTGCCAGCGCAGTAAAGGAACTGGAGCCGTACCTTATGGTTTGCTTCAGCCACTGCCCATTCCAGATGGACCTTGGCAGAGCGTTTCCCTTGATTTAGTGACTGATTTACCTGTCTGTTGTGGGTTTGATTCTATTGTGGTATTTGTGGATAGGTTTTCTAAGTTGTGTGTCTTGGCTGCATGCACTAAAACCCTCAATGCACCTCAACTTGCACAACTATTTATAGACAGGGTCTTTGTGAGATTTGGAATGCCTACCTCCATTGTGAGTGATAGAGATCCAAGGTTCACTAGCCATTTTTGGAAGGCCTTTGTTAAATTATTGGGTACTGAGATTGCTATGTCTACTGCTTACCACCCTCAGACAGACGGGCAGACAGAGAGAATGAATCGGACCATGGAAGACATGTTAAGAGGGTTTGTGGGGCCGAGACAGGATGACTGGTGCAAGTATTTAAGCATGGTGGAGTTTGCTTACAATAACTCTCTCCAGGCTTCCACACTGCAGACACCCTTCTTCCTGAATCACGGGCGCCATCCCCTTACTCCCTTGTCTTCTGCTGTTCCTTCACGTTCTGCAAATCCTGCTGTGTCTGAGTGGGTTGAGGGGCTGCAGACTGCCTTGAAAAGTGCCAAGTCTAATCTTGCCTCTGCACAGCAACGGCAGAAGTCTTATGCAGATAGAAAGAGACGAGACCACCCTTTCAAGATGGGGGACCAGGTGTTGCTGGCTGCAAGGAAGAACCAGCTTTCACCTGGGCTCTCGTCAAAACTATCAGCTAAGTATTTTGGGCCCTTTACTATTGCTGCAGCAGTTGGTACTCGTGCTTTTAGACTTATCTTGCCTGAGACTGTGAACATTCATCCTGTGTTTCATGTTTCCCAGCTGAAACCTTATGTGTCTTCATCTGTACCAGTGACTGTTACTTCACCACCTCCTTTGTATGCAGATAAGCGTGGCGGCGTTTATGAAGTTGAGGCCATCATTGCTAAAAAGAGGGTTGGAAAGTCTTGGCGGTACTTGGTCAAATGGATGGGCTATGATGAGACTGAGAACACTTGGGAGCCCCTTGCCCATGTTCGCCACTTGGCAGACGACGTGGCAGCTGCCCCAGTCCTTTCTTAAGTCCCACTTGCGGGCATCCCTTGTTGAGCCACTTGCGGCCTTGAGACTTTTCCAGCCATTTGCGGCTGATGACCCTTGGACTTCGCCAGCCAGCTTGGATCTGGGAGGGAGGGAGGGTGGAAGGGTCTGGGAGGGAGAGGGATCATGAATTGGGACTTGCATGCATGTCTCTTGTTCATATGCTTTGCATGGGTTATGTTTCCTTGACCCACGGCTCCATTTTGTGATGCACTTGCTGTGGCAGTGTAGCTGCAAATTGTAGTTCCGTGTCTGCATGACTTGCTTTAGTATCTTACCCATGAGATACACTATGTGGTAGTTAGCTGTGTATGGCTTGCTGCTCTAGACAATATGCCTTATGCCTGTGCTGGAAAGCCACCTCAAGCGAAGGTTACACTGCAGTGCAGGGTAACTGGACCTAAGGTTTGGACAAGTGCTAGTCTATTGACTCACCCTAATTGTTTCATCACTGGTGTGAGTGCTGTCTAGAGAGTTCGTCCCCTAGGTTAGAGGATCCGCCTTGTAGACGATAGTCCTTAGAATGTTAAGGTGTTCGGGCATTGAGCAGATGAGTCCCTCGTCTGTGTCGTGCTAACTTGCTTTGTGGACTTCATCCTCTGACTTGCTGGTTTGGTAACTATAGGAGGTGTGATTATCTATAGTTACAGTAAGCAGGGTTCGTGATACCCCTGTCTTACGTTTGTGGCTCCATTGCCATAAACACCATCTCATAGCTTATGCCAAGGGGGAGGGCATGTAGCATTTCCTAGGGTATAATGCTCTAGTATGGTCCTTGGCATTGCTCATTGACTTGCCATGTGATCTGGGTTCGCAGTACAACCTCGCTCAGGTAGTTCGCTCGGTTGCCCGACTACGCGTCTGAGGCAGTACAGTATAATTCAACCCACCCTGGGTTTAAGAGTGGGCTTGCGAATCAATCATGTAACACTCTTTCCAAGCACACCACAAATTGTCTGATTCCTAAACCTCTTCCGCTAAGCTATACTACAAGCGGACTGGATGTGCCTGGCGGTTCACGTGATCTCCGTGACCACCGTTATTCATGTGGGCGATCACTAAACACATATCATGGTTTAACTCACGACAATAATACTATCTGGCCAGTCTGGCACATGGGTGCCAGGCATGGGTAAAGCTGGCTTAAAACGTTTTACAAAATTAGGCCAGGTGCATCTAGCACCCAGATCCACGTTCTTAGCCTTGTGGCACCCAGAGCGTCTGCGAGGCTCGACAACTCATGTCCAATGGCTCTACATCTGTAACTTAACATGCTGCTTGTACAACTGCAAGGTCCTCCCCCTTTCTCTCTCTCTCTCTCTCTCTCTCTCTCTCTCTCTCTCTCTCTCTCTCTCTCTCTCTCTCTCTCTCTCTCTCTCTCTCTCTCTCTCTCTCTCTCTCTCTCTATACTCGTGGCTCGTGACTCGTGGTAGGAGCATTGCTTCTTGAAGGTGACTAAAACTGAATTTGTCAAGCCCCTAGAGGCTGTCTCAACGGTCTTCCCCGGTCTTGAACTTCACAACACCCTCACATTCTAATCCCAGGTTCGTATCTTTTCTTCTCCCAGGATCGATGCGATCCTGCAATAAATGACACGTGGTGCGAATTGGCCAGGTCGAAGCCTCCACCTGCACGATCCTAATAGCTGCCAAGGAAGTTGGCAGTCACGAACGTCTGAACTTATGCCTCCGGGGACCAGCACACGAGCCGTAGACTTATTTTCTCGGATCCAGGAGTAATCTGCTGTATTGCATTGGTTTGTCGAAAAGTTATCATTTGGACATGTTCCGCATCACTACGTGTGCTGTAGTTTCCGCCCTGCTGTTATGGGCGACGCCTTCAATTGGGGAACTCGTAGCAAATGGGACCTGCAGTCAAAATGTTCCGACTTTAACTAGCAAGGGGTATGGGATTGTTACAGCTTTGAGTGACACTGCGACGGTGCGTTAAGGCCATCGCATCAACCTTGGATCGGCCACACTTGGTTCGACATTCTTTGAATATAGAAAATTATTTAGTCTTTAAGATTGACGGAATGTTGTGGATCTGGATGTTCATTGTAGCTTCGAAGCACGGTTTCACCGGCGTATTGTGCGTTTTGCACATTGCTAATTTATCGGAATGATGATTCCTAGGTTGAAGTGAGGGTTGAAGCGCGCGAGAAGACAGCAGCAGGCGCAAGGAACACTGCCTCACGTTCTATCCAAAACATAACAAACTCAATGGTCAAAGTAAGAAGATCCAGCCCCACTTGTAGAGGCCGAGGAGAATAGGAACTCACATTTACGTCAATGAAATGTGGAAAAGAAGACTCATGGACCGGCAAGAGAACCCAATGAGCAATTGCATCCCACTTTTATCTCTATCATGGATTCACAAACAGATTCTAAGTGGCACAGCCGACTCAATAGCCAAATTCGCCAGGACCTTCCATTTTTATTCCTCCTTCCTCAAGTCAGGCATATGCATGGCCATGATTTTTACCAATCTACACATGGACTGATTTGTATTGGGCGGCTTCGTGTTTTGCAAAATGTGGCCTCATTGCCACATGTTCGCCTCAATGAAGCAAGAGTGGAATGTCTGTGCAAACACCTCAACAATAACTGCGCATTGACGAGCAAAAAATGTCAGTGTTCAAGTTAACAACCATTTTCTGTTGGTTATGGGTGTGATTCTCGGGTCCTGCTGGCTATTGTCGTGAGAAACTCATGCAACCTGAAGCAGGCCCTAACTGATGGCTGTTTGCAGGATACTGGTAATGATAACATTGCGTTGACGACAACATACGTTTCAGTAGATCCAGAGTTCATTTACGATACAAACACGTCCCAGAGGATTGGGATCTCGGTGAGTGCGGTCGGGTCACAAAGGCTCTTATGGCCCCGTTGAAAGTCAAGGTCTGCGACTTACTGTCATATGAATGCAGGGGTATACATTTTCGAACACCCTGCTGATTGGCATCCGAAATGTCACAGCTGACGTCCTCGCACAGGTCATCGATGACGTGCTGAGCAACATAGAGAATGGCCAGGTTTCCGTCAACCAGATTTCGGTGAGCTAGAGGCCCTGTTGGTGCTTTCCCTTCCGCTATGTATGACGGCCAATGACAGTCACAGATAGCGTGCAATTGTGAAGCATCTGCACGAGGTTGTGAGCCATTTTGCTTGGAGAACAAGGCTCCCTAGGTCTTCCCAAGGTTTCCTGAATGCATTCGGATTTTTGCCATCCAGTCTGTTGGCTCGATGGCACAGGATTGCAGCTTGTTGCGATTGAAGCACTGCCAACAGACCAGATGCCTATGATTGAAACAAAGTACTGACATTTGACCAAATTTGGAGCAGAAGTGGAAAGAAGATTCAATTAAGGGCGGGGGGGGGGGGGAGAGGTTGGGGAAAGAGGTTGGCAGATGTCCCACTCATGTTTGTGCAAAATTCCCCCCCCCCCCGGCTCGCCACACACACACACACACACACACACACACACACACACACACACACACACACACACACACACACACACACACACGCGCGCGCGCGCGCGCGCGCGCGCGCGCGCTCACAGTGCGGAGATGGGGGGTGGGGAAACGAGAGATGGAGGCTCAGGGGATCTAAATGAGGATCAGAAAGAAGGGCGAGAAGGAGCACCTGATGCCTGCATGTGGGGGGATGGCACGACAAGTTGGCATATGAGGGGATAGAGGTGCTTCCACACCAGCGGATGCCGAGGACCATTCACATGTCCGAGGCAGGATGCTCATTTTTAGTGTGGTGTGGTTCCAAGAAAGTTTAATGAGTTTCATATTGAACAGGGCAACCCTGCTCTAGGTTGTAAGGTGGAAAAAGAGGGGGAATTATGATCGTGCTAGAAATTTAACAACTTCGAAAGGGAAGCAGTCCCAAGCATTCAATTTATTCGGAAAGCATGTTTTATGTTGGGCGGCTCGCAGTTTGGTCTGTCACCTGCCACAAAGGCCCGTCTCTGGAGCGAGGCCCGAAATGCTGCAGTCCAGGACGCCTACTACTCTGCAAAACTGTATGCTGACGTACGCAACCATTCTCTTGTTCCCCGAGAGCTTAGCCATGAAACTGAGATCCGTGCCCATCCCTGAAAGGTCTAAACATTGTTTGGTACAACTTTGAACCAATTCAGTTCTGCAAGATGAGGTAAGCTCACCTATGTCATCGAGTTGGTGTGCCATCTGTTATGCTTGTCCAGAGGTGTGCTTATTGAGATTCAGCAGTCGTGGTCGCATAAAGCAGTGCATATTTGTTCTTCTCAGACTGGGCGGGTCCAGATGTGTGTGTGTGTGTGTGTGTGTGTGTGTGTGTGTGTGTGTGTGTGTGTGTGTGTGTGTGTGTGTGTGTGTGTGTGTGTGTGTGTGTGTGTGTGTGTATGTGTGTGTGTGTGTGCGCGCGCGTGCGCGCGCGCGTATGCATGTGTGTTTGTGTTTAAATGTGGTGGCGTCCCTGTCGGTGTATGCGAGAGAGAGAGAGAGAGAGAGAGAGAGAGAGAGAGAGAGAGAGAGAGAGAGAGAGAGAGAGAGAGAGAGAGAGAGAGAGAGAGAGAGAGAGAGAGAGAGAGAGAGAGAGCGCGTCTGCGTGCATATGCGACTGTGTTTGTATGTAATTTTGGTGGTGTACCTGTCTGTGTATGCAAGAGGCTGTGTGTGTGTGTGTGTGTAGATGTTTGAGCAGATGTGTGTGTGTGTGTGTATGTGTGTGTGTGTGTGTGTGTGTGTGTGTGTGTGTGTGTGTGTGTGTGTGTGTGTGTGTGTGTGCTAGGGTGGCTGTGGTGTGCGTGCATCTTCATGTGTGGACTTCCCAGTCTGTGCAGGCACACACGCGCTTGTGTGCAGGCGTACATCCGTGGCTATGTGCATGTTCGTCGTGGCACGCAGAAAGGCAATCGCTGGGTGGTTGGAGGTCTAGTATAATGCATTGGCCATCGGTGAGTTGCAGGCCCTGGGAGAGAGTCTCGGGGGCGTAGCCTCCTTCCAGGAGCAGAGTGCAAACAGCGGACCCTCCTACAGCGATAATCTCTTCGACTCCAAAGGAGGTGGGTCAAGCTTTTCCCCTGAACCTTGCTAAGAATCATACACTCGGCAGAGGCAGAGCATGCGTTGCGCTACTTGAGTTACATATTTTTTAAGCAAGATTGAGCTATGTGTGTGTGTGTGTGTGTGTGTGTGCGCGCGCGCGCGCGCGTGCGCGCGTGCGCCTGGGTGCGCCTGCGTGCGCGCCCTCTTGTTTATGTGCGCAGGCATCCTTATGTGCATGTGAATGCGTGTGTGTAATTGTGTTTGTGCCTGCATGCATGTGCGGACGTGGGTGTATGTATATGTGTGTGCGCGCGCGGGAGCATGGGTGAGTGGGTGGGTGGATGAGGGACGTATATTTATGGCCTTGCAGGCATGCGTGCCAGAGAGAGAGAGAGAGAGAGAGAGAGAGAGGAGAGAGAGAGAGAGAGAGAGAGAGAGAGAGAGAGAGAGAAGAGAGAGAGAGAGAGAGAGAGAGAGAGAGAGAGAGAGAGAGAGAGAGAGAGAGAGAGAGAGAGAGAAAGAGCGTGAGAGAGAGAGAGCGTGAGAGGGGGGGATAGGGAGATTGTGCGCGTGCTTGCATATTTTCGCGGGGGTCTGTAGACTTGAAGCACTAGGGAGATTAGTGGGCTTTGTGCGCGTGCATGCACAGGCTCTCTCTCTCTCTCTCTCTCTCTCTCTCTCTCTCTCTCTCTCTCTCTCTCTCTCTCTCTCTCTCTCTCTCTCTCTCTCTCTCTCTTTCTCACTCTCTCTCTCCTTCCCACTCTCCCTCATTCTCTCTCACTCACTCACTCACTCACTCACTCTCTCTCTCTCTCTCTCTCTCTCTCTCTCTCTCTCTCTCTCTCTCTCGCTCTCTCTCTCTCTCTCTCTCTCTCCACACACACACACACACACACACACACAACACACACACACACACACACACACACACACACACACACACACACACACATACACACACACACACACACACACACTCACAGGCAGTCATTCGCGAATATGCACTCTCTCATACATACGCGCACATATGGACAAACAAAACACATGCACACACCCTCGCATTCAGAGACAGCACGATAACCTTTTCAGGGAGGGAGGAGGGAGGAGGGAGGGAGAAGGACACAGCGAGACAGTGGGGTTTAGGGAGGAAATGTGATGCGGCATGCTTCTAGTCGACGATGGTCCTGCCTATAGCACATGCAGGTTCAGGCATTGTGCCGTATGACTATGGATATTGTCTTTGGTAGCGTCGTGTTGGTTACAGTTCTGTCACAACTGAATCTCCTCATGACATCCCGGAGGTTGTGTGCAGGGAGTTCTGTCAGCAGCTACACAGGCGCCCCAGTTTCAATCGGCTCACAAACCATTTCTATTGAGGTTGAAACAGTTTACAATCTCAGGCCGAAAGCAGCGGCTGCAAGTACTGCCGCTCCGATCCTTGGAGGTTAAAATCAGTGCCACGCTGTCCCCACAACCCTTGAGCATGCGAGTCTGCCACGCATGATGGCCATGAGTACACCAATTTGGCCCGCGCCCAACGAGATTCCGATTTGCTTCGTCGTGGTTTGCCCCTCACACCAGACCAATCTGAAGGATATGGTGTAGAAGATTTTTTTTTTTTTTTTTTTTTTCCGTTCATGCAGCGCTCCCAATGCGCGCTAACCCCATCTGGGTCTTGAGCTAAGCCTTGTGTGTTCACAAGTAGAGGCAAATCTTTTCTGTGCGGACATGGATCTCCATGATGGGCACTCCTTGGCTGATGGTACATTAGCTAAGAAGGTGAGGGGCTTTACACCCCGTATGCGCAGATTTGTGTTCATCAAACAGTACGTACCCAGTGCAAAGGTAGCCGGGATGTGGATGAGGTTGAATCGTTTTGATGTAAGGCACAGATCATTTTGTTGGTTGTATATTTGCGCCTCTAATGCGCTAAGTGCCTTCCTTTGAGGAGGATCAATGACTCTCACAGTGGGTACCAGGATGTTTTATCATCTTTGGTAATGGGCTGTGAACTACATCTGAGTGCCACCATTGTAATCCCCCTTTTCAGAGGTGGTATCTGTTACTTGGGGACCGTCCCTAAAGTTTCACAGGTTTAAGGAGTTTCATGCTCCTCCATCACTGTCTTCTGCCAGCTGTTGATACCTCAACTATTGCCAGGTGGGTTCAGAACCAGCCCAATCCCAATATGCAATTCTTCATACATAAGCATCATGGGTTTGAAGTTGAGTGCGGAGACATTGTGCTTTTGCTTATAGTGAGACCTAAGCAAGTGGCCAGTTGCAATCAGCAATTGTGGGATTCCTTCCCGTACCTGGTTGCTAATGCCTGTTCAGGTGAGGGACAAGGATCCAGCGCGCAAGTTGGAGCCCAAACTACCCAAAAATATTGCCAAAGCAGATCCTTTTTATTCTGCTGAAGACAATGAGAATTCGACAGAGACGAAGTCCTGTGACTCTTCAATGTGGTCCTTCCCAAAGTTTTAACAGCAACATTGGCTCTGCAGGCCTTGTCGATGAGACAGTTTGTAGTCATGCTGGCTGGTGTCATGCATTTGTTAAAGCATTCTGTGAAGTCACCCACGCAGACGGTGGTGCAATCCTGACACTAAAGTTGTGACGCTTCTGAGCTTGAACATTAACAGCTTTGGGAGGCTGGTATTTCCAATGCATGATTTTTGCACCCTTGCAATTTGCTGCATTAATTTACAAAGCAAGTTGTATGTTAGGCACATATAAAGCCCTTGGGAGGTATTGATGATTCCGTGTGCGGCCATTGCTTCCATTTGCGGCGCATTCACTAGAAGTGGAAGCCAACAAGGCATTTCCTGCGTCATGAGTACTGAGGATGGCTTTACCAAAGATGTGGTTTGATATGGGACCTAGATAAAAGTTTTGCACTAATTTGAGTAAATACTGGCAGTTTTATTTTGATCAAATGTTCAGCTGGCGAAATCCAAATGTGTCACTGAGTCGTCTAAATTAGACGACTCTTGCATTAGACGGATCTTGCATTAGAATCTTGCATTAGACGGTCTAATGCAAGATGGCTTTCAGTTATATCCTCCAGCCTGCGAAGTAGCTCTGTAGAGTTAAGACTTCAGCAACTACTGCACTGCATCAGCGGCTCGAGAAACAAAGAGAGACCCAGGTATTCTAGATCTGCCTTCCGGGTTCGTTGCAAGTATGTGAAGCAGCCTCGTGATGATGGTGCATCCCCTATGCTTGGATATGGAAGGCTACAGCCCCTACATGCCCTGCTTACGAGAGGTCGACATGCAATGACTGCCCATTAGCTACTACCACAGTAAGGCACAATTGTAAACGTAGAGTAGTGTTCAACTGTGCTGCATGCGCATGACCTTGGCTCCAAGATCCTTACCTGCAGACCCTGTTAAATATAACTACATTGACACGTGTTACAGCAGTTGCACTGTAAATTTCTAGACGTAGTCGAATCACGAGCCAGGCAACATTTGCCTCCCTCCCCCGTCCCCCGTAATCCTTTTAGCAGTTGAACTTCCTAGAGAACTCTCCTTGAGGGGAGCTCCCCCTTCCTCAACTACCTTCTCTGCTTTTGTGTTGTCGTGTAGAATGTGTGTTCACACATTCTACACGATTGTGTGTGTGTGTGTGTGTGTGTGTGTGTGTGTGTGTGTGTGTGCGCGAGCGCGCGCACGCGCGCACGCCCGTGCACGTGTGTGTGTGTGTTGGAAGTTTGGGGGGGGGGGGGGAGGGGTCAGCACAGCTGACCTCTTCGACTCAAATTTGTAGGCTGCACTAGGTGCTGATTTCGTTCTGCAAGCCGTGAAATTCAAGTCTGAAACCATCCTTCTGGGGGGCTGAAATGTTCACAGTCCTTTAACACATAGCCGCAGAATTGGTTATGAAGGCAAGCAGGAACCGGTATGGGATGAGATTGTGTATTTGTGCAATTTGAGTGGTAAATGAGCGGAGGGAGCAGAGGTTGGGGTAAGCGGGGGGAAAGCAACGGCACTTATTTTGGAAAGTTTCTTCTTGGGAGTGTTAACGCAACACAGCATTTTAAGAGCCCGAGTGTGTTACGGTACTGCACTTGACCCGTCTTGATACCAGGCAGATGGCAGAACCCCTTCACGTGAGGTATTGTTCAAGGCTATGGTCGGTAATTGGGTGTGTGCTGTTCTGGTCCACACCCGAGGTTATTCTGATGCCGACTTACAAGTCATTTACTTTCCTTTCTCAGACATATGTCATGCATGAGGCTGTACGCAGTCACGCACCAAGCGCTTGCACCAGTCTCGTACGTGAGAAATGAAAAAAAGGGGGGCATGGAAAAAGGAGGGGGAAGGACCGCAGGATCCCCCCCCCCCCCGCGCACACACACACACACACACACGCATAACCACACACCCACAAGCGCACATGCACACACACACATTCCCAAAGGCACACGCACGCACCCACGCCCGCACACACACACACGCGCGCGCGCGCGTGCACACACACACACACACACAGACACAGACACAGACACACGAGGCTGGCAGACAGACACACAGACACACGCGCGCGCGCGCGCGCGTGTGTGTGTGTGTGTGTGTGTGTGTGTGTGTGTGTGAGAGAGAGAGAGAGAGAGAGAGAGAGAGAGAGAGAGAGAGAGAGAGAGAGAGAGAGAGAGAGAGAGAGAGAGAGAGAGAGAGAGAGAGAGAGAGAGAGAGAGAGAGAGAGAGAGAGAGAGAGAGAGAGAGAGAGAGAGAGTGCACAAGCAACTTGCATTCATTGTCTCGATAAGTTGCCCAAATAAAAGAGGAACAGACGGTCACAGTGTCACAGGCCATGATACTCTACCGAGCTGAATTACAATGTCTTTAGCTGATGTGAAGGTACAAAGCCTCGTGCCAAAACTGAAAAAATGTTTCTATTATTGGAAGTCACCCACAAAAAGGCATCCGTGCACGCAAACTTGAAGTTGGCCTGAAGTAATCAGCCTCGTAAAGGCGTCTCCATGCAAGCCTGCAACAGCGCCAATTGGGCTGCCACCCTATTTCCACCAGTCATGGAAGTCATAGATATAAAATAAGTATTGGATCCCTCATGATGAGGTTTACGAGAGAACTGCTAGCTTTGGAGTCTAAAACTGAAAAGAAAAAACAGCAACTCTGCATCGTTCACAACACGGGCAGCGTCAACTTCCAATCCCTGGCTGTCATCTATACAAGAGTCTACTGCCCCCAGCTGGACCTGCCAGGTTGGTAAGTACATTGACGGTCAGACGTAATGTTATCCTTAAAGACCTCTGCCAAGGTCGACTTCGTCCTTCGTAGTCGAAAACCAATTACTCTCAGGGAGACCCTTCAGATTCCCCCAAAACAGGTTCTTTTCGCAAGTAAGACGTTTACTCTAAGTGGCGTGGGCCTTCCCAAGCTATGCAATGGACAGTCTTGATTGTACTGCAAGTCTCTTTAACAATTGGGGATGATCCAATCGCAAGAGAAGAAACTTCGTTATTGCTACGATTCCCAAATTGGCTGTCAAAAGCTTTCGACCTGTAAAACTGGGGTGGAGCCTTTTCAGCCCCCACCAAGAACCTAACATGCGAAGGCATAATTCTTTACCTGTGTCAACGTACAGTAATACTTGTTTTGCCCCGACAGTTTTTTAGCCACGACTGCAGATTAAGATGTGCAGGGGCCGCTACAATGCTGTTGCTCTTATTAAAATGCCAGCTCTCAAGCTGACTAAGTCAGTTTACAAATAGCCACATGGCAATGGGCAAATTCAGTGTCCCGTGGCTGAAAGTACACACAACTTCCACAAATTCACCAAAAACATGACGTTTGCAACCACTGCACAGCTATGGCGCAGCCCTGACAGGGGCTACGTGAATGGTTTCCTGTTTAATGAAGATGCCCCCGCCCCCCCCCGCACCCCCCCGCCCCCAAATCCCACCAAGTAATCAGATTCCTACGACAGGGGTAAGGAGCCCTGAGTACAGTTACTGCACTACCATATGAATACCTGCATCATCACTAAAGCGCTTACAACGTGTCACATATGGCCTGCTCAATACTGCTAGGCTGGTCAACGTCAGCTGTGTAGGGTTGGTTGTGGTGGATTCAGACCCGCTTCAGTCCTGATACTACAGGGAGAACCACAGAACGTGCATGCTTGTCCTCACTGCAAGTAACGAGGACAGTAGTCACACATTTGTGGCAACAATAAATGTAGCGGGGTGGGTATACAGGGCCCTCTTACCCTCCCTCACATGGACTTCAGGGTCAGCGGAAGCAGCGCTGCAGGCATATGTTTAGGGTAGTTCAGATCTTCTAACATGGATTTCCAGAGCAAGCCCAATCACGATCTAAGGCACATGGCTGCTCAATTTTGGATATGCCATTCGGTCACGACAAAAGCACACTGTACGTGCACCCAAAAACCCCATACCATTGCAGGTAGACGCTGTTTTTCTTGCTGCTCTAGGCCTAACACATGCCCTTTCTCTCCTCTGCATTATGGAACAGTATTTAACGAGAGCATATCATTGCAGGCTTGTACCTTGGTTAATAATCCATATGCATCAAGGTGTCACAACCGGCTGGTCACGCTACTCTGCTACCAGGGCTAATCAAAGATTACGTGATCGCGAAGGTGGGTTTTCCCCTTATCCTGCCAACCATCCATGTAACCCAAAATCTGTTTCAAAGTCTCGCATCACCCAACGAAAGCTGGCATGACTAACAAGGGGCAAAGGTATTGGGGGGGGGGGGGGGCACACCCACCCACGACCTTTTCTGGCTAGATACTCGCTGTTCAGGAACTGGAATGCAACACACATGCCGACCTCCCCAAGCAAGTGTCACTAGTCAGATCAGTGACAATGCAGTGGGGAACTCTGCAGTCATGATGCTGTACACCACATGCATGGGTAAAAAGCGTGGGTGCCCGTCCCAGGGTACTGGGCCAAACCAAACTGTCATCAACATTAGCACCGCACGGCGTTGAAAGCAGGAATGGAAATTTATTGGCAAATCAAACTAGCAAGTACCAACTAGGACGATCACGGGAAAATTGCCCATTAAGCCATTGAACACTGGGTGTGGGCTACTCCAGCACGGAACATTACTTCTACAAGGTCTGAGCACAACGCTGTGTTCTGACACACCATAGCAAACAGCCTGCACGGGCAGACAGAATAAGAAGGCATCAACAGTCTAGTCACCAGTGCAGAGCAGGTTTGCCTACTCCACACTGCCCTCAACACTTCATGGGTCTACTAACTACACTGGGCCCGCATAGCTATAAAGCCAAAGAACGCTACTGGAGACAATGCAGGTGGCATCCTACCGCCAAATCCATCAATGCTCTGACTCACCAGGCATCTCGTCAGCATGAAGCACTCCCTGCATAGGCTGCAGATACGTGCCCCATCCTCACACATGAGGTAAAACAAATCATCTTGCAGCAGGAGGCGGGTGGAGGGCGAGGCTTTTCAAACCTCCCCTTCCTGTGATGGGACCAGGCCTGACAGACAGACAAACACGCTGCAACTTCTGAAGACATATTAAAAATCCTTAGGTCATTCTCAGCCCTCAATACTTGAGGCAAACCATGAACTGCAAGTCCATGCAAGGTTCAGGCACCGGGTGCCAACGACCTCATGATTCCTTGAAAAGGTTGTCAGGCTCCCCCCACTCCACAGAATGAGACCGGAGGAGGGTCAGGTGCCTGCTGCACTCTGTGATGCAGCTTGTAGGTCTCTTTAACAAGTGGGCGAACATCATCTACATTCACAAGCGACTCCAAAAAGGGCAGCAGGCGCAGGAGCTCCGCATCCTCATCATCATCATACCACGACTCAATGGGGATGCCGTTCTCCAGTTGAAAACCAAAGGCCTGGCCATCCCCACAAAAAATTCTCGCCCCGTCCCAAGTAGAGTTGAGTTCCAACCCTACTTGGTCGCCATAATCCCGCTTCTGGTGCCAGTTACGCAACATTAGATGTGAAGAGCAGCCTTGAAGCCAACCAAACACTTGAAGCCCTGCCCTGGTGCTTGACTTCATAGCACTACAAACCCGTACATGTGCCAGTCCATGGGGGGCTGTGGGGGGGGGGGGGAAGGGAGAAAAGATGTATTTTGATAATGTTAGGGAAATAGAGAAGTGTCCACAGCGATACAGGACAGGAGACTCCCTATCATTAACACTGACAGTGTGGTCCCAGGGTTGTTCCAGCTATGGGGAACGGCCATTACCTCATGTTGTATCAAGACCCGACACAATACTCTTCACAGGCTATGCAGCGTGGTTAACAGCCAGGAGGTGTAAGAGGCACTCAAAAACTTCAGAGGTGTTTCAACTCTCCTCCAGTCCAATTAAAGAGTACCTCCTTTTGAGTCCCAGGTATTCAGCACAGTCTGGGAGCAACACTCCTCAACCGCAGAGAACCCCACCTGTGGGGAGTTGTCTACAATAACTGTGTGAGCCAGCTCTCTCCCAAGGACAGTCAAGTCCTTCAAATAATTGCCATCCACAAGGACGCAGGAATCTCTGAAGACTCGATGCCGGATCAACCGCCTGGCCCGAATGCAAGCTCCATATCAGGGAGAAGGATTGCAGGCATGGCAGCTCACAACAGACAATTGAACCAAGTTCAGATGTTGGGCAACCCAAAAGATGCGGCTGTGCATAACATGCTAACCCATGCAACGACATAGCATGTTCCTCAACCGCATGTGGGCTGCCACTCATATCCAGCATAAAGAGTTACAGGTTATGTAAAGTTAAATTGAAGCTCGCCTCTCAGGGTCCAGAATATTCAGGAGCTGCTCCGCATAAATTTTCTGGCTGGCTGTGAATACGACAACCTCGAATAAGTCCGCCACGCGCTCAAGAAAGGTATGCAAGTGGGGCCGCTGTTTTACACTGACGACATGCTCGCGGTTGTTGAAGTTGACGGGGAATGTGAAATCGGGGACATCTTCGCTGTCTAGTGTGCTGTGCACCAATGTCTCATCTAGATCTAACACCTGCACCACCCCACATGAGCGGATTCATTCCTTATATCAAGGGTCATGGCAACGCTTCAAGCCAATGAAAATGAAGCATGGAGATGGACAGGCAAGCAAAAACGTTACAGTTCTACAAAAATATCATGCCATACCTGCCGAGCCGAACTCCTTTCTCTTGCCTGAGCCAAGCTACTTGATGGCTGTACAAGCAGCTTCTATCACCTCAAACTGACAGACAGCCAAGGTCCAAGTAGGTTATGTAGAGCATAACCCAAAACTATGCATATTATGCGAAGATAGACAACAGGTGGTGTGTCACACATCACATTGCTCCATCAGTGTGGAAACTTCCTTGTTTTCATCGGGTTCTCTGCCAGGCAAAACAGGCATCCCCCATTCCATAATGGGTGAGGAGGGGCTAATGATGGGGCGCAGGGAGAGGGAGGCAAAGAGCACCCTCAGAACGAAGGAGGTCCCCTCTGTCCAGCAAGACAGACACCACTAACAACCCCCCCTCCCCCAACAAGCCTTGGTCCAAAACACACACCCGCGGGCGCATGCCCCCCCCCCACCCCACCCCCAAAAACACGCTCGTTCTGTCTCCCCACCTCACGCTCTCACATACATCCCTCTCCCCCCACCCCCTCTCTCCAAGAGCGTGCACGCGCGCGCGCGCGTGTGTGAGAGTGTGTGTGTGTGTGTGTGTGTGTGTGTGTGTGTGTGTGTGTGTGAGTGAGTGAGTGAGAGAGAGAGAGAGAGAGAGAGAGAGAGAGAGAGAGAGAGAGAGAGAGAGAGAGAGGGGGGGGGGGAGGGAGAGAGGGGCAGAAAGCGGGGATGAGGGAGGGAGGGAGAACAAGAGATGGGAATCATTTTTCCCATCCCTAGCCGGCTACGGCTCAACGACAACAGGGCTCTAGTGTTCGATGAGGCAGGAAAGCCCAAAAGGGAGGTTACCAATGTTTTGCGCCTATTTCGACGGGTCTGCCGAGGCAGTAACGTCTTCCTCCACTGAGGCACAACTTGCTCTAATGGGGGCAGTGATTTGATGAAGGAATATGGATCAAAGTCTATGTACTCGAGCTCAACCTCGTCTGCTTGCACTGGCCTTCCATCTCCATCTTCACTGCCCTCGCTCTCTACTTCAACATCGCCAACACTACACCCATGGAACACACCGTCATCGTGGCTGCTCCATTCGGGAACCCCACGGCCACCTTTACTTTCAACCCTCAAAAGCATGAAGGTGCCGACCTCTCCACCAATGCCCCAAATAGTTTCAGGAACAAGCTCCTTTGTAGGCAGTTCCACACATATGATCTAGCCCATAAGGGCAACACCTTGCATCAGGAGCACCCAGGGAGCCAGATTAGATGAAATAAATCTTTTTGGTGAGCTCAGGCAGCTGACAGCCACCTACAAGATTTGTTAGGGCTGTATTTGTCATGCAGAAATTACAGAGGGCGACACTGTTGAGCACTCCGACCCAAGATAGAGGGAAGCAGGCTAGCTGGTGATGCAGAAGTGGTACCCAAAACTACATCATGGTGGAGCACTTCTATCTTTTCACCTCATCCATCTGTTGTCTGAGAGTGCCCGCACCTACTATACCTCTCCAAAGATTATATCAAAATAAGAGAATGCCAGGCTCCACCAAGAGGGCATTCTGGATTCAAACCAATATGCAATGTTCCACCAACATAAAGAGCAAGACCGGAAAAATCAAGAACCCTCTCCAACAGATGTTCAGAAATACGCACAATCCAGGCAAGTTCTTGCCCAAAAAAGCAGCGCCCCCCCCCCCCCCCGACGGGCCCAACTTACATTTATGACATATACACCGACATTTGAAGTTTCATATCCATATTTTATCAAGTTTGGCAGAGTTCGTGGATTCAAGCCACAGCTATGGGAATGTTTACAACAAAATCACATGGGGCCACTTACCTCCGGGAAGGCACAGACAGTGTCTGCTCATCAATAACAGTGTCGCTTTCACCATCAGAAACTGAACCTGAGGCAGCAGACATGGATCCATGTTGCCGACCAGCTCCAATCCGAGCTGCTGGAACGGACCCCCCAGTGCCCTCAACCCTTTTTGGAGGGCCATGAGGTATCCTTTGGGCACGTCCTGAACTGGGGTCATGGCCCAATCCAGGCACAGGTACAGCAGCTAAGGGCTTTCTCTGCCGAGCATAAGGCTCTGCAGCTGCATGAGCAATGCCAGAAGAAGGATTTCCCCCATGAAGACCTTCCCCGTGTCTAGTTGGTGTCCGGCTGTGCTCCCGCATCCTGGGCGTGCCATCCCGCTCTAAAGATGACCTTCCTCTTGTGGGACTGAAGAGGTCTTCTTCAAGCTGCTCTTTTGACGTGACGGCATTTCCCTGGAGCCCCGTTCACCTTGCCATCAAGACTGACCCCGTTCTACCTTGAGGACTGACCCTTGCCGGGGCTAGGATTAATAAATCTGAAATAAAAGGAAAAAAAATGAGTGAGCCTTGTCCATATTATGCCTGAAAGGTTTGTTTCTCAAAGGGGCAACCTTCCAAAGCCTCCCATCAGTTGTGCAAAGGAAGTAGAACAAGTAACATATACAATCTCCGGAAAAGTGAGAAAGGGGTGGTGGAGACCCCTTGTGCATGTTTCCAGCCCCCACGTCTTTCACTTGTGTCAGTGCCAAGAATGCCTTGCATGACAACAGTGTGCTAATCTATGACAATTCCTAATGCCAGTTCCCCAACATCATGCATGCGGAATTTGATCAAATTTGTTAACACCCAAAACGAATACAGACCAGCCCCAAGAGTTAGACATCGCCTACAATGAAATAAACGTAGGGCTTGGAACACATACAAGCGTATCCGGCACGTGCCACGTGCGCACGCACTAGCACACACGCATACACCCCCCCCCCCACACACACACACACACACACATGCACGCGCAGCATTGCACACACGGTTTTGTCTTCAATTCTTCAGGATGGCTACCAGTGAACATTCTTTTTCATCATTAGACTCATTACCCCAAGAAATTCATGACATGCCCTCACCAGAACCTCTAACGACAAATGGCACCTAGTCACAACATATTGCGATGGGAGGGCTGAATCGCATCACAGCATTCCCACCTGGGCCTGCCTCCCATGTGGCCGATGACCGGGGGTGGGACTGCGGGTGCGGCTCCGTGTTGACACGTAACCCAGATCAGGTTCAGCTGGGGGATCCAGCACTGCCGGCGTGGGTGCTCTCCATGGCTGTGTGTCTTCTCCCTGCGCAGAGGCTTCCTTTCAGGATGCCTGCAACAATGGCAGCTGTGCACCAGCTGCTTATGCGGACCTCCCAGCATGCAAAACCCACTAATTTCCCCAGGTCCAGCATCACCAACATTAAGTTGCGCTGCCATTGGCAAAAGGAGATAAACCTCAAATTTGCTTGTGCAGCAGTCGCCAACACATATATTTCAACCGTGTTGACAACTCCCCCCTCACTTTGCATATGGAGCTTACTCGCTAATCCCTGCGCGCCCTTGGATTTGCAGCTGGGCTTACGATCAATCAGGGGTACACCCCATTTTACAACTCCTCAACTGTGCATCCATAGAGCAGACCGGCACAACCTCCCCATATAATCTGACGCGTGAATGATTGAGTCGGACACCTTGTGGCAATAAGACACCCCTGGCGGCCGCATAGGTGAATCCTGATTGCCAGTCCCCAGATGATCCCCTGTCACCGAGGGAATCTCCCCAGCAGACGGCGTCAAGTGGCCCACTGCTACTTTAGAGGTCGTTTGCAGTGGCGGGCATGGTGGGCCCCCTGCAGCATTCTCCAAGGCGCGTTTTGACATGACGGATGTTCGGACCACTTTGTTTGCACCCTCGTGACATGGCTGTTTTCCACATGTATCCCCAGAATTCTCCTGTGCGTCCACTGCATCACACCATATCCCCATGCACGGCCTTTCAGGCAGATATTTCGTATGAGCTTATGCCAAAGAGAAAGCAACCCCTTCTTGCATGTGTCAACCTCATCCAGGCACACGGTTGTTCGAGAACCAAGATCAGATGCTCTTACCCAAGCAACATAATCCATTACTAATCAGTGCATCTAAACAAGCTCAACAGGGGCGACTCAACCACTGCTTGAACCACGTACGGCAAGAAAATCCAGAGGAGCTAGAAATACTGTCTTGCAGCAACTTGTGCTTAAAGCAGGAAGTTCAGCCTGTCAGCAACTTGTGCTTATGACATCTTTGGATTCCTACCAACGTTTACCCCGAAGGGAGAGGACTCCTGTCCTTGTCCCCACCTACACCCTCGCTTTCCTTCGCCAGTAACAACTGGGCTAAGCAAGTTTTACCCAGTACACTTATACCGAAGGCATTTACATCAGGAAACCTTATGAGAAATCCCCCTACACCCGAAAATCCCCCTACTCCCTAACATCACGGTCCTACCCAGGCGGATGTTTACTCCACTCCGCTGGCAAACGGGACGGTTGTCGAGAGTGGCCGACCTTTTCGCTTCTTCCTTACAGAAGACGTAATCAGAAGGTCTTGCTGATTCTCAGCAGTTGCACTTTTTGCCATGGAGCTGCAGTTTCAGCGAGCTTTACAAAGACGCTGGAGTGGTCCCCAGCCCCGGCCACACTCTTCCAGCCAGTAACTGAACGACCAGCAGTCTTCAAGGAGATCTCATCATATCCAAAGAATTGAGACAGCACATGAATGCGTCATGTTATTAACTGCCGGAGTGTCAACAGCTTATCCGGCAAGAAGTTGACGCCAACCCTCCCACACTGGCCTCTGAACAGACCATGAACAAGCGTCATTGC
>KV908382.1:580553-625553 GCA_002005505.1 Botryococcus braunii
AGCACTCTGATGCCTAATTCACAACAGCAGCCATGGTGGGGGATTAGGCCACCCCAAGATGCCTGCATGTGCGCACGGGGGGCCGGGGGAGGGGGGGGGGAGATGCACTCACACACATACAGGGGCGCCCGCGCGTGCACACACACACACACAACACCCACACACAACACACACACACACACACAGAGAGAGAGAGAGAGAGAGAGAGAGAGAGAGAGAGAGAGAGAGAGAGAGAGAGAGAGATGGAGAGAAAGAGAGGAGAGAGAAGAGAGAGAGGAAGAGAGAGAGAGAGAGAGGGAGAGAGAGAGAAGAGAGAGAGAGAGAGAGATTGAATGTGTGTGTGAGAGTGAGACGGGGGGAGGGATGGAGGGGAGAGAGGGGGGCAGGAAGGTAAGAGGGAGGGAGGTAGGGAGGGAGGGAAGAGGGGGGGGGGAGAGAGAGAGGGGGGGGGGGTGTAGGGAGGGAGGGTGGGAGGGAGAGGCAGACGGACGGACGGACGACAGACAGACAGCCGGACAGACAGATAGATAGAAAGGGGGGGGGGGGGGGGAGAGAGAGAGAGAGAGAGAGAGAGAGAGAGAGAGAGAGAGAGAGAGAGAGAGAGAGAGAGAGAGAGCGGGGGGGGGAGGGAGACCGACCCACCCACACACACACACACAAACGCACGCACGCACACACACAGACACACGCACGTGCATGCGCGCGGCCCCTGCCTGCCCCGATGCAGGCAGTGAGAGGGGGGGGGGGTTGGAAGACGGGTTCTGGGTTTCACGTCATGTGACTGCATGACGTAAAATATGAAGGTTAGTTCACTGAAATGAATAGGAGATGTATCTTTTTATGAGTCCTTCCCATGCTGAAGTGGGGTGCGCTTCAGCATGCTTGGTGGATCCACACCGAATGCCAAAAATGCAAGTTTGTGTGTGTGTGTCTTTCCCGCGGTCTCACGCGTGCTTGTGTGTGCGCGCTCTCCCTATCTTCCCCCCGCCTCTGTGTGCGTGTGTGTACATATGTACACACACGCACGCGTGAGACAGCGGGAAACACACACACACACACACACACACACACACACACACACAGCGCGCTCGCTCGCAAGAGAGAGAGAAAGAGAAAGGGAGAGAGAGAGAGAGAGAGAGAGAGAGAGAGAGAGAGAGAGAGAGAGAGAGAGAGAGAGAGAGAGAGAGAGAGAGAGACGCACGCACACAAACAAAACACACTCATACACACACGGGGGAAGGCGGCGCCAAAGAGAAGGACTGGGGGAAAGAGAGAGGGAAGGAAGAGGAGGGGTGAGAGGGAGAGCGAGATTGAGAGATGGTGGAAAAGGGGGTGTGATATGAAATTTTAAACCAGCTATCCACCCGGCCACCACGCCAGTGTTATGGTTCCCTTTGGTTTAGACTTTCTCTTGTTTGATATCTTTGTGCGTGGGTTTCAATCCGTTCTTATGTGTCCTTACCTAAGCTGCAAATTTGCAGCTTAAGGAGCATAAGAACGGATTGAAACCCATGCACAAAAGGATATCAAACAAAAGAGAGTTTAAAATAGTCAGGAAGCAGGGCGAAACACAAGGGGAATTCCATATTTTTTAAAATATGGGGCCGAACTAAAAAATCGGGCGTTTTCGCTTGAATAAAAAATCATTTTGACAAATCATTTCAAAAATTCGAAGACTTTGTCAAAGTGCTTTTCTATTAAAGCAAACATGCCGATTTTTAGTTTGTCCCCAAAAGTATGGAACTCCCCTTGTGTTTCGCCCTGCTTCCTGACTGAGAATTCTCCCTGCCTGGGGCCTTTCGCCCCTATTTTTGCCTTTCTTTTCGATTGATTGCCCCGCACGTGGGATGAGTATGTACTATGCTATAAACGGCACAGGAATGTGATCATACCCCCTCAGATTTCAACATCATGGCAAACAGCGCAGCTCACACCCAAATCCCGTCCCTACTAAGGAGAAAAGGGTATTTTCTTTCTGTTGATCAGATTGCACTTGTGTGGAAGTAACGGCAACACTCATGCCGCTGTGGAGCAGTTCTGGACCTCACTGCAATCACGACGTAAGCTATACGTAACTGATGATTTACTCCCAGTGGAGTCTTGTGATCACCGTGGAATGGAGTGCACGCAGCGGATAACTGTTTGTCAGTCTTTCCAATTATGCAGGGCACATCTCTCAACATGCTTCCTACCTACTGCTCTGACCAATAAACAACATGAACATTAATTATTGATATGCAATATTCTGAGGGCGAGCTGCCACCACCACCTGTGACATGGAGCGGCCATGCTCGCAATTGAGAAATACATGGAAAGAAGACACATTCAAAATGCATAACCCCACATATAGTTATACGAATACCATGCACACATTGCCTTTTCCCTGGCAACGCCCTCCAAGACGAATCAGGAGCCCTTGCACAAATTTCAGACAGAAACCTCAACACTGAAGGCTCGTGACTCTCTTGTTATTTACACCCTACTTCTCATGTCAGTTTGATCCCGCAATGGCAATACTGGTCGACATATGAGCATGTGTGCCCAAATTGACACGCTCCCAGTCAGACAGCTTCAACAAAGGTAAAGCTATCCGACAAAGCACCACGTTTGCCCCCCCCCCCCCCCCAAACCTCAATCTTCACTTTCCTAACAAGACTCGTCAACTTTGCACCATACTTTACAGATGGCACAAAGATCTGCCACCACCCTGCCAATGCCTTGCATGCCAGATAATGTTACACCTTCAGTCATTTGCTCAAACTGCAACATGCCTACCGAAAGAACGGGAGATGAAGAGATTTCCATGCACTTGCCAACATGTTGGCGATCATGACGCAAAAGATTCATCATCACTTTCCAAAACTTCGCGAATAGCTACAACATCAGGATGATTTGGCCCCAATGCCGTTTCCTGGATTTTCAATGCCCGCTCCAACAGTGGTCTTCCCATGGATTCATTTCCCTGCCACAAGCATGATAGAGTATCATCCATCCTGCAAGACTGGCTGTAGGTCACACCCACCCACCCACCCACCCACCATCCAACACAGACACAGACACAGACAAACACAGACAAAGACACAGACACACAGACACACACACACAGACACACACACACACACACACACACACACACACACACACACACACACACACACACATGCCCGCAACATGCACAAAGAAAGTTCTAACTATTGGGATTTGGGAAGGAAAAACAGTTGTTGACGATGTGCGTGGTGAGCAAGCAATATGGTGGAGTCAGTGTATTCCTCCAGTTTGTAAATGGCAGTTCTTATCATATTTAAGATTATATAATTACTGACTAGTGTTAACAGAAATTCCTTCAAAGAAGCTGGCTGCAGAAGAGCATTTATGACATGCTGTGAAATCTTCCACTACTTGGTGGGGCACTTCAATTCCCCCCGCCCTCCCTCCCAAAGGCCGGGAGAGAGGGGGACCATGCAGATTTCAATCCTTGAGCCACCCTCACCCGTTCAAGATGGAGGACAGCAAGGTCTGTCAAGGTATGTGCCACTTCCGGATGATCTGGGCCGTAATTGCTTTCAAAAATGCGTAGTGCGCGTTCATAGAGGGGCTGAGCTTTGATAAACTCATTCTTCTGGTTGAACAAGATTGCCAAGTTGGCTAGTGCACTTGCAACCTGCATAATTCATTTTAGTCAAAATCAGAAACATATCTTGCAACAATGCAGCAGGTTGATTTGATATGAATGAGGGAAGCTGGTTGGCAGGGGCTTGGTTATCTAACCTACACGGGAACAAAACCAGGACTATCAGAAATTGCATCCAATAAGCATGGCAAGAATGACTGCTCAAACCTGTGGGTGATTGGGACCAAAACGCTGTTCCTTGGATCTCAATTCAGCCTCATATAAAGCCGGGTCATCTGGTGTAATCTCGTGATTGAGCAGTCCATTGTGAACGCCTACTATCCCCATGGCAAACATATGCAGTGCCAATCACGTGTCAGGGCCCATGTCCACACAATCGATAGTTGGCAGAAAGGTCCGCGATGGAGGTCAACGGTAGCGTCAGCTAAACTACCTGACTTGCGAGGCTACAACGCTTGAAAATCAGGCCAAGTAAGGTATGCAACTAAGGTACGCGAATGTAAGAGACAAGCATAGCTGCATCATGTTGGCTAAAAGGATGGTGAAAGACACCTGCTTGCGGGACAGAGGACATCCATAGCATACAAACAACTCAAGTGGTGCGGAAAGAACCGAAAGGTGTGCATCTCAACAGAAGAAGGATAATCAAGATCACAGCCAAGCAATTTGCTTAAACACTGATTACATTTTTTTCTTAGCTGCAGAGCACCAGATGTCCTGAACTGAAGATCAGATGAGACATGCACCTGAGGGAACGGCCGGTTCATGGGAATCCTGAATCTTAGAAAGAGGATACGCATCATGTTGGGTTGTTCCATTTGATACTTTATGTCGTCCAACTTCAGCAGTCACATGCACGTGGATAAGGGGCTTATCACGTCTGGCTTCTTTCTCCTTTGGATCTCTGATATTTTCTTTGCTTGGATGATTCGGCACTGATGATAAATAGTGTGAAGTCCGCTTGGGTTTGGCTCCTTGAAGATTGCTTGTGGTCTTAACATGGGTTTGCACTACTGAGGGACTGGCAGATCGGGCACCACTAGCAATCCCACGTTTCTGCGGCTGTGCTGTGCTACTCAGTGCTGCATCGAGTTGTTCCTTGAGTTTTGGGTTGAGGTCCGAGGGAAGATACCTTTGCATGTTGCACCCTGTCAAGTCATGAACCTGCAAATACAATCAAGCCTTTAAACCACAGTGAGCACCATGTCGATGAGGGACTTCCAGTCAATGCCCCCCCTTGCAAACGTGTAATACCTCTCAATGTACTTGTGGTAAGGCATCCCGACCTTTGGAAACAGGTGTTTTAATTAACACTTTCAACAGTAGAGCAAGCAACGGACGTACGGGCCCATTTTGCGGCAAGCCGCCAGGAGTGTTTGCTTGCGTTAACATGTCATCAAAAGGTATGCGCAGAAAGGCCCAGACTTTGCACAGCTACATAGATTACTCCCCCTTATATTGTGCATTACCTCTCATCATGCTGGTGGTGAGGCATCCTGAACAATGGATTTAATCGTCTTGACTGAGACTGTCAACAATAGGTAAACAGTAGAAGTACAGCCCTGTCTTATGGCAGGTTGCCACAACTGTTTGCTTGGGTTGATATATCATCAGAAGGTATGCATTAAACTACATAGACTTTGCACAGCTACATATATTATTCAAGGCAGAGAGCCAATGATGAGTAGCTGCCAGTCATTATAGTAACTGCTGGCTGTGAACTGTCAGGTCTGAATCTCACCTGGACAGCAAGTTTAACAGCAGCCCCTCGCACTTCTGCATTGGCACTTGTAAAAGCAGAGCTGAGAAAGGCCATCACGGCATCTATCTCAAATCCGCTGGTACTATTCTTGTTCATCTCCAATTTATCAAGTAATGCACGAATCAGTTGCAAACGACCTAGGACCTGCCGCCAAGCTGTCTGGCTCTTTACAGGTCTGGTAAAGTAATGTGTCAACGTGTTCAACCCCGCGTCTTTGATGTCTGCAAGGTGCAAGAGCATGTCGACCGCTGCAGAATGCATCCTCACGTTGGCATCTCCCGCCTGGCACACATTCCATCCATCCCACAGTGAGCTATCAAAGCGATAGAGAAGGTGCCACTGAGGCTCATACATGTACGTCTTCCTGGAGAACCAATGTAACCACAATCAGCACGTGTGAGTTTCTGACACGCACCTTGTCAACTAATATGGGAACTATGTCAGTCATTAACTGGCCAATGTCTCGTTGATGAGCACCGTGGACGTTGACACTCAGCAGTGCACGCAGCAACTGCAGGCTGGCTTGAAATATGTTCGGAACTTTGTCATTAGATAGCCGGACGACAAGTCTTCCCACTTCACGCACAACCTCTCGCGGATCTTGATCCTGCCATTTCTGCAGACCCAGGTGCAACACTCATGCCATTGACACGGAAGCTAGGTTGAAATACATTTCTGTGCGGAAGCATCTTAGAGCTCACACCTAAGCATAACCCCTAAAAATAAATGCCCTTTTTGCCCCTCTTACATCTCAGTATGAAGAAAAGAAATGATGCGTGTAGTATGCTGACTGACTGTCTTTCACAAAGAGCCCCTTATACAGGGTTACTTTGCCCATCCTTGACGGGGAGATACCCTTCGTACATGAATATTAATCGATGCATTGCTTGAGCTGTTGTACATACGAAATATGTCTCTCTCTCAGTAACAACACAGGACATCACATTTCACCCAACAGGCATTGCTGTGTAATGGCCAGAAAGTCAATCCCACCTCTTCTCTTAAAGCCATGCAGATATGGTGCAGAGCAGCCTCACGAAGTTGCCATACCCTGGAGTACAGAGCAGCTATTACATAATCACCCAGGAAATTAATCAGGACTTCCGCTTCCTTCCGCTGGGCTGCTGACAGAGGTTCTGGCGGGGGCAGGTCAGGAGGGAACTCTGGTGGAGCAGGGCCTGTGCAGGGCAGGTAGTGTCTGAAGCTTAGTTCTTTGGAAGCCCAGAAAGACTACCCACTTTTTTGAAGACCTTGCAACCTTTGCGTATCAGACAATTGCACATTGTTTCAGTAAAAGGCAACAGCAAAAGTGTGTAAGGCTCCTGTTCGTGCTCTCACCAGCTGTATTTGGAGCTGCCGCAGTTTGAATGCTTAACCAAGCAAGGGATGCTTGACCTTGGTCCATGGATCCTCCATCAGCTACATAAGATCCACGCCCCTGCGCGGGTCTGTCGTCATAGGCTTGGGACGGGGTACGATTGAGGTCCATGCCCATTCCCTCGTCTCGGTCACACCCTGGGACACACCATAGGTCCAACCCAGTAAAGGGCAGTCCCACTTTCCTCAACCCCGTGTCTTTGAGTTGCCGCTTCTAAAGACCAACATGCAGAAGCACCAATTCCTATAGAGTGCAGCCTACCCTGTAGCATCACACCAAACAGCCTTCTTGCCTTCAAAATTAGTCACCTTGTTTAGATCACATCTGCACTGTGGGCCTGATAGAAGGTAACATCCGAAAACAATCCTGCACTTCAAAGACAAAAGGAGAATCAGGGAGGGAGAAATCTGGAAGCCACAATGTTAATGTACCTGGTAGGGGAGGAAGATCTTCAGCAGGAACCACAGCCTCTGTCAGGGCTGCTGCAGGCGCCTCAGCTGGATCAGTTTGTGAAGGCCGCCCAACTGGAACATCATCCAAACTACGTGCTGTAATACCCAACCCCTTACCCGGTCTAGGGTTGGTCCCTTCCGTAGCGTTGCGCAACTTATCAATGTCCGCTTTGAGGGCTTTAGCTGTGTCATAGTCCTCATTGTCAACAGCGGCACGCTTCCTGCCACACACCACACGTATGCGAACAACAGAACATTTTGACAGCCAACAAAGGGTTCCACAAGTGTTGCCCTAGACTATACTCACCTGGCTTCCAGCTGTGCCACTTTTGCACCCACAGCCTTCAAACGCTCGATAGCATTCTTTAAAGATTTTGCCTCATCATAATCTTCCCTTTCTACAGCCAGGGCCTTTTTACTGTTCAGCTCCTTGATCTTTGCGGCTGTTTGTGGATCAATGTTCATGTCAAGCACAAGATCCACACTTGCTGTTGCTGCCTGAAACAAATGGCACAGACACGATCGGAAAAGTCTTGCCCAAAGATGGCCAAAGAAAGCATTACAGAGATAAACAGTATGTGCGACTGACCTGGGCAGCTGGAGTTTTGTAATATCCCTCAACCCCTGCTGGTGGCAGACTAGCCACATACTGGACCTCGGTGGATGCAGAGGGCTCCAGTGGTATGCCCACAAGATTCAAAGCAATAAACCCCACCTATGCAACCACCAATGTGTACCAGCAGGGTCATTTACAACGCAAGGAAAGTCTGCGTACTCGTGCACCCTGAAAGAAAATGGTGACGCAAACACTTACCTGGTTGTATATATTGAGCTTGTTGACATGGCAACGGTGAATCACAAGACGTAAGTACACTGCATCAGCATGGAGTTGGACATTTTTTAATTCGCGTGCTTGAAAGTTGCTTCTTTCATTGTTGTCCAGTGATAGACCACCAAGGCGTCGCCACAAAATTTGGTCACCGCTGGGACCTGTTTCAGGAACTGAACCAACATGCACCTCGATTCGTGTGGCAACCTGCACCCGGTCACTCAATCACTCCATTTGACAGTTTTGACAGACAAGGCTGGCTTATACTACCCTTTCTTCCATACTGTGGAACATTTGTACAGAGATCTCATATCAGCTCCTTCTAAAGGTTGGTGGGGCTCTTCAGGGGTAGCACAATAGGCAATGGAGTCGTAAACTAAGTAGTAATGCAGTACCTTAAATTCATGTGATAGAATCTGCAGCTGCCAAACTTTAGAAGGCTTTTCAAGCCTTAAAGTTATCTCTTGAGGATATGCACAAAACCTGCAGGATAACAATGGGTCAATTTGATAAGTTGATGTAACGGCGCAAGGGCTCCTGGCATTTGTCTGATGAAATCTAGAGGTGGTAGGACCCCTTGTTGTTTTGGCTCTCCTACAGGATAGGTGCCGCCTCAAGAGCGTGACCCAGGGTGGAATAACGGTGCATGAAAACGGTCTGGCGTCATACAGAGATTGTAATTTCCTTGACCACGGTCATGGGAACCTCTTCTATCCACTAGGCTACAGTAGGACTCTGGATGCAAGGCTAATTTCAGCACCACAGTGCTTCACCTTGCGCTTTGCCATCCCCTTGCTTGAGGGCTATGATACAATAGTTCTCTCACGGGGTACTCAGGATCCTGTGCAATGGAAGCCCATAGCATAAATTTAGCTGCAAATGAACTGTATGTAAAGCAGATGGCCCATGGAATGCAATGATTTAAGATTCATCCGATTACGTGAAAACTTCTTGATACTAATGAATTTGAATAGGCAATGAATAACATGAGAGCCACCAAAAACATCAAGTACATTGTTAAAGATGGGAAAGATATCGTATGTCCCAGAGGTATGCAGGTAGCTAGAGGGCAGGCTAGAAACATAAAGAGGGTTTCACCTCCCCTGTACACGAATGTACAGTAAATCTCAGTTTTTCTGGGTTTCGATCCCCGCCCATGACTTCAACCAGACAAATACCGCGCCTCTCGATACAAAAAGTAAAGCCCTGTGGGATATTTATGTTGCAAATTCTAGCAACATGCACGTAATGCCAATACTTCTGCTGAGACTTTTCCCCTTGGTCTCGCTGTTCCTCACCGAATGGTATTCAAAAGGAGGGAAATTTGCGCGTGACATCGATCCTTCGATTCCGTGACGGGCTTCGCGGAAATCGCTGTTACATCGTTCAACTATCCAGTCAACACCTTGCCACAGTTGGGCTCGAAGCACCCAGACAAGACGGTGATGAGACTGTTGCGTACCGTCTAAAAGCAAGCTGTTGCTGTGGCGGTTTGGATTGTCCGTTACATGGTTTACGCGGTGCATCTCAAGGATGTTTGGCAAATTTTACTGCTTCTGTAGTGTAACGGGTTGACACGCTAATGATCACCCGGCATCGTTGGCCGCTCGCCGGGTTCGACTTGCTTGAAGCATTTGGGTTCAAGCCCTTGAACATTAGGCTGGTCTTTTTTCCCCCACTCTTGTAAAAGGAAAAGAATAACATTAATCCAGCCCAAAGGGCATGATGAGATGCAAACGGGTAAACAGAATCAGTATCCGAATTGCAAACTGCCGGAATGCTGTCAAGGACTACCATGCTCTACTTCCTTTTCGTTTAGTGCTAGTCATGTCCATCCAGTGGATATCAGGCTGCCGTTGACAATGTAACTCAGCGCTCTAGTATTGTGAGGGTGACGTAACTATTGTATCTGCCTCGTCCATAATTCATTAGATCCGGCCTGTGTCGGTGCCTTAATATGGCAGGTCGGAGATGTTTCTATTGCACTGATTTCCATTTGTTGCAGTTATCGACTCGCTTGATCTGTACGTTTTAAACCGACTGCAAACATTACTAGAAGATCGCTCCTCTTAAGAACTTGGTGTTTTGTAACACTCCACCTTTAGATATATTGCGCGGGTCTCGTGTCATGTACAGACACATTTCGATTGATGATAGCCTGCTGAGAGTACTGGATTGTGTTGGTTTCGGTCAGAAAGTCTCTCAGGCTATTTGATTGTCACGGTCCAAAGTGAACCGTGTACCTCACAAGAGCAAAAGTGCTGAAAAATGCAGCTGCTGAATGCTGGCACAGGTCATGCAGCTGTTGCCCAAAGAACCTCTACAACAATCAGCCAGGCAAAAAGTAGGTTGGAATCGTGCACGGTGGTTGCCTGATTTCAAGTATCTCCGGGCTCCCTGACCTAGTCTTCCAGCTCCAAAAATTCTGCTGCCTCTATCGAAAGGACACAGGAATTGTGTTCGATACCACGCTCATCAGTATGTTCTCTGCCGTCATACCTTAACGCATTCAAGGTGGGGGGCCTTTCAATGTGCCCCGTTGGAAGCTGGAGTTGGGGCTCCACACGAGACAAACTCGCAACCTCCTGATCTGCAAGCAAGGGCTGATAATTTCGGTCAAAGTATTGTCTCTGTTCCATCCACCTCAGCCAGCTCTCTACATTGGTGGGGTCTGTCGGCACTTCGACTTCATCCCCTGCGCTCATGTTTTGATAGCTGTGTGTAAAATCCGGCCTGCAGTCCATGCCTGTGCTGTTATGGTGCATAGAAGCTTCCAGTATGCCTGTCGAAAAGTCCATTGTGCTAGAGCCTTGACAGTGATGTACTGTTGTTGATTGTTCATCAGCACTGTCTTGGTGCTGGTTGTAAGAGTTCAGCCCGTCTTCGAACCAGCAGTTCATGCCTTGCTCATGTCCCCCTGCGACCATTTGCTTCTCTCCTAAATAATGTTGCGCTCTGTCAAAACGCATATCAGACATGTGGGCTGTAGTCATGAATTCTGTGGACAACAGTGCGGCATATGAGCGAGAAGGCTGCAACTCAGCACCTGATAGTACTTCTTGGGCTAGTCCATCATGGAATAGGGGATTTGGTACCCTGTGGTCTTCTTGCATGTCAACCTGGCCCCTCCAGCTGTGGCGGATCTGAAGCCCACACCCACCATAACGAGTCAAAACAATCAAGCAGTGGCAACCATCCATGCTCTACCATCTTCGTCTTGGATCATGGCGGCAACTTTGGAATTAGTATCTTAGTACATTTAAAGCTAGATTTTGTTTGTTTCCCCTGTTCAAGCCATATTTGTTCTGTCGGGGTCTTTTGAAGTCTTCAATATGGGCATGTTAACATGTAATCTACACGTCACTTCCTTGAGCACATTTAAGAGAAAAGTGAACATATCAGTCTCAGCCCCCCAGTGCCCCAATAGTCACGTGTCGACAGCCGAAGAGCTGGAGGTGTAAAAAATATATAGATCGGGCAAAATTATGTGTGAAGCGGAAGAGAACAACAAGAAAACAGAAAGATGGGAGGAGACAAGGGGGGGGGGGGAGGAGAGGGTAGAGGAGAGAGAGGAGGCGGGGGAGAGAGGGAGAGGGAGAGGAAAGAAAGAGGGGGGAGGGACGGAGGGGGATGGAGAGTGAGAGAGAGAGAGAGAGAGAGAGAGAGAGAGAGAGAGAGAGAGAGAGAGAGAGAGAGAGAGAGAGGAGAGAGAGAGAGAGAGAGAGAGAGAGAGGGGGGGGGGGGGGGGGGGGGGAGGGGGGGGGGGGGGGAGAGAGGAGAGAGAGAGAGAGAGAGAGAGAGAGAGAGAGAGAGAGAGAGAGAGAGAGAGAGAGAGAGAGCGAAGGGGGGGGACAAAAGGAAGAGAGAGGGAGCACATTGAAAACCTAATCATGAGGTTCTGTCCTTACCTTTGTTAGTGAAGCAACGCTAGTCCAAATGGAGACATTAAAATTTTGCAGCCGTTGAAATACCCTTGAAACCAAATCGGTAGACGCCTATACTGATTCCTGCAGCAGCAGGTTAAGAATTGAGTGACGCCTATCCTACCTGCACACCAGAAATCTGGCATGTGGGTACGCGTAATCTAGGGGTCAGAGACAAAAGGTGGTGTAGCCAAAAACACGAGGGGAAGAGGGAGGGAGGGAGGGAGTGAGGGAGGGGGGGGGGGAGAGAGAGAGAGAGAGAGAGAGAGAGAGAGAGAGAGAGAGAGAGAGAGAGAGAGAGAGAGGAGAGAGAGAGAGAGAGAGAGAGAGAGAGGGGGGGGGGGGGGGGAGGGAGGGGGAGGGGGGGGGGGGGAGAGAGAGAGAGAGGGAGGGAGGGGGAGGGAGGGAGGGAGGGAGGGAGAGAGAGAGAGAGAGAGAGAGAGAGAGAGAGAGAGAGGGGGGGGGGGGGGGAGGGAGGGAGGGAGAGGGGGGGGTGGATGGCTGGAGGGAAGGTAGAGGTTTGTGTTTCTCACACCACCGGTGATCATCAACTTGCCAGCTTCTATTTGATCTTAGTATTGCGGAGTGTGCCATTCAACTCGTGATGTGCATCTACTACAAAGATGCAGCGTCGGGAAAAATGCATGTCGAGTTGCTAAGCAAAGGCACAGGCCATATGCCTAATTACAACTCAAGATCCCCGTCCCTCGGCGCCCCTCCCCTTTCTTCCCTCACTTGCATCCCTCGCTTTTCCTTCCCCCCCCCCCCTCCCTTCTTAACTCCCCATTGGATACTCCTCTCTCCTCGTCATTCTTGATCTTTGTCGGTTATGTGCCTCTGCCTACATCGTTTTTGGTCCCTGGCTTGTGCTCACCCGCAAGTACACACATTGTGTCCCGCTAAGATATACTTCTCTTCTCTCGGGATCCCCATTTTTTTGAAGTTTAAACGCTTGATTTTCTTTTGTTTTCAAAGGCCATATTGCAACGTTTCAACAAATCTGTGATAGCAGCAGTGGGTGGTCTGCGTAATTTTCAACGGCGTATGCAGATATTTTAGGCATTTGATGGATGGACCACCTGCAAGTGCAGCGGCAGCCGTCAACAGACCCGAGATAAGCCATGCCGTAGTTGCTGGGGACATTTTAGATCCGCTTTGAGGGATGGCGTTATTATCGCATGGAGGGCCAGGTGCATCATATGTTGGTGGAGACACCTTAGATGGAAGCACAGCAAGTAAGGTCAAGTGACATGCATTCAACAATAAGAACACTTTGTAGTTTCCTCAGAGCGATGGGCAAGTGTTTTTTCTTGTGTGTGTGTGTGTTGTGTGTGTGTGTGTGTGTGTGTGTGTTGTGTGTGTGTGTGTGTGTGTGTGTGTGTGTTGTGTGTGTGTGTGTTTTTTTTTTTTCTTTTCTTAATCTCAGTAAAACCAAGTCCCCTTTCGCTACACACACTCTAACTGCACTCTACAGACGTGCACCAGTCCGACCGACATGACATGAACATTACTGTGGTCCTCAATCACACATAACATGACTCGGCATTACCCGTGCAGCACAATATGTGGCACAGTACGTTGCGTCACAGAAGAGTGCCAATGGCCAAGGCGGCCCAGCTAGCAAGCTCTCAGGCGGTGGTGGCTGCAGACCAAGGGCTGAAGTTGGCGACGGGCCAGGTGGTGGCACGGACGGGTAGGGCATTGGTGGTGGCCGGGTTCCCACTGCTGGAGGAATAGGGGCAGAAGCGGACACTGGGGGAGGTGGCCGACGTACAGGGGATGGGGGTGATAAGAGGAGTGGTGATCCCGGTGGCGGGGGTTGGAGCGGACTAGACTCATATGGAGGTGGGGAGGAAGCAATGTGGGCGGTGGAATCTGGGGAGGTGGCAATGTACTCGGAAATGGCGATGAAGTAGGGGTTGGTGAGGTTTCTAACCCCAGGGGCGGGGGTGGTGCACCCACAAATGGTGGTGGGTACGTTGGAGACGTGCTGGCTGGTGGTGGAAGGCTACTTTGAAGTTCTGCAGGGGCCAGATCGAGACACTTGGCAGCTCGTTCTCGCCATGTGATGCACAAAGAATGCCGACAAGAACTTCTTTTAGTTCAAGTCCCCCCACCCCCTTCCCCCAATTCTCTTTTCTTTGGGCACTTCTGGTTTTCGCCTGAGTTTCCTTTTGTTCTCTTTCTGAGTGTCCTTCCTGCATTATGTGCAATGCCCAAATAGCCATTTGCCGGCTCTTCGTTTTCTCCTTATTCCCACTTCTTATTGATGTCAATTGTTGCTCCCTCAGTCCGGTTTCTCCCCTGTGCCTTCCACTATCTCCCCTCCTCCCAACCAATCTGCACTCCACCCACTCCACGCACCCTTGCTGCGCCTCCCTCCTCAATCCCTCCTACTCCCCCTCCCACAATATTCCCGACCCGCTTTCTTCTACCCCACCCTCCGTTTCCCCTCTCCTCTTCCTCCCCCACCTCCCTCCCCCCCCCCCCCCCCCCCCCCCCCCCCCCCCCTCCCCCCCCCCCCCTCTCTCTCTCTCTCTCCTCTCTCTATCTATCTCTCTCTCTCTCTCTCTCTTCTCTCTTCTCTCTTCTCTTCTCTCTCTTTTTTTTTTTTTTTTTTTTTTTTTTTTTTTTTGTGTGTTTGTGTGTGTGTGTGTTTGTGTGTTGTGTGTGTTTGTGCGCGCGCGCCCGTGTGTCCCCCCCCTCTCTCACACTCTCCCTCTCCCCTCCCCCCTCTTCTCCCCCCCCCCCCCCCCCTCTCTCTCTCTCTCTCTCTCTCTCTCTCTCTCTCTCTCTCTCTCTCTCTCTCTCTCTCTCTCTCTCTCTCTCTCTCTCTCTCTCTCTCTCTCTCTCTCTCTCTCTCCCTCCCTCCCTCCCTTTCCCCCCGCTCTTTCGCACGCGCACGTGCGACAGACCTCTACCCCGCAAACTTTGCACTATTTGCTTTTCTTTTCTCAGGGTTCTCCCTTCCACAGTCTATCTTATTCCGTTTGCTTTCGTTGTTCTTCTTGCGCTGTGGTGTACTCAACTTTCAGTCCTGAGTTGTGACAATGGCGTGTATGACACATGGTTTACAGTTCTGAAAAACTTCACCCGTTATCTAAAGTCGGGATCAGAGCCAGGTTACGTTGAAACCCTGAAATGGTAGCTTTCGGGTCCTTGTACCTCTCAACTGAAACAGCAGTTTTACAAAGAAATTATTTACATAAAGCCCAATGCCCAATGCTTCAACCACGTCTTTCAAACTAACACTTGCAATACAACTTCTGAGGGATGCATTGGCAAGGGTATTTACGAGGTGGTGGTGGTGGCGGCGGCGATGATCGGTACGCTGGGTATGCACCGCAATTTGGCCACGGCTGCCACACGCAAGGGTCTGAGGGGTCTCCAGTGGTGCAGATACCGCATCCGCCTGCCCATGGCATTATGCTACCTCGTGGCCTTACACTTCCAAGATACGCAGTAGCCGCGGCAGAAATCAGAGTCAATGTAGTCATACAGGAGAAAGCCGGACACAGTAGAGAAGGATGCTGCGTCACGGCAGCTAAGGATAGTAGAAGATTTATGCATGACAATCTGTAAATGCTCAGCTTCCTGGATGTGGGAATGAAACTTTGCTCAGCAGCGCTACCATTGTAAAAAGCGCTTTCTTATCACCCCCACCCACTTCCAGTGGCCACTGGGGGATTGGGATGGTGTTGTCCATCGTATGCAGTTAAACCAGTTGCCGTTGCAACATAGGCGGTCTGTGTCTTTTTTCAGGACTATTGCACTCGTTTTAAAAGAGGTTAAAGATTTATGCATAGAAGTATTTCTGAGCTTAGCTCGGCAAATAGAGAAGGGCATTCGTTTCTAGCATAGCTTTCACCAATAACAGATTAGGCATACACGCAGAGGAGTCGCCTGCCAAGCAGCATATTGCATCACCATCAGAGTTGAAGAAAGGGCCTGACGGAGGGCATGGTGCCAAGCCGAGAATATGTCTACTGTGATGACCCCTCGGATTCCCGGTGTTTGCGGTTCCAGCCTGCCATTAGGAATTTATCTTTGGTCATTGGGCAAGCTTGTTTCACTTTCAACCTTTCCCATGGGTCAAAGCAATCAAGCTCGACCAAGTCTCGTCCATTGGCAGGATAAGGCTGTTTATTGCAAAGCGTTGAAGCCAATCAGGCAACCTATCAGTGCACAGGATTAATCTCCGATACGGCGATGTTTTTACTGTGCAGAAAGCTTTGACGAACCCCAAAACTTAATGAAGACGCCTTAAAAATATGATAAACATTCTTTATATGCACGTCGATGTTGAGCCGAACTGTCAGCTAGTCTAAAGTCTTCCATGACCCTTTTTTTGCACCACACGAACCACGGGAAGAATAGAGAAGCAATTTTATTCCGACTGCACCTGCAAGGCATTTTCCCTCAAGTCGATGTCGGCAACGTGTAGTTCGGCCAACGAGAGAGCCAGGACGGCAGAAAGCCTCCACGAGATCAAGCATCTGGAAATAATTTTTGATATGCACCACTTTGCCAGCATGTAGTTAAACTGTAAAACACATTTAAGTAGGAAACAAAAGGTATGGCATCATACAAATAAAACCGCCCAGCGCCAGACCCGACCACGGCACCACCTGTTGACGTGGTGCTCGCCAATTCAATCTGGGTAGCCAACTCATAGGTCAGTGTTTGCACATTGGCCGGCTGTTTCCTCAACCATGGCATCAGACCGAGAACCATCGTTGAGCCTGTTCGAGATTTGAACGGGTTCACAGAGAAGTGTGAAGTAAAAAGATCAGTCTTACAACGTGCAGTCACGTGTCGACACGTCGGTCCGACTCGGGCGCCCCGAGTCGCAGGCCCCCGGCGGGGGAGGCGGGGGGAATCCCGGGACTGCGCGGTACAGTACTTTTGGCAAATCTAAACACGTATACAGCTACCCGAACATATGATGCCACGATAATGCAACGAACATCAAGTTCCCTATAGAATGTTGCAATCAACTTCATAGGATGTTTACAAGGTGATGATGAAGATTGCCCTGATAACTCGAGTATTTACTGAACCCATAACTCGCTTGGAGAGGGTAAAGTCCACCGTCGGGCGTGGCTATGTAACCGCTTCGTCCAGATCGGCTACTTCCTTGCCAGGATCGCTGTTGTACCAGAACATTGCACATAGCCAGAGTACTTTACAAAAGCAAAAGGGCTGTGTTATCCCACGGGCAGGAACGGGAAGCGCAGATTTGTCCAATAACAAAGCGACTGAAAGTGATCGTAATCGACGACTATCACAGCGCATAAAGGAACTTGTTGGACGTAAACCACATTATTATTTTCTTAAACAGCATACAAGATTATACAGGTAAAGCTATGGAAACATCACGGGGCACGGTTTCCTGTCCCAACACGCACTTCAGCGCTACAGTACACCCGTTCGGAATATTGCACTGCTCTTTTCCCTGAAGTGGTCACGATTTGTTCCGAAATTGAAACAGATGTAAATTCTTACCTTCGATGGTTGTGGAAAGATCAAGAAATATTTCCGCAATGGGGAAACTATCCAACTCATCTCCGGAGTCCTCCTTCCATAACATTGCGGTGGTGGCATAATGAGCTTTATAGAGGTTTTATGACGCGCAGGAGTGGAAAAATTTCGTCTACTGCCCTCATCACTTCCTTCTTGACTGTTCTTGATGAGTTTACGACTGCAGAGATACTGATTGAATTGGCAGCGTTGATCCCTATGAGAAAAGGGGAGCTCCAAGAGGCTGCAGGTGTGGTTCCGTTGACTTTCACAATGTATATTGTGGAACATAGCCAATAACTCTGCAGCATTGCCTGTTTTCAAGTGGCCTGAATTGTACATGTGAGCTGCTTATCGCATAAGGAGAAACGCTTGAATGGTTCCAAAATTGTTTCTTGCAGGGACAGCAAAGTCTTGAAGAGGTGTGTCTTCTTCATTTCAGGTTGCCTGTTCGAGGTTTGTGAAGGCAAAAGGCAGGGGTCCGCCAGCACGTTTGGCTGGACGCCTCTCAACCGAGACAAGATTTCTGCTAGAGCAGCACAAATTGTGGGCTCCTTGGAATCCAGAGATACCGAATCTGGGTGTACAGAGAATACGCATTCTAATGCTATGGTCTTGCAAGAATCAGGCGGCCCACACATTGACAGTGAGTTCACTGAAGCACGGTAAGCTGCTCGTACAAAATGCTGATGTCTTAGCAGATCGATTTGAAGACTATGCACTAAATGGAGCACTGTGCGCACATGCACATGTGTGTGTGTGTGTGTCTGTTGGGGGGGGGGGCATGTCCCTGGGTGTATGTGGGTTCCCGGTTGTTGTGTGTGTGATTGTGTGTGTTTGTCTTTGTGTGTGTGTGTGTGTGTGTGTGTGTGTGTGTGTGTGCGCGTGTGTCTGTGTCTGTGTCTCTCTCTCTCTCTCTCCCCCTCTCTCTCTCTCTCTCTCTCTCTCTCTCTCTCTCTCTCTCTCTCTCTCTCTCTCTCTCTCTCTCTCTCTCTGTGTGTGTGTGTGTGTGTGTGTGTGTGTGTGTGTGTGCGCGCGCGTGCGCGCGCGCACGCGGGCACGCGAGCGCTCCTTCTGGGCAAATGGGCAACACGTGGATGTTAAGTATTTGGAATAAAGCTAGTTTTGTCAGCGTACTATCATTTTTACGGTTGTTTGTAGTCATTGGTTTTTCCCGCCGTGAAGGGTTCACTGGGATTAAGTTTGTCCCACCCAAATCTCCAGGGAGTCATACAGCCTGTGCTTTCGCAACCATAAGTTTGATAAAGGCCATGCTGACAGGAAAGGTCGGAAACGGAGTGCACCGGACAGAGATGCAGCGGCAGTGGCAAGCAGAGGGCATGCAGTTCTGATTTGGCTGCGGCAGGACTTGCGACTACATGATAACCCCACCCTTGCGGCTGGGATCTCCCTTGCTCAGCGCTACAAGGGTCATCTTTCATTCCTCTTTGTCCACTCCCCAGAAGAGGATGGGGATGACCTCTCGGGTATTGACTTTCCACATTTAAGATGTCATCATTGCATTAGTATCTTGCCCATTTTAAGCAACCACTCTTGTACAGCGATACAGCTCTGGCTGTAAGTAAGGCTGCGTTGACCAGGAACTTAATTGACACTGTCATGTATTGATAACATCATGGTGTGAATTGATGTGAGGTGTGCTTGCCTAGAGTAATTGAAGTAGTGGCCTATGTTCGAGAGTCATCCAGAGTAATTGAAGAGTATTCGTATCAGATCGGGCATATGATGATGTGAGCAGCGCAAAGGGTCGAAATTGCCTGGAAAGCAGAAATTCATCCCTGCCTTTCCAAAAAGGCGTTTTCAATCCTCAACTGCATTCGTAATTTTGCATGCTGTGCCTTGCTCGGGGTTAGACAGAAGTGGTGGGCAACCCGACGCACATGCCTTCATGCAAAAGATTGCGCTACAACCACTTGGGTAGAGCAACCCCATGGTTTTGTTGGTATTGCGTTTCAGCTAATGTACCTGAGACAGCTGTTGGGCCAGGGTCATCTTGGAGACCAGGAGGGGCCAGCTTGGTTTGGCTTGAGGCTGCACTTGGCTCCCTTGACGCTAGTTTGAGGCAGTACGGCAAAGGTGCTGGAATTATTTTTCGCAGAGGTCCTTACCTGCAGGCATTGCGGGAAGTAGCCGGTGCACTTCATGCGGGCACCATTCTGTTCGGGCGCAGGCAAGAACTTTAACCAAAATTGGGCTCTGCTGTGAGCAACACACACGCAACACTCAATCATGCATGCGTCATCGATGCCCATGACCGTTGTTCTGCTAAGTGGCCTTTTGAGGTGGAGCTAATTAGTTAGCATGCAGTGAAGATCAAGGTTACTGATAAATGGGCTGCTGAGGAAGACTTACGTCATCCTTCCTTTTCTTTCAGCTGTTCTATTTGTGTCCCTGTTGCACCAATGTTTTAGGGAGGGAACTCCCTTGATACGTACATGCAATTGTGAGTGCCAATTGCTGGGTTTGGGATAGTGACCGGCTTACTCTTGATTATTACTCACGGCTGGATTTGTCAATGCAGTAACTGACATAGTTGTCCGATAGTATCAAACAGCTTCTTGAGATTCTGTCACCTGAAGGTGGAGATTTTTGCCAGATAGGGGATGTGCCAAAAAGTTAGCCCTTGTTTCATTAGCGCGGAAACGCTTTCTTGATGAGTATGTCAGCGTTGCAGGTAGGGAATAAACTCTTTCTGTGCTCCATGTTGTTGTCCATCATGTCCTTTCCTTTTTCGGTGACCAGGTATGAGCCAGCAATGGAGATTGCGGATGCAAGCATAACGGCTCAACTGCGGAAGGAGGGCTACATGGTTCAGTCTTTTAACAGCTTGCTTCTGCATGAGCCAGCCTCAGTGCAGATTGACATGGAGGGTCGATGGTCTGGCCATTTTGGGACCCTCATGCCCTTTGTGCGGTGAGTGAGCGCTCCAGTGTTGAAGCCAGAGTACACCTCTACATACAGCCACACGGGATGGACTTTCATCCAAAATAAGGGCCTCGCCACGAGTTTCTTCGTTTAGTTTTGTACTTCAGAGGAGACCTCCAGTACCTATCCGCTTTGAGTCATAGATTCTGGCGTTTGATAATGGTTTTTTGGCTGGTTCTCGGCCTGTTTACAGCTTTTAAAAGAACTGGATGTTTCAGCAGTGGACGTTTCAGTTTTTTTCCCTTCGCTTGTGGACGTGATTCTTTCTTGGACGTGCCTTTGCGTTCTTGCCAGTCTGTTACTTGCGCTCACCTCCTGTCTCAGTTCTTACTTCGGCTTTCCACTGAGCAAGTAGTACTTGGCTGGAATGATATGCCCATTCGTGGACAATTGCTCATAAGTGGATATGTCAAGCGCATGACTTGACATTACATGGAGCTACCGCTTTCTTTCAAGTATGCTAGATATGAGAGGCTGATAGTCACATACCACGCTTTGCCTGAACGCAGCACAGATACACTCGTTCATATCCAATGGGTCAGTCAGCGCAAATTGGAGTTATTCACTGAGAGAGAGCAGCAGCAATATGGTGGTCCCATGAATAACATCGCATGACCTCACTGTAGAATGTTTGAAGTTTGTTTCACGGGTATTTTCTTGGTGCTGGTTGGATGACCGGGGGCCAGTCCACATGGTGCCATAAACTGTACTGGTGCGGGGTATCACAATGGAAGGAAGGAAGGAAAAGTGGGAAGAAAAGAATGAAAGAAGGATACTCTTGACTACTGCCTCTCTTGGGTTCACATGATGAACTGTTCATGTGGGGCTCAAGCTCGGGTGTAAGAGTGATACGTGGTCACAGGCATCTTGTACTTCTGTGCCATTGATGGCGGGTCTGGGGTTCCAGAGCATGTGAGAAGTTGGGCCTCACAAAACGACCTTTGCCAGCCCCTCGGGAAATTCCCGTTGCTGCTGAGGACGTGGCTAAGCAGGTACCACCGCCATGGCTATTAGTACTGCCGTGTACTTGCTATGTATGCTCAGTCTGTCAGTCATTAGTGTTGAAGTGCTCATGATATCTGCCTAGTTTTTGCATCAATTCTTGCATATTTAGCATTGCATTAGGAGTAGCCTCATGTGTTCAAATGCTGGCTCAAGGCCCAGTTGTTGCAAACGGCTCATAGTGCCAACCTCCTCCAGGTAAAGTCGCATGCATATGAGCTGTCTGTGAGTTTGTCTATCTCCCCAACCTGAGCGCAGCAGATGACTTTGACGAGCCATCCCATCCCATTTGACTGCTTAAAGATTTGCCCATGCATTCCCTGACAGTAGCCCCTTAAGTGCAAATCCACTCCCCCCCCCGCCCACACACACACGCACAGGCACACATGGCCGCCCGTTCGCATGAAGTCACGCTTCCACAATCACTCCCTGGCTCCACCCATCCCTTCCTCACCTATGTGCACACGCGAGAGTGCACACGCGCGCGCGCACACACACACACACACACACACACACACACACACACACACACACACACACACACACACACACGCACACATGCGCGTACAATTCACAAACAGCATGCATGTACGAGCAAACACCGAAGTACACATGCTTGAATTTGCACACACAGGCCGACAGATATGCATCACCTCCTCCCTCTTCCCTCCTTCCCTACCCCTTTCTTTCTTCCCGTCGTCCCCCCTCCGCTTTATCACTTCCCTTTTTTCCTTCATGTACTTGAACTGTTCATGACTTCACTTGTTGCACAGTTTGTAGTAAGTCCTGGTCTTTAAGCGCTTGCTGTGGCAGGCGGGAGGCCTGTTGCTGGAACATTTGAAGATGGTTCCCCTTCCCGTCCGACGCGATGGGGTTCAAGTGGACTGGGGCCGGCCTATCCGAGAGGCTTGGGATATTAGCGAAGCTGGAGCGCTATCCTTGCTGGAGGACTTTCTGCAATCAGGTCTGCTAATCTTCCCTTACTTCCGTAGTAGTGGGTTTGCACAAGCTATTCATAAAGTTGAGTCCTGGGCAGCATCAGCTTGGTACTGCCATTGACGTTTCAAACACACTTTCATTTAGAAGCCCAAAATGGCATTTTCAGGAATGTCAGTGTCTGCTAGAATGATCTGGTTGCTGACCTGGAGTGGACCTCCTGGCATTCCCCTCCAATCTTTGTATGCCTGGAGCGGTTCCTTATCGTTACTTCGGGCATTGGTGTTCTACCAGTTGTGCAGGGGACGCTGTTGGTATTGCTTTGGGGGCTGCCGTGCTTGAAACTTCACAACGTACCTGACTCTATACAAATCGGGGAGTAGTACCTTACCCAACTTCCCAGGCTAAGGTGAAGGTGAAGGGCATTCCAGCCCCCATGACGCCGCTAACCCCTACGTGCATAGGAAGGACCTTAGGAAAATGAAAGGGGTATATTTTAGCCGACTGACTAAGCCCTATTTCCCCATAATGATTTTGGTAAGTCATCTTGAATGGCTTCTGACGAGTTATCCTGAAGGGCCAGTGCCTTCGATGATTACTATCTTAACGCTCACTTCATGGCAGCGTTTCATAAGCACAGAGGATTATTATTCGAATTGCACTGTTTTCCAGCCCGAACATGAAGTCAACGCTGGATGACACCTGCAGGCTTGCACAAGTATGAAGCACAGAGGCAGTATGCAGATGCTCGGGCAGTCTCTCGCCTGTCCCCATACATCCATTTTGGCCAGCTCAGTGTGAGGCTATTGCAGCATCGCCTGCAGGCAGCTGGAGCATCTGCTGTCAGCAAAACCTTTTGGCGGCGTCTGTTTTGGCGTGAGTTGGCCTACTGGCAGCTTCACCATTGGCCAGCTATGGCGAGCACACCCATCCGTCCTCATTACGCCTCTCAGGTCTGGGTCTTCGTTTGCACTGCATTACCCTCTTTTGTGGGCCTGTGGCAACGTATAATCCTCGCTCCATTCCGGTAGTGTACATGAAGTTTCTACCATGAAAGTCTTGATTTCTATGTTTATAGAGGCTTTGGGAGGGCAACTGCATCACAGACGTTCCTCTGCACAAACCAATGGTGCTAGCTCCGGCTCCCTCAATTGTCTCTTTGAATGGCTTCCATTGCTGCAACCATTCCAACTGGCCTGTTAACTTCTTCTACGTTCTTCTTTGTTATTAATTTTGTACTGTGTACTACCTGAACAGGTAGTTCAAGAGGCCTTGTCAGACGCCTCCAGTGCCTTCTTGGCATTCCCAGCTGTTGTTCCCTTTCTGCACACGCATTTTTACCTGCCCGCGAGCGTGCACGCGCGCCCGTGTGTGTGTGTGTGTGTGTGTGTGTGTGTGTGTGTGTGTGTGTGTGTGTGTGTGTGTGTGTGTGTATGTGTGTGTGTGTGTGTGTGTGGCGGCTGGCCGGTTGTGCATGAGAGAGAGGGTGCCTGCACGCTGCTTCAGCACATTTGCCCATATGAAAAATACACAAGAGCACGTTTTTGCACGAGTGTCCACGTATTAAACACACACGTACGCACGAGCACACACGCGCGCGAACACACACATACACACACACACACACACACACAAACCCCACCCCACCAGCAAGACCCCCCCAGCAAACCCAAACACGCCCACACACACCACAAAAGCACGCGAACACGTAAGACCACATGCGCACACACACACACACACACACACACACACACACACACACACACACACACACACACACACACACACGTGCGCACGCACGCACGCACACACGCACACACACACACTCACTCACACACACACACACACACACACACACACACACACACACACACACACACACACACCCACACACACACACACACACACACACACACACACACACACACACACACACACACACACACCCCACACCAGCATGGCTGGCCTCCCACAGGAACTTAAGGGGTTCCTGACAAGACAATGCTCATACCTATTTGCTAAGTCCAATATTCAAGTACTCTATCTTGCTCCTGACGTTTCCCTTTAAGCCCAACCCTTGCAAGTACTGTGAAATGTGGGAGTAGCCAAAGATTGTAACCTTATGTGGCTGGAATACTGCTGCTGTCTAGTAAAAATCCGACTTACCATTTGAACGTGCGCTAGCAGGGAGTGCACGATCAAATGCAGGGACATGCTGCACCTTCCTGTTCGCTATGCCAAAGGGTTGATTGTGACACAGATTCTTGTGTTGCAGGTGTGGAGAGACGATCTATCAGCACTAAGAGCCTGGCAACGAGGAGAAACCGGGTTTCCCCTCGTAGATGCCGGCATGAGACAACTCTGGCAGACAGGGTGGATGCAGCAGAGCATACGGATGGTTTGTGCCGCTTTTCTGACGGAGTATATGAACTTGCATTGGGTCCACGGCGCCAGGTGTGAGGCTGACTTATTTTTTACCATCATTGTATGCTTATTTCAACTTGATTCCTTAATATCTTGTGTTTCCTGTCGAAAATACGGACAGCCAGTAGTCTATTTTAAAGTATATTACACGGCGGAGATCTTGCGATCTTCAGCTGTGTTCCTTATGACTGAAGAGGGGTTCCGAGAGTTGATTGCTACAATCATCTGTCGTGATGAACCTAGCATGTTCAAGCCGTCTGAGATGGGGACTTGTTTGGATTGTGTGTTTGCAGCTACCCACCGTAGTTGTTGCTCGCAGTTAGTTGTAGAAGTCTGCCCCTTTTTGCAGTACAGTCGTCTACACTTTTTAACTTGCTGTAGTTTTATTCTTTGCAGTGACACTGTGCTGTTGCCTCGTCAATTAACATTCTGTACTGGTACTCGTGCACTCTCGTCTCCCAACTGTTTTAACACTTCTTCGTTCCTTGCCTTACACATTGCAATAGTATTGGTGCCTCCTGCAGTTCACCGTCTGGCACAGTACAGGTGCATGTTAGCCAATGTTGTAGTGTTGCTGGACTTTTGCAGTCCGTGTTCTGCATATGTTTCAACCTTTGTAGTATTGTTGCACTCCAGCTTTCACCTTCCAGAAGAGTATTTGATCACCTATCATGATGGTGTTCTGCAAGCATGGCGCTTTTCACTTGTGCAGATATTTCCAGCAATTATCATACTCTGCACGATATGCAATTTTGCTCAATTCTTATTGCACGATATGCAATTTTGCTCAATTCTTATTGTATTCTTACTGTGATTACTTGCAATTGTCAAATGCCACTGGAGGTGTATGTTAGGTGCAGTCTGCCTTTTTTAAGGCGTACAGCACCTTTGCATGTGAGCTACACTCTGTCACGGTTCTCTTGCATTCTTGATATGCAAGAACTACTTAGCTTTCCACATATCAGTACTAATGCAGCCCTGACTTGCCCAGCGAAGCAACGGCGGCTGGCAATGGTCCCACTGCTGCGCCCCAGCAGTTCCCCGTTATGCTTGTGGGGGTTGATTCGCAATCCCCCTCAAAATCATGTCAACATATCAACAAGACACAAGATCATGTCTTCATATATGAAGGGGTTCAGCGTTGAACAGCTGTTGTTTATTATGCGTAGAGCATGAGGTAGCGTAAAGCCTTCACATTTGGCAAATGTGCTTGCATTACCATACACCGAGTATTTCAACATTGTGTAGGTGGTTTCATGATACTCTGGTGGATGCGGACTTGGCCATCAACAGCATGATGTGGCAGAATGCTGGCAAGAGCGGGCTCGACCAGTGGAATTTCACCCTATCAGCTGTATCCACAGCCCAGGTCTGCTTACTTGCACCTCAGTGAAGCTATTGCAGATTGTGTACTGCGGGAGGGCATGCCAGACTCGGACCTTTGTGAGGTTTCCCATCCTGAATATTTTGCTGGTGGCAGACTGTAGTGCCACACGTGATCCTCAAGGGGCACGCTAGCAGGCTTCGAATGAAGGCAAAGATGACTCAAGGATGAGTTGTTTTCACGCCGGCCTGTTTTTTTTTTTTTTTTTTTTTTTTTTTTTTTTTTTTTGGGGGGGGGGGGGGGGGGTTTCAGAGGTTACGATCAAAGTTACCACCCCTCCGACCCAGTATTGTGCAACTGTCCCTGTTGGCAACCCATCTTGACATGCAGGTTCACGAAGGCTAAGTCGTCTAATTTTGTGCAGGACCCGTCCGGGGAGTATATAGCTCAGTGGGTCCCAGAGCTTGCAAAATTACCCCGCAAATGGATTCATCAGCCCTGGAATGCACCTCTTGAAGTCCTAGAGTCATGTGGGGTCAGCTTGGGATTCACATACCCCAGCCGGATCATGATTGAAGAGCTGCAAACTCTTCGGGAGTTGAATGTACAGAACATTAGAATGGCCCGGCAACTAGCGGGCAAGACGTTTGTAGATGACGCTGGATATGACGTCATCCCTGTGCCAGAGGTGTGCCACATTTTTGGGTTACTTGTTCAGCGGGGGACCATGCTTGTGATAACAGCGGCACTTAGAAGTGGGCGATGGGGCATCTTGAGAGCAAAATCTTGTCGTCCTCCTCCCGCCTCCCCAAAAACCCTTGGGTTCTCTTTGCCATCATAACTGACATATATCTGCAGAAAAGAACAAAGTGTATCCTCTTTCTTTGACTTCCCCACTTGCATCTGCTAGGCTGTCCATGCTCAACAAAACTCTTGCGTCCTGAACTAAATCTTTGACATCAGACTGGATTTCGCCTCCTCTTCCTCATCCTCCTCCTGCTGCTGCCCCCCGGACCCCCAAAAATCTCTCTTCATGTTTTTTTTTGGGGGGGGGGGGATGTTTTGCTTTCCATAAGTTTGAACTCCATCTTTTGGAGGGGTCCTCCCTGACGCTGAGAGAAGTCATGTGCTCCTCAATTTACACATTCGTCATTTTTTGGAGTGGACGGACACAATAGATTTCCCTGGGTGGACCTACCGATGTCAATTTGAGCCACTATTGCACATATAGAAATTAGGGCTTGTTATGCCGATGCATCGGCATAACAAGCCCTAATTTTTATGTGTGCAATAGTGGCTCAAATTGACATCGGTAGGTCCAACCATATGGTGCACATGGTTTTTTCCGGTTCCCATTTGAGAGCGTCCTTTCGCCTCCATTTCGAGTCTGCCCCAACTACTAATTCTTTGTTAGGCTTCACCAGGGAAAGCGAATTCAACACCTTCCCAAGTCTTCTCACAAGGCCATCAGGCTGGACATTTACTTCTTTGGATGTCGTTGGGCGCAGGGATCCACCAAAGGGCAGATGCAGCACATACGAGTGTTCACCAAAGAGGAGTACCGAGCACAAAGGGGAGCTCTTGGCCATAGCAAAGCGGCGCATGTAAAGCAAGGCGTTAAGTTCAGAAAGCCGAGATCTAGGGTGGTGGGACGACGAAACTGACATGTATGGAAGCAGGACTGCCTGCATGCACACATGTGCGTCCTCACACACATGTACGTGTGTGCGCGCGCGCGCGCGCACACACACACACACACACACACACACACACACACACGATGTTGTGCTTTTCCAGCGTTGTTTCCTGCCACCCCTGACTGAAAAGCAGGGCCATCGCATCTTGCCCTTTGATATATCTTATGCCTGATGTTGTCGCGTGTTCATTCCATCACTGCTGTAATTCCACTCATCGGCATCGAAGCTGTTTACAGAGCGGGAACCCACATTGTCCAGCATCGTCACTGTAGGGTGTATGTACATGAAAGTGCATTATAATTGACCTTACATGAACTTGCGCATGGCATTACACGCCGATGCTTCATGATGTCTTACGATGCTGCGTCTCACATGGGCGCCATGTTTAAGAACATCTATAGTAGCTACTGGAGGTGGGAATAAATGTTCATTATATGCACCTAATCTTATATAAGATCATATATGGAATATTTCTTCTTTTTATGCGCTATTAGGCCATCTTGGTATTGTTCATTAACAGAATTGTAAAAGGTTAAACAAGGGGCAAAATTGTTATAAGAATGTGTTGATGTAAAAGTTTTACTGTCTTGGATGTACATGTGCCCTACGGTTTTGTGTAGCACAATGCGGTGGAAATTTGTGAAATGGGAACTACTGCGTGGATTTTGGTAGGACGTAAAGGTTCTGTGTGAAAGATCCTATCAAGATCCTATCAATGGTCCCCCACATTAATGCGGGTGCCCAAGACAGTTCCCCCCCCCCCCCGCCTCCGGCCCCTGGGCTTAATTATAATTAAGCAATTACTTGAGGAGTTGAGCTTGACTCCAATCGTTGATACTTTGATTCAATGGGTGGGTCGTTTCGCCCGTGTCCCTTCCTACAGACCATCTTTTTGCCCGGGTTGTGCGTGGTAATTGTTTCCTGGGTGTGACTACCCAAATGCCAACATGGGCCGGTTCTGTTATGAAGGCGGTCCGTGATTTTGGGCACCCCTACACGATCAATGCCCATCCCATGCATCCTCCAGGCTGTTACAGCGTTGCTTCGCTCCCGAGCGCTGCGTCCCTCACAAGACAGTTGTCCCGCAACTCAGCTTGAGCGTGCCCAGCTATGTTCTTCTCATTGGGGTTGTGTCGCCCTACCCATGCATGTGTGTCACGGCCGCAGCGTGGCCCATCCAGATCTGTTTTTGCATATCGCCGCCAGTTACTACAGCTGTGCAGTATGTTCCTGCGATTTCGAGTGGGTGTGCAAGGCCTGCCTATATAGACGCTTGGCGTTGCCGAGAAGTTCCCCGGCATTGTGACATCTGTGGCATGCAAGGAGTGGGTGGTGCACGACTTCGCCCTTCGTTGGATTCTGTACGTCTTCGGTACTGACACTTGTTCGCTTCTGCCACTCTGTTTAAGACTCTTTCTCTGGCAGGAAGACCTTCTAGCTGTTGTTTGCTGTCTTTACCAGTGTTGTACTCGTTCGACCCCAACTCTTGCGTACTGTGGGAGCTTCTCCATCTCTTCAGCCACTGGCGGATTGACAGATGTATTCGCCTTTTCCTTCTCAAAAACCGCTTCTCGAGTGATCATGTGCCCTAAAACACATGCAGGCCCTGGATTTTTCTTGGCCTGTCTTGCCCTAGACCAAGAAAAATTGTATGGCAGCCCTGAACTCCCTTTATATTTGTTCACTAAGGGATATCTCTAGTGTAGGGCCGAAAAAGGTCTCAGCCTAATGTAATGTAGTGATCCAGAAATTACATTGACCTTGTTTTTGCAAACAAGGGAAGGTTGTACCATATGTGTACGGCACTAAACCTTAGCTGTACAATTGTGTACCTTATAAAGTCTGCAATATAAATGGCTTATAAACCAAACACTTGGACCGCGAGCAATATACTTAACTTAGGTTCTGATACAAGTGTATCTTGCTCACCATCTCCAAATTGTCAATAGTGCTGAGGGCATCAAAAGCTCCTCTAAGCAAAACAGATCAGTTCAAAGCTGATACAGTAAGTCCTTAACACTCGTCTCAATGTTGCTGAGATACATTGCTCAGAAGTGCATAAAAACCATTATTCAATAATGCTCGAATTGTTCAATACTGCTGCTCAGATAATACTCCATAGCTCCAAATCAATGACATGAATTATTCTGCTGTTGCAGCAAGCCAAGTGAAGTCATTCTCTCACTGTTATAGCATGTCTTCCCAATCAAACTCGCAATCAGACTCCATAACGTCCATCTTGATCTCCATGCTCTGCATGCCTGAAGCCAATTTCGCTGCTTTCTTTTGCTTTCTCTGAGCACGAGTTCTACTTCTCTTTTTCTTCTTGCGTGACTGCTGTTGCTCCACGTTCTGCGGCTGCTCTTGCGGCGGAACAACTGCAGGCTGTACAACTTGCTTGTCTTTCTCATCACTGCTCTCATGATCCAGTAATGCTCTTCCCTGGACCATCCCCTTCTGTAATACTCTCTCCAAGCCATGTCCGTCTCAGCTGTCAAAGCACAATCTCTCAAATAAACACACACATATGTACGTCCCAGTATATAAACCCGAATGGCTGCTCAGCCAAGCGGACTGGATGTGCATGGTAGTTCACGTGATCACCGTGACCACCGTTATTCACGTGGGCGATCACTAAACACATATCATGGTTTAACTCACGACATATATGTAGTGATCCAGAAAGGGTCTGATCCCACCTCCAAGTTCCCATGCCCAGTGACCTGCAGAGGATTAATCAACTGTTCCTCAAAGGTCTGATGCATCTTGGCATTTTGGAAACAAACTTCTGCAAATCAGATGCTGTCTTCTGCAAAGTATCTGATACCAGTGGTTCATTGAAAAGATCCTTCATAATTTCCCTATCAGTCTTGCCTGGAAACTCAGATATAATATCATGCAGATGCAAAGCTCTCTTAACCAAGTCACACTGTGTGACGGTATTGGCCAAAGACTTTTTGCTACTGTCTGGTTCAGTCATGATGCAAATATAAAACAACCGTGCGACCTCCGACGAAGTGTCGGACGGACAAACCGAGGTCGACTACGGTTGGCTAAACCAAACCGTACGATACGATGACACAAAAGGGGAGTTGCTGTGGTGAACCCAAGGCTCTCTCATTCTCTCACCCTCCCAGCTCCACCCAGATCACGAACCCCGGACGCTCCGAATATTCTAAGGATCCTTCTGGAAGCTGGCGCAAGTGCCAAAAAGATAAAACCATAAAGGTGGCGCAATTGCCAATGAATGGGAATGGCGCAAGTGCCAAAATACAAAATCATAAAGGTGGCGCAAGTGCCAATAAATGGGAATGGCGCAAGTGCCAAAAGACAAAAGACGAAATGAGGGGAAATCCCCTGAAAATAAGGTGCAGCAACATAAGGTACAGGCCAGAAGCCATGCCTTAGTATTACTGCAAGAAAAGGGGAAAGCCCCAAAACAAGACCGGTAAAGTGCTGCCAAGAATCTGAAGACTCTCTGCCATTGCAAGGTCTGTGCTGCAAATCAAAGAGAACTCCATACACCTGCAGGGAAAATGACTTCTACTACCCCCACATTTAGTGTCCAAGTTCCAGCTGGTTGAAGATTTCATACTGCCGAAGCGCTGCGTGATGATTGTTGGGAGCGAATTCAGCAACATACTGAAATTCGTAATCTCTTGTATTATGCACTCTCCCCCCCCAGTCACGAAGCGGTTCATGAAATTTCACCAAGTGTGAAGTGTGACGCTTAAACAGCCTGGCTTCCTTAAACCTAGTTTTGCCAGTGCGTAAAACAGCAATAGTTTTTGAGTCATTAAGAGAAACTATTTCAAAGGGGCCCTTAAGTTAGTCTGTAAAGGGCCAGAAATTGGTGTAAGTTCTAAAACTAAGTCCCCCATCTGTAAGTCTGTGCATTTGCGTTTACCACGAGTCTTGAGAGAGCGCCCAACAATGTTCTTATGCATGGCATAGTCTAAAGCCCGTGCCACTCGGTCATACTGCTCAATCAGACGGTCTTGCAAATTACACACATGGTGTTCAGGGGAAAGGGCCTCTGCCACATTTACAAGCACGTCTCTCACAGCCAAAGGCAATTTTGGAGCAAATCCGTACAACATTTCAGCAGGTGAAAAGTTGCGAAGTGAGGTGTGTTTCCGAGACATGTAAGCTTGCAACACAATAGGCAGGGACGAAGACCAATCAGTAGGATGGTCATTGTAATGTTTCTGCAACATACTTTTAACAGTCTGCACAAGCCGTTCTACCACGCCATTGGCCGAGGGATGATTGGGAGATATGTGAATATGATAGATGCCAAGACGAGACAGCATGTGTGCAAAATCAGAAGCAAATTCATTCCCATTGTCAGAGGTGAGCACTGCAGGCACGCCATACCTACAAATCCATGCATGATAGAAGGCAGGGATACTGAAAAAGGGGTTTTATCATCAACGGGCATGAGTTCAGCTACTTTAGTAAAATAGTCAACCATGACCACAACCCAAATTTTCGATTTATCGTGATTGCCATTTTTGTCTTTTGCTAACATGCGTGGGATTGGTCCAAACAAATCAATATGAACATGATTCATCGGTCCAAACAATGCAGGCTTTTGCATGAGAGGCGGTATCGGAGTTACGGCTTTCGCCTTCTGACAAGGTTCGCATGCACGTACAAAAAGCTCTACATCAGCCTTAACACCAGGCCAATGGAAATGCAGATGTAACACTGTCAAGGTTTGAGCAACTCGAGGGTGTGCAAGTACATCATGTATCATTGCAATCACATCCCAACGAAACTCAACAGGAGGGCACACTAACCATCGCGGTGGCTTACCTCTGATCTTCTTGAATACCATGAGCCAATCCGGAATAGATGGGTACACTGTAAAATAAGATCCTCTTCGTCTAAATTCTACTGCAAGCTTGGGAGGAAGAGCAGCCAATAAATCCAAATTATGCTGCGACTGTACATATTCTAAAAATAGTGGATCCCTGTATGGGTCATGTCTGTGGTGTCGCAATGGCGTTTCCTTCTTCCTGAGCTCCTCAATCTTTAGTTCTCCCCCCTTTCCCAAGTAGGGATCACATGCAGGGCAAAACCAACATCCTCCCGGAACAGTTGAACGAGGAGGGAAAAGACATCTAAGATGGAAGCAACGGTTACATCCATCACAAAGCACAATGTTGTCATCTCCTTGAGGGAATCCACAAGTCACACATGGTATAGAATCCAAATCACTTTGCCTTTGGGGGTTAGTTTGCCAAGTGGGGGTCACAGCACACACATGCAACATCTCTGAATGCACGCAACGCGAGAGGCAGTCAGCTACAAGATTATCAGCACCCTTTTTGTATCTGATCTCTATATCAAATTCTTGCAACCTTATTGCCCACCGCTCCAGTTTACTGTTGGAGTGCCTTTTTGAGTCAAGATACTGCAAAGGTGAATGATCAGTGTACGCTATGAATCTCCTACCATGTAAGAAGGGACGGAATTTCTCACATGCCCACACAAGTGCAAGACACTCACCCTCAGTTGGAGAATAATTTCTCTCTGCATCTTTTAAAGTCTTAGAGGCAAAGGCAACAGGGTGATCAAAATGAATACCATTATCATTTTTAACAGGGTCAGGTTGGCTCAATACGGCACCTATTGCCGTCTTTGACCAATCAGTGGTAAGAACAAAAGGTAAGTTAAAGTTTGGATCACGCAACACTGGCTCAGATGCCAGACGATGTTTCACTTGTTCAAAAGCAAGCTGACATTCGGGTGTCCAGTTAAACATAGAAGTCTTTTTCAGCAAACGGGACATTGGTTCAGTGATCCTTGCAAAGTTCTCCACATACTCCCGATAATACCCGGCAGCACCTAGCACGGACCTAGTGGTTGAAACATCTCTAGGTGGGGGCAGGTTTAGAATAGCCGCAACATTATCAGGGTCAGGGCGCAAGCAACCTTGTCCTACAACATGCCGTAAAGTCTTCAAGTACTCAGCACCAAATATGCACTTTGGTCTTTTCAGCTTAATTTTATGTTGAACAAGCTTTTCAAAGGTGTCCCTTATGTGTTTCACATGATCTTCCCAAGTGTTAGAAAATACATGTACGTCATCCAAGTAAGCATGAGAGAAGAGGGCAGAGCCAAGCACATTGTCCATCAGACGTTGAAAGGTGCTCGAAGCATTTCTCAGGCCAAAGGGCATACGCAACCATTCATATTTGCCTTCATGCGTGACAAATGCAGTGTATTTCGTGTGATCCGGATGCATTTGCACTTGCCAAAATGCAGAAGCAATGTCCATGGCAGAGAAATATTTTGCAGGAGCCATCTTTCTTAGCATGCTTTCAATCAAAGGTAAGGGGTATGGATCCGAGACAGTACATGCGTTGAGTGGTCGGAAGTCAATACACAGTCTAAGGGTGTTATCGTGCTTTTTGACAATTACAGGTGCAGAGACCCAAGGGGAAGTGGAGTGCTTAATGATACCAAGTTCAAGCAACATCTTCACTTCACCAGACAGGAATTCTCTCTCTCTCTCTCTGAATACGTTGACATGTTACGAAATTTGGAAGGCGGGTAAGAATCTGGCTTAAGGTGTATTTGGTGGCATATATTGGGGTCAGAAATGCAACCCAAATCATCCTTACCAGAACTGAATAATTCAGAGAACTCTTCCAATAAGTTTTCAATGTCTTTTTGCTTTTCAGGGTCCAGGCTGTTTGTTTGAGGGGTAACCTTGATTTCACATAAGCGAGGACAAGCATCAGACAACATGTCATACGGTTCCACTTCATGCATGGGAGCAAGTGTGGACGAGAGAGGGGTCTCAGTGAGATTACCAGTGGAGGAATCAAATCCTCCCAACTTAAGAGAAAATGGCAGGACTGCAGTGTCCACTCTACACTCTCTCATGAGTTGAATTACTTCATCGAAATCATAAACTTCATCAGGTACGTGATGCACGTACGTGCGGTCGTCAAATATGCATTCAAAGTATAAATCCATGGTCGCTAATTAAAAGACTGTCGAAGAAAAAGACCTGTCCTCCCCGTCACACTACGGAGCGACCACTAGGGTCATACGCTTAGTTTTGAAAGACAGGGGGAGCAGCTGATACTCCCGGGCACCAGTCATCATGGGATCCAGTACATTATCCCGGGGTATGCCTATTGCATACTGCGACCTAGCAGGCTTTAATTGAACATCATACTGTAACATGAAAGCCCAACCTATCAGGTAATCAATTGCGAGATTGTCAATGATCAAGAATGTTGAAATATAAAAAGCTTTGTCCATACACATGATGACATCCTCAACTACACGCATAGTCATGGTATGACTTCTGCCATCTGCCATATTGATACGGAATGGGCGGATACCTTTGATTTGAGTGCTGGAAAATAGATGCTGATTAGCAGCATAAGCTTTGGCACTCATTAAATTAACATTACAGCCCGTATCAAAGTGTCCAGTGCGTACCGCCATAGGCGAGAACTGTGTAGGCTTCGTGTCTTTTGAAACAGCTGGCTTCATAAATGCAAACTTAAACTCAGGCATAGAAGCAGTTGGAATGAAGATGGTGGGTACCTGGTTAATTGCCACATCTGCAAATTGACCAGTCAAAGGCTGAGGAAAAGCCTCGGCAATTTGCATGGCTGGGGTCAAAAGCTGTACAATGGGAATATCATGACTGTTAAACTTCTCAGCTGGGATGCAGTCAAGTGGTTCAATGTAAATTGGGTGTTGAAACATCCCTGCAGTTGGTGGACTAAGCCCTGCAGTAGGTTGCCCCATCCCTGCACTGGTCTGATTGGGGGTGGCTGCACCAGCATGGAAGAACTCCCCCCCCCCTTGCGCAGGCAGCTCCTGGCCGTTGCAGGAGCAGGTGAAAGCAATATTTTCTTCAGCTGCAACAAGGTTTAAGGCGGACCCAATCTTCACCAGTGTGTGTTGGGCGTCTACGGATTTGGGAGAAAATAAATCATCACAAGCATCAACAAACTTAGGAAATTTTGGGTTTTTACTGAGTTTTACCAATCCAGCAAGAGTAGTTGTGATTACAGAGTTTGCAATTCTGCTCTCCGGCTGATGGAAAAACAAAGGTGGCTGCTGCACGGGCGCGCGAGGCTGCTCGCGGTCCGCTGGCCTGAAGTTCTCAGCTCTATAAGGCCGCCTATTGTTCATGGCATAACAGTTAGGTGGTGCAGTATCATATGAGGTACCAGACATGGGGCCAACACCTTGCAGCATATTGCACAGGATTTCATTATTTTCTTCATTATCACATGTGAGTGTGGTGGATGGATTTGCACTAATGGGCTTTGCAGGAGTCGCAACAGAAGCTAAGTCTGAGGCAAATATTGGACCAGAAGCATATGGAAAGGAAAGGGTATCATACTGTCTGCCGGTCACTGCCCTTGCTTCTTTTAAAAGGTGTTCCGCGTGCAAGTGTCTCATGCACAGTGCATGGTTTGCGATCTCTTTGCGTGTTTCTCCTGGTGTCATCTGTGCACCCACATGCTCACAAGGGAGAGGCTGGCTCTCCTTCATTCTCAGAAGGTCATTGATGTCAATAGCCCAATTTACAAACCTAGGATTGGGCCAAGATGAATCCTGAACAAGAGCTAACACATCTAAATGATGACGAGTCAGCTGAACTTGAGGTGCTACAGTCACTACCACACTTTTATTGTTTACAACTGAACGAGTTGTGATCATCCTATGGGTTGGTAGACAGGTAGCATCTACTGCAACATAATCGTTAGTGTGGGGAGTGCGCTGCCAAATTGGTTCGAGCGTGCTCATGAATTCAGCATTAAACCTTGCCATGTGAGTCTCGTTAAGATTATTCGGTGGTTGCTGTAATCTGGGCATAAATTCTGATGAGCATGATTTAGTCATTCCGTTAGGATAATAAACGTCAGCAGGCTGCACACTATCCCCACTAGGCCAACCAGTGTGTGCTGCCGGCCTGGGCAAATGTTCTGGCCAGTAGGGAGGTTTATCGAACGTGTGGATAGTGGGATCAAATAGTGCAAACCTCCATGGCCATGTCCATCCCTTCTGCCGTTCTGCCAGACGGGTCGAATCAGGGAGCGGTAAGGTCCAACACTCATTACTATACAAAGGTACGTGTTTAAATGCAGTGGCATGTACTGCCTGCTGATTAGCAGTACTGCCAGTGGGCTGCTGCACATGAGCTACAGGCTGAACAAATGGAGTACTAGCAGGACCCCTGTGATAATTTTCATAATTCATCAGCTCCAAAGGTGTCATCAGATGCTTACCTTTGTCTACTCTCGGCTGTTCCGGAGGAGTCTGCACACATGGTGCTGCAGATGGGATCTGTCCAAGTGAATTTACCAGTGGTGCTGGTCCAAGACCCTTTACTGCAGGCAACTTGACTTTCCTGACATACTTCTGCTTCTCCATCTTTACTGCAGCTACAGTACTGGGCTTCCGCGGTGACGTCCGGCTCTTGACAGCCGGCTTTGGCTTGCGGATTACTTTACGAGGACCAGTGGTCCTTGCTTCATATGCACGGTTAGTGGCTGCTTGCTTAACACTCACATCCAAACCGCATAGAAACATACTTTCAGTGACCGGCATAGAGCCAACAGGTAACCTGGGGTACTGCTCCCCTACTGGCGTGGGAGGTACCGGTAAAACGTCACTGACAGGAACGACATCCAAATCCAGAGAAGGGGTAATCACCTTTCTCTTCCTTACATTACCAGCTTGGGTTGCAGGAACATACTCAGCAAATTTTCTGTTATCAATGGTAACAGGAACAAAACCTTCACTTACCACGGGGTCATTCTTTCTCTTCTTCAACGTCTCGGACTCGGGCTCCAGGTCACAAATATTTACATCAAGGTCAGAGTCAGCTTCAGGCTCAGACTCGTCTGAAACATGTAGCTGAAGCATAAAGGACCATGGGGACTTCTCTTGGAAACCCTGGTTATGATTGACCTGTGAACCTCTGCCAGATCCACGACCTCTCCCACGATAATTGTGGTTTCGTCCATCGTTAAAATGCTTCTTGTCCTTGTCATTCTCTCCCTGCATGTTGTTAGTTCTACCTGCACCTTTACTGTCAGCCTTTTTAAAGTGTTGGTTTGTGGCATACTCTGCGTCAGAGTCAAGGGCCCAATTCATTAAATGAGCAAAAGTGATGGGATTAGGGTTATCATGTGCCTGCATAGCTACATGCATCGTGTTCCACTTGTCCCTAACAAAAGCACGGTGTTTCTCTGACATGTTATTAATTATCATGTCAAAGGTCTCAGGTTTTTCAGGTAGACCAACCCAATGTACATAGCCAATGTCCCTTACCTCTTTCATGTACTCAGCTGCGGGTTGATTGTCCCGTTGTTTCTTCGCTCGTAGTGCAGCCAGATGTGCACGGAAGTCCGGGCTAAACAATCTCGTTAGTACTGAAAATAAGTCATGAACATCAGACAACATTCGATTCGCAACAGCAGAGTCAATTGTCAAAGCCACCTCATTATTATGCCTAGCAGCCTTCTTTACAGCATCAAGTATCTCAGCAGCAGACATACCTGCAGCATCTTGTCTAATGATTACCTTGACATTATCGATCCACAATGCGATAGAAGTGCCTTTCACCAACGGCGGAAGTCGCTCTGATAGCATTTTCCGTCGTGTGGACTTCTCCTGTGCTGTGGGAATACTGCTGACTACTGCTGGCCTCTGACTCCTTGCTGCCATGCTGAGCTGGTCTTGAATCTGTTGATCTTTTAAGTTTAAAGATTTGTTCATTGCTCTCACAATACCCTCGATAATATGCACAGTTTCATTACCCACATCAGCACTCGACCTTAGAGAATTTGCAAAACGCTGGGCCTCCTCTGGACCACAACCCCTTTCTATCATTTGCACAATAGAAGGCAGTTTTGCAGCTAGCATAGGGTCATCTTGTATAATTTGAAGGGAGGTATGAATGGACGGCAGTGTTGGTGTGCCTGGTGCTTGCCTGAGCTGCCCTGTCCTAGGTGTTTGCACATCCTCTTCAACGCTGACCTCGAAGCCACCGTCAAAGTCCATACTGACAGGCAGAACAAACTTTACACAACAACACGTAGCAGTGTCCTTAACCAAGCTCAAGTATCAAACCCTTGCATGATCAAAGACTCACTCACTTCTCGGTTGTCTAAAAAATGCTCTACTCGCCCTCTCGTCAATTATATGTGTGTCAAATGTTAACAAAAGTTTCACTCAAACGCTCAAAATGTAAAGATGTACCGACTTAAACAGCTGCTATCCTGTACTCAGACGATACCTGCACGGCTGCAGTTCCCAAAAGCCATCACTTCGTCTTACGCTTCAGATTGCCCGCAACTCTACGTTCACTCTCCTGGTTTCGGCAACAGACAATTAGTCCATTAAGTCAGTTGGCATGCCCTTTAAATGGGAGGACATCAGTGCACGAACCTTATCAGGGCTCGGACCTTAGAAACGGGATCCCGACCAGCTCAACATAAACTGATCAAGTCACTGCACCATTCTAATGGTCCACACTATTGACCTCACTCCCCAGGACTTACAGCACAGATACAAATGTACAAAGGAAACGTGCAGGATCTTGCACCGGCACTTGCTTACTCCTCAGGAGGTTATCGTACGAGCTCAAAAAGACGCGGAACAGTCTGAAACTCCAAACAAAGCTTCAACTTCTCAAAGGAACTACACTCACATAACAGATTCTCAATCTGAGCTACACAAGGACAACGCTGGCGGACCTCGGAGACTCCGATGGAAGCCTCGACAAGGTGAAAGGAGGATATTAAACACTCAACACACGGTGAGAAAACGGCAGGTACTTAAGTGAATGAATCTCAACCGCTGCAAGGTTTAGATACCTAGAACAATGATACGAGGAACTGGCGCGTGATGCGACCAAGCTCGAAAGTGCCCGAAAGTCGATCTAATACCGGGCCAAGTCAAACGGAAATGAAAATGCTGCACCTATAGCAAGGTTACAAGCAAGATGTGTGCATTATAGCTACACTTTGGCAACGACATCGTATACCTATCCATTGTCTGCACTCCCCGGTGGGCGTCCCCTAACACGGATCTACGCTACAGAGGTATCGAAGGGAATGTGAGGCCCCTTAGCACTCACTGCGAATATGATTTACCTTTGTTTTGGAGTTGGCGCTGGCTGTCGGCTGTTCGACTAAGGGATGCAACGAATCCCGCCTGTGCTACCTAACCAAACACAAGGATTACTTTACAACGAGAATGTCCTCCTAGCTTACTTAGCTGTAGCAAGTCTAACGTAGCTTACGGATGAACACAAAAGCCTTTTTGGTGGGAAGTCTATAGCAAGATCGTCCCAGGCATGAAATCTGAATGGCTGCTCAGCCAAACGGACTGGATGTGCCTGGCGGTTCACGTGATCACCGTGACCACCGTTATTCACGTGGGCGATCACTAAGCACATATCATGGTTTAACTCACGACAGTAAAACATTATGTCGTCCCTCTTTTTCGATGAATGCATTGCATCCAATGAAAGGCGCTCTGGTCATATGATCAGTTAGCCGACACTGCCGGTCTCGAACGTCAGTATACATGTACATACCTAAAGAGAAAACTTAGATATTGCTAGAAGCCCGGTACGTCACACCTGTAGACGGATGAATGTATTGCAACCAATGTATAAGGCTCTTAATGTATGGTATGCCAGTCGACACCAATAATGTACAAGAACAATCGTCGAAATTATTGCGTAATTATCTTGCACACCCCAGTGATTAGTCCACCAAAATAAATGATATCAGGACAAAATATATATTATTCAACCGCTCGATCTTCTGATCTATCCACTGTCCTTACCGTGGAGTGAGTATGCCTAACTCGTAAATTCAAACTTGATGGGAGAACGCTGCAAGTGTGAAAATCAAAGACAGTGGGGCCGAAGGCCCACTGTGCTCTTCAGTTTGAGAATAAGAAAAATGTGTTATTTACAAAGGAGCCTTATTTTTAGGCATATGTGCTGGGACTGCTGTTTTGCGGGGCAAAGGTTGATGCAGCGGGCTGAAGGGGATGCAAAAGGGGGAGGGGGGAGGGGGAGGGAATGAGGGACACACACACACACACACACACACACACACACACACACACACACACACACACACACACACACACACAGATGGACGCGCACGCACGCAGAGGGGTGAAGGGGGGGGAGAGGGGGGGGAGGGAGAGAGAGAGAGAGAGAGAGGAGAGAGAGAGAGAGAGAGAGGAGAGAGAGGAGAGAGAGAGAGAGAGAGAGAGAGAGAGAGAGAGAGAGAGAGAGAGAGAGAGAGAGGAGAGAGAGAGAGAGAGAGAGAGAGAGAGAGGAGAGAGAGAGAGAGAGAGGAGAGAGAGAGGAGAGAGAGAGGAGAGAGAGAGAGGAGAGGAGAGAGAGAGAGAGAAAGAGCAGTGAGAGAGGGCGAGCATTGAGAGAGAGAGGGAGGGAGGGAGGGAGGGAGGGAGGGAGGGGGGAGGGAGGGAGGGAGGGAGGGAGGGAGAGAGAGAGAGAGAGGAGAGAGAGAGAGAGAGAGAGAGAGAGAGAGAGAGAGAGAGAGAGAGAGAGAGAGAGAGAGAGAGAGAGAGAGAGAGAGAGAGAGAGAGAGAGAGAGAGAGAGAGAGCGCAGTGAGAGAGGGCGAGCATTGAGAGGGAGGGAGGGAGGGAAGATTTTATAAAATATAGGGTTATAGAAAATAAAAAATAACAATGGAGAATTAAACTCCCTGAACCAGAGACCAAGCTTGCATTAAGTTGGTGAGCAGTTGATTTACTGTGCGATGCAGAGGAGCATACAAAAGCACAGGAGTCATGTTTCAAAAAAGACTGATGTCTGACTCAAGAGCAACCCCCTTAAATATACGTTGCCAGCTTCAGCCGCAAGTACAGAGTAACGTCTCGAAGGTTCGTAGCCACATATTGGCAATTTTGGGACGTCAAAATATATGCAAGTTCAGGTGGGTCCAAATCATGGAACCTTAACGCATTGTCCACCCGATCATTCTAGAAAGCAGCCCAAAAAGAGGCCATGCACAAATGTCCAATATATTGGACTCGAGAGATGAGAGAATCTTTTTGCCTATTTTATATTCGCTTATTAATAAGCGAATATAAAATAGGCAAAAAGATTCTCTCATCTCTCGAGTCCAACCCTAAGCGGACACGTCATATGTCAACAGGAGGGAGGGAGGATGGATGACAGAAGGACCCTTCTGTCTGGGCTGCATATGTGAAAAGTAAGACAGGCTTAATAACTGACATATTCCACTTCTCCTTTAAGATGGTGACAAATGAGTGGAAAGAAGAAAGTTGTGTCAGTCTTAGAAAGTTTTGTTGTTTTACATTGACAGAAAGTTTTATTGTTTTACATGTACATATGCGCCTGGACTCCAGCTGTGTGCACGTGGTTGAGGGTTTGCAGGGACTTTCAGGGTCATGCACACTTTAACTATTAACTATTTTATTGTTTAACATATGCGCCTGGACTCCAGTTGTGTCCACGTGGTTGAGGGTTTGCAGGGACTGGCAGGGTCATGCACACTTCAACTTTTTTCCAAGGAAGGAGAGAGGGATGAAGGAGGAGAACTAAACAACAGGGCAGGGCCTTGAAAAGAGGGAAGGCCTACGTTTTTAAATTAAGAGTGAAGCCTATTCTAACCGCATACCATAAATCCATCATGTAGGGACGCGGAATCTACGGGTTCTCCAATTGGACGGAGAAGACTGCAGCTACCGCGGGCGCAATCAAATTTCACTTTTCTCTTTTAACGATATGACAGTTCTCGGCGGGGTCAAGCGACCGAGGTCTGTTGTCAAGGGCTCATCTCCCCAGACACTGGACCAACAGCAACTGCTCACTGGTTCCGGACCACTGCAGTGGTCACCGAACGAATCCCATGTGGCACCGCCAAAGGTGGGACGAAGGTGGAGGGTAGGTGCACAATCAGCGGATCTCAACCCTGTTAAGTGGAAGTTGTCAGCGATGACAAAGTACTGCGGGGAAAAAATGCCCATAGATTCAATCTGAAATACCCGCGGAGATCTCTCTTTTGAGACCTTCGCATCAACCGCAGAGGGACGCTTATACCGTAATCTTCGCAACTTTAAGCAGCCTTTCGGATCGCAGTCAGTCAGTCTAAAACAGATCAGGTCTTAAATGCTGTAACTTCCAAATGTTTACAGAAGACGTACGGTAGTCCCTTTCCAGGGCGAGGGTGATCTGGCTCCCTACGGCGAGGTGTGGTACTGAAGCGACGGTCATTGAAACAATTGAAGATATCTGATTCTTGGCATATTTTATAAATGTCACACGAGGCCCAGCTAATTGCAAAGGTACGTGTTAAGGTCGAATCGTGGAACAGCAAACATACAAGGATGCGCTGATCGACACTTGTAATGGTACGCAAACGTTTCTAATCCTGAATTTGATGCCCAGTACTTTGGAAGATATGCAGCTGCCAGAGCGACTGCTGCTGCAAGCCGTGCCGTAGCTTCTTCGTCGAAATTAGGAGTGGACCGTCTAGCGGGTGATGAGGCGAAGAAGGACGGACGGCAGCTGTTTAACGCAAAACAGGGCGTACCAATCCCAACAGGTAAATGCTGAAGGCTATTCTGGCTCCTCAGCGCAAGGCATGGCTAACTTGGTCCCACCACTTTGATGTCTTGTCTTGCTTGCTTATATAATGATGTCAGTCAGGCGTGCAAATGGCCATGGATTAGAGAAGGTTTTGAGACTAAGCAAGAAGCACTTGAGAGCTTCCTGAAGGATACAAACAGCAGTCCAACAGTGATAAGCAACTCCTTGCTTGAACTACCATGGAAGTTACATGTGTAAACAGCTGAAATTGTTCAACCCCGTGCTTGATTTATAGCACATTCGTAACCACATTCGCGTGGATACTGAGCATTATTTTGGTTTCCCTTAGGGGGGCGGAGAGGAGCCACAAGTTGAGGATGCACGACAAGCCGCTGGGGCTCATGCCTTCCCGAGTCCAAGCACATAGCACAACTAGGCAGGGGCTGGCATAGCTTATCGATACAGAGTAATGGAACTGATACAATGTACACCATCTTCTTGCAAAATATGTGGCCATTTCCAGCATTATCACCCTGCCTACCTCCGCGTGCTGTGTTCATCTCCAGCAAACCCCTTGTTGCTGCTCTTGGCGTAGCAGGCAGATAGGATCTATAGCTGCCAGAAATTATTGTTCTTTATTCCTATACATAGCTCTGTACACCGGGCTGTTAAGTATTGGCTTAGGCAGTTGGTTTCTGGCGACAACATGCGTTCCATGAGTATCAGGACCTGTTCCCGACATGGCTCTGGCGTGCTGTAGTGTTCCTAGCAGCAGACCTTGATTGGCAGAATGTATGTCATTTGCAGAGTTTTGTCTTATATGGGCAGAGCAGTCTGACAGGCATCCTAGGCCCCTTCTGGGATAACAGTTGTACACTATGGCTGTGGAGTTTCAGTTGCTAGGCAAGCGGTATCCTGGTAATTATAAGGACGAGCGTTCCAATACCATTTTTGGGTTTGGCTCCCTCGTTGGCTGTTAGTGGCACCCCTTGCAGATTTGAGTCACTGGCTGGTTTTGCCCTGAACGCTTGCTTAGTTATCTTTGAAAATACATTTTGCGTCATCCATTTGGTAGCCAGTTGAAAGTGCGTAGTAAGGACTCCAGATGGATTACACACAGTATGTATCAGTTGTGTGCAAGAAGCTTCGAGGGAGCATGTACCTTTTTGACCCACACTGTGTGGTGGCAAATATTGTGCGAAAGCAAGTAATTTATATGAAGGAAGGCTCGGTCAATCCTGAGAGATATCAGGGAGTCAGTGGAGATTGCTCAATGATGAACCTTTCAAAATTGCAATCTCATTCTGCTGCTTAACAAGATTAAATCTCATGTCCGTTTGATTAATGTGTGTCGGAGAGAAATAGCCTGCTTTTCTCACACCCACTTGATTAACCATCCCCCATTTCCCTTATGTTTTTGCGGGTTTTTTCGCGATGAGAAGGGCACGTGAAGGGACCCCCTGGCCTTCTGCATACCAGCATGTATGACATATGTTTTGACGAGTTAGATATTCTTTAAAAAAGACTTGTTTTTGAGGACATGTGCTGTCAACATCCGCTACGACTGGTTCTAGAATAGA
>KV908382.1:630553-633244 GCA_002005505.1 Botryococcus braunii
GGTGTATGCGAATTTCGAATCTGGAACAGACATGTGCGGCGGATCACAAGGGCATCGGAAGGAACACTGTTGACCCTCATTGGGCGTTGGCCTTGCTGAGTGTGAACCTGGCCATGATTCACTTTGATCCACGCTGTTGCCTCGGTACCTATTGGCGGTCCACAAAATTTGTCAAGTGGGGACAGTCGCCATCTGTTGTTGACGGAGTTCAAAGTCGATAGATTTTGAAGTACGGTTCCCACGGAAGTGCACTTCGTGCCACTATCACACATTGGCCCGGCCGCCCGGGGCCTTGAGTCGAGGGCCTCGACTCGAGGCCCTCGACCAGGGTACGAGTCGGTGACCGTACGACAGGGCCCTAGAATTCCCTTCGGGTGGCACGAATACCTCAGCTAGAATCGTGCGGGTGGCACCCGTATGTCGGCAGTGAAAATGACGGTTTTTGTGCGGGGTGCCCGCATACCCAGGCAAAAAATGTGCGGGCCAATTTACGTCCGCACGCTTAGATTTGGGGCTCCTGCCGAAGTGTAGATGCTAGCAACCACTCTCAATGAGTTCTCATGCACTTAAAACGAAAATCAGGGAATTTTGACATATGATACACCACAAACCAATGTGAAAACGTTCTTGTGTGGCCAACGTTCCGTTCTTCATCATCCCCTCGACTATGCATAGCATAAATCAAATCAGATTTTGTCACCAAATAATCAATATTTAGTATAAAGAGTGAAGCTGATCCTAACCGCACACCATAAATCGTGCATGCGGGAACGCGGAATCTAGGGGCCGAAAACATAAGGTGGTGTAGTCAGAAAACACAAGGGAGAGGGGGAGGGGGAGGGAGGGAAGGGGAGGGGAGAGGGAGAGAGAGAGAGAGAGAGAGAGAGAGAGAGAGAGAGAGAGAGAGAGAGAGAGAGAGAGAGAGAGAGAGAGAGAGAGAGAGAGAGAGAGAGAGAGAGAGAGAGAGAGAGAGAGAGAGAGAGAGAGAGAGAGAGAGAGAGAGGAGAGAGAGAGGGGGGGGAGAGGGAGGGAGGAGGAGAGAGAGAGAGAGAAGAGAGAGAGAGAGAGAGAGAGAGAGAGAGAGAGAGAGAGAGAGAGAGAGAGAGAGAGAGAGAGAGAGGGGGGGGGGGGGGGGGAAGAGAGGGAGAGAGAAAGAGGGGGAAGGAGAGAGGGAGATCTCTCTAGAGGGAGAGGGGGAGAGAGAGAGAGAGAGAGAGAGAGAGAGAGAGAGAGAGAGAGAGAGAGAGAGAGAGAGAGAGAGAGAGAGAGAGAGAGAGAGAGAGAGAGAGAGAGACAGGGATAGTACTCGTCTCTACAAAAAAGCCAAAAGTTAACTGAGGATCATCGTCTTTAAAGGTGTCCTCCATCCCCGTAAATTTCCCTTACCAGCCCCTTTTTTCTTTTGGGGCACCCGTATTGCCTTGCAGATAAGGCGCGGGTGCCTCCCGTAAAAACACCTTGCAAACGCTGCAAAACGTGCGGGTTTCCAGAATGCTTTCCAGATATTTTACGGGCCCCACAAGCGAAGCCCAATCCCCGTACGGTCCCCGTACGGGTTGTCGTACCCTGCCCTCGACTCGAGAGTTACGCAATGAAATGCTGATAATATAATTAGCATTTCATTGCCTCGACTCGAGGGCCTCGCATCGAGTCTCTCGCCTCGAAGGCCCTTGATATTACTCTCTCTCTCTCTCTCTCTCTCTCTCTCTCTCTCTCTCTCTCTCTCTCTCTCTCTCTCTCTCTCTCTCTCTCTCTCTCTCTCTCTCTCTCTCTCTCTCTCTCTCTCTCTCTCTCTCTCTCTGTGTGTGTGTGTGTGTGTGTGTGTGTGTGTGTGTGTGTGTCTGTGTATGTGTGTGTGTGTCTGTGTCTGTGTCTGTGTGTGTGTGTGTGTGTGTGTGTGTGTGTGTGTGTGTGTGTGTGTGTGTGTGTGTGTGTGTGTGTGTGTGTGTTGGGGGGGGGCTGTGTGTGCGTGTGTGTGCGAGCATGTGTGTGTGTGTATGTGCGTGTGTGTGTGTGCGTGTGTGTGTGTGTGTGTGTGTGTGTGTGTGTGTGTGTGTGTGTGTGTGTGTATGCGCGCGCGCGGCGTGCGTGCGTGTGTGCGTGAGAGTGAGAGTGAGGGGGAAGATAGAGTGAGAGTGAACACACACACACAACACACACACACACACACACACACACACCACACCACACACACACACACACACACACACACACCGCGCGCGCGCACACAGACAGAGAGAAAGCGGGGAGGGAGAGGGGGGGGGGAGAGAGAGAGAGAGAGAGAGAGAGAGAGAGAGAGAGAGAGAGAGGAGAGAGAGAGAGAGAGAGAGAGAGAGAGGAGAGAGAGAGAGAGAGAGAGAGAGAGAGAGAGAGAGAGAGAGAGAGAGAGAGAGAGAGAGAGAGAGAGAGAGAGAGAGAGAGGAGAGAGAGAGAGAGAGAGAGAGAGAGAGAGAGCGAGAGAGAGAGAGAGGGGGGGGGGGAGGGAGGGGGGAGGGAGGGAGGGAGGAGGAGGGGGAGGGGGGGGGGAGAGGAGAGAGAGAGAGAGAGAGAGAGAGAGAGAGAGAGAGAGAGAGAGAGAGAGAGAGAGAGAAGAGAGAGAGAGAGAGAGAGAGGAGAGAGAGAGAGAGAGAGAGAGAGAGAGAGAGAGAGAGAGAGAGAGAGAAGAGAGAGAGAGAGAGAGAGAGAAGAGAG
>KV908383.1:0-7500 GCA_002005505.1 Botryococcus braunii
CCAGTGCTGTGAAGTCCAACAGTCTATTAATTGCTCTTGCTCTCTCTTAACACGGAATTCAAACTATCCTAACTGGTACGTACTCAGAAAGGATCAATCTCATTGTCCGATGATAAGATAGCCAAGCACATACACATAACACGAAATATTGAGGTCAACAAAGCCTCAAATCTCCCAATCTATTCACCATCACGTTACCTGTGCAGTGGCGGCACGGAGGGTGTGAGTCAAAGTTCGCTCTACTGTGTGACGAAGAGTAGAGTCTAGAACATGAACAATCAAGGACTGATTGGGCAACTTTAAGGAAACACCCGGAGTGCTTGTGCAGTCCCAAACAAGTGCCTTGCCTCTCCGTGCTAGCACCACTACCTTCCTGCACTAAACGTGTCTGTAACTTGCGTTATCTTTATCTTCATTCAAATTGTTCCTAACCGCTAAGTCTTTGTAGTTTCGCCCATATTAGTCATTTATTATTGTCACTGACGAATAGCCACTATTACTCCACTGAGGGAAAGGCATATATAACTCATCTAATATAACAATTACCGAACAGGGGGATGCTTACACTAGGACATGAGGAAGTACACCGTTAAAATAGTGAGAACTGTTATTGGAACATGCCTATGGGGTCTGCACCGTACCTGTGTCTATAGGTTTGGGTGGGAATTCTGATTGCAGATGTGATCAGTATCTGAACCAGAATCCCGTGTACGTGGATGCAAGTCAATAGCATGTTTTCATAATTATAATTAAGAGTGAAGCCTATTCTAACCGCATACCCAAAATCCATCATGCAGGGACGCGGAATCTAGGGGCCAATTACTGAAGGTGATGGGGAGGGAGGGAGGGAGGGGGGGGGGGAGAGAGAGGAGAGAGAGAGAGAGAGAGAGAGAGAGAGAGAGAGAGAGAGAGAGAGAGAGAGAGAGAGAGAGAGAGAGAGAGAGAGAAGAGAGAGAGAGAGAGAGAGAGAGAGAGAGAGAGAGAGAGAGAGAGAGAGTGTTAGAAAAATGGACACTAACATGTATACCTTAGGTATTTCTTCAACATGTTGGGTCATTTCATATTAGCATGTTTGTGAGCCACATCAATTCATTTCAAGGGTTTATAATACTTAGAATGCTCATAAACAATAAGGTACAATCTTAGCTCACTTGGGTGTGTTTGTACTGTATGGTACTTTAAGGTAAATTGACACTCATAGTGGTTTATAAAGGCCATGGTACAATTTCGGCCTGTTTTCTGCCAGTTTTCTAGTAAGGTATACTTATTCCGGATCTCATCGATCGTGAGACTTTAAGTCCTGCGGTCCTTGGTGTTTGATTCGAAGTTCGTATCGGTGGTGGGTTAAAGTTCCGAGTCACTTAGATTCGAGACTATCATCGACAGAGATTCGTACTGTTCATCGACGACCATGTCAAATCATGAGGTACATTGAAATTCCAGTGCATAGTACTGATGGCATGCAAACTTGATCGTGCCCGTACGCTCTTAAGATCTGGAGTTGCAAACCTGTCAGGAGGCTAATAAATGAGTAGTCTCCTTACTTAGTATAAATAGGAAGTGCTCAAAGGGTCAGTCAGTCTTGAGTTCCCTTATCAAGCTCCTGTCCCGTTTGCTTGGTCGTGTTTCGTCCACTTCCACAAGCTTTTGTTGGGCACAGTTCACTTACTCAAAGAGTGTGAGTTACAGGTAATTGCAACATCATTAGATTAGTAGTTATTGTAACAAGTCTTGAGTTCCCTTATCAAGCTCCTGTCCCGTTTGCTTGGTCGTGTTTCGTCCACTTCCACAAGCTTTTGTTGGGCACAGTTCACTTACTCAAAGAGTGTGAGTTACAGGGATTTATACTCCAATTCCAAATTCTAAAAATTCTGTTTTGATGATGCCATTATGCTAAAAGAGAGAGAGAGAGAGAGAGAGAGAGAGAGAGAGAGAGAGAGAGAGAGAGAGAGAGAGAGAGAGAGAGAGAGAGAGAGAGAGAGAGAGAGAGAGAGAGAGAGAGAGAGAGGGGGGGGGGGGGGGGGATAATATCAACAGTGAGAAAAAAGAATTCAGTAACCAGCGTGTTTTTGTGTACACTTCCTATCGATGAATCTGATAACATCCGGAGTCGCAATGTTGGGGTGTCACATGGGCCATGTGACAGGGCACATGGTTGTAGGATCCCCTGCGAAAAGCCCACGAAAGCGGCACCTGTGCTGACTCCGAATGTCAGTGACGTACTAATCGGTTTGTCGATCGACGTTTGGTTTCGACGCTATTTCTAACGAAAATTGAAGGAAAAGTGAAAATGGCTATACGAATTACAAAGTCTCAGTGACAGTGTTGAAGAAATCATTTCTGAAGATCGTGATGCTATCGGCCCGTTAGCTGTTGCGACTGACCTTGGGTTACACGTGACAACTATATTCCCTCCTTTTCCATCGGTACTTCTCTTCGTAGTTGTGGCCAGCCTACTTTTTTCGTATTGGGCTTCGATCGCTTGTGTACTAGCGATTTGTGACGAAGGTGGTCCAATCACGGCTTAAGGGGGCGACCGGCTAAAGTTCACCTAGGGCGACGTTCGATAGGACGACCTCAACCAACTAGACTTCCGCGTTGACAAGGAGATTGGCCTTGCAATGGCTTCGAACAATGTGGATGATCGAACGCGGAAGCTGGTTGAACAGAGCAGTGCTGTGATTCTGGCCACGCATGTGGAACCGAAGGATGACATGATTGCCGAACGAAAGCGCGCATCTTTCAATAGCCAAGAGCTGGCTGCTTTCATCAATGGTGGAAATGACAAATTAAAGCGCTTGTGAGTACTCCCCATTGTTTTCCCATACCATTTCTGAAGTGGGCTCCAGGCCACCTGGACTTGGAACCTGGTCTTCAGTCTGGTGACCCTTCTTGCCCACACCGACATTTGATTGCGTGAAATTCAGTTTTGAGTAGGGACCCAGAATCATTAGGGTCTTGCTCATACGTGTTGTTGTTGGTCAGCAGTGGTTCCTAGTGCAGACTTTGTTCAATACGTCGTTCTTGCATGGAATGTCTTTCTTTTCCTGCATATCTGACTTAGACATTATGCCTGGTGAAAATTCACATTGTTTGCAGAGGCGAACTCGCTGAAATCCTGGCAAACACCGAATGGGGAGACAAGAGCCGTCGCTACTACTGGACACGGCCAGAGGAATATGTAGGAGGGCTCAAGGCAGCTTTGGGGATTGTGTACGCCTTTTTTATCTCAATTTCCTTGTCAAGTGTTGTGAAGCAAAACCGCCCACTGCGCGATGCTATGGTCAAGCGCAAGCGGTCTCTTGTACATGAAATAATGCAGGGAAACAGCCGTTGTTGACGCAACTTGAGGTGTCGTGGGTAGTCCTCAGGCTTTGCGTCCCATGAAGCAATCCGGGTGGGTGGGACCGCGAGCAGTTGGGTCCCATGGTTTGATTCCCTGTGTGGAGCTTCTGGAGGTCCTCATGTCGACAGGACTGTTTATAGATTATTGGAAGTACAAAACTAGATTATTGGAAGTACAAAACTAGATTATTGGAAGTACAAAACTAGATTATTGGAAGTACAAAACTAGATTATTGGAAGTACAAAACTAGATTATTGGAGGTACAAAATTACAACGGTTTTAATCCGCGTCTGGCTCAGCAGTACCAGCTGGGAAGTGAGAAACGTTAAGCACGGTGTTCAGCTGGGTCGACTTAGCACTGAAAGCGCTTCACAGGGTCAGATCTGTTAAAACAGCTTGATCTGGGGCGCTCTTGAGCAGCGGGGGCTCGTGAAGCCCTGTTTTTACCTGGGAGCATTCTAGTGCTGGGGGTCCGTGATTTCCAATGGGGGTGCCCTGTGTGCCAGAGAAAGGGAAGGAGGGGGGGGGGGGGCTTCTGATTGGGCAGCCTTGCTTTCTTGAATAAAACAGTAAAAATATATATATTTGATAAAGTGAAGAAGAAAATTTGGAGCGCAAAACCATGAGAGAGGGGCATGGGGTTACTCAGAGCAGACCCCCTTAATCAAGTGTCCATCCCCCACTCATCTCATGGCATTTGGATGGGTCTGCGTCCCCTTGGAGCTCAAACCGACATTGCATGTCTCCTCCAATCGGCAACCCTCACACGCCAGCTTAACGGTCAATTGGAATGGTCCACTGGTAGGTGTACTGCGGGGATTCTAATCTGGGGCCCTTCAAGCTATTTCCATGGATGGGAGAGGTATGGACAGGACCAGGCGTGGGTGCTACTTCCAAGGAGTGGGATGTGACTATCACATGGGCTGCCATGAGGAAGGGCCGCCTAATTTGGCCTAATTTGGGCAGCGGACGTAAACCCATCGTGGATTTATGGTATGCAGTTAGAATAGGCTTCACTCTTAATTTTAAACCCGTCGTCTAGTAGAGCGGTGCACTGCTTACTGCCAGAGCGTGCCCTGCGCACGGTGAAAGCGTGGCCTGCGTACTGCCAGAGCGTGCCCTGTGTGCAGGCCTGGATGAAGGGTGCGGTGCGGTGCGGTGGTGACAGGGAGATGATGAAGTCCAAGAAGTTCACCTACGAGGATGGCTTGGAAGCCCGCAAACTGGTTAACTTGCCAGGCGGTTTCGAATTGCACATTGGGGTGCGAGCACCCCCTCTGCCGGGTGGCCGGGGCAAGAATCCTCCCACCCCCCTATCTCCCCCCCCCCTCTTTCTGTGTGTGTGTGGGGGGGTGGGGGGGGAGGGGGCCGTGTATCTGGCTGTGTCTGTGTGTGTGCATGCGTGTATGCCTGCCTTGATCTCTCTCTCTCTCTCTCTCTCTCTCTCTCTCTCTCTCTCTCTCTCTCTCTCTCTCTCTCTCTCTCTCTCTCTCTCTCTCTCTCTCTCTCTCTCTCTCGCTCTCTCTCTCTCTCTCTCTCTCTCTCTCTCTCTCTCTCCCTCTCTCCCTCTCTCCCTCTCTGTCTCTCTCTCCAGCGCGTGCGCACACGCACACACACACACACACACACACACACACACACACACACACACACACACACACACACACACACACACACATATACCCACACACGGAGGGGGGGGGATTCTCTATAGCCCCACTGCGCCCCGTCTGCCCCAAGTGTGTGGGTGTCGGAGGTTGTGGGTGGGGGTGGGGGGAATATGGTTGCAGCTACTAAGGTGTGGTGGAGGAGTGGGATTGGGGGAAGGGTGGGGATATGGTTTGGCTACTAGGGTGTTGGGGGGGGGGGGCTGCGGTGGGGGTGGCAAGGCGGAATCATCCGTTCAATGGCGAAGGGCAGGGGTCGGGGGCGGGCGGAATTATCCGTTCAATAGCGAAGGGCAGGGGTCGGGGGCGGGCGGAATTATCTGTTCAATGTCGAAGGGCAGGGGTGGGGGGCGGGCGGCAGATGTTCATCCCGACACTCCTCTCACAAGCGGACATGGAGCAGCAAGCCGAGTGGCTGCCCAAGGCGCTGGGGCTGCGCCTGGTGGGGACCTACGCGCAGACGGAGCTTGGCCACGGGACTTTCGTGAGGGGTCTGGAAACCACCGCCACATACGATCCGCAGACCGACGAGTTTGTGGTCCACTCGCCCACCCTCTCCTCCACCAAGTGGTGGCCTGGAGGTGCTGCACCCTGTCCCTGCCCCCCCCCCCCCGCCCTCGGGGGTGTCCTGAGGGCTTTGCCAATGTGAGGGTGTTGGGGGGGGGGGGGGGGCATTGGTTTTAAGTGGGTAGGTCTGTGTGAGTGTGTGTTTGTGCGTGTGCATGTGCGTGTGCGTGTGCGTGTGCGTGTGCGTGTGCGTGTGCGTGTGCGTGTGCGTGTGTGTGTGTGTGTGTGTGTGCGTGTGTGTGTGTGTGCGTGCGTGCGTGTGCTTGTGCATGTGTGTGTGTGTGTGTGCGCGCGCGCGCGCAAGGGAGGGAAGGAGAGGGAGAGAGAGGGGGGGGTAGAGAGAGAGGGGGAGAGGGAGAGAGAGAGGGGGCGGGGAGAGAGAGAGGGGGAGAGGGAGAGGGAGGGGGAAGAGAGAGAGAGAGGAGGGAGGGAGAGAGAGAGAGAGAGAGAGAGAGAGAGAGAGAGAGAGAGAGAGAGGAGAGAGAGAGAGAGAGAGAGAGAGAGAGAGAGAGAGAGAGAGAGAGAGAGAGGAGAGAGAGGGGGAGAGAGAGAGAGAGAGAGAGAGAGAGAGAGAGAGAGAGAGAGAGAGAGAGAGAGAGAGAGAGAGTGAGAGAGAGAGAGAGATGGATGGATGGTTTTCAGGCATGCCAAGGGTTGCATCAGTGGTACACGTCTCTTCCAGGAAGACATTTCGGTCGCACAGGAATGATCCAATCTCAGAGAAGTACGGCGAAGGGAAGCTTTGCAAACGCCCTTACAAGAGGGTAGTTTGGGGCTCTGGGGATAGGTCTGGGGAAGACATCCACGCACGTGGTTCTCATGGCCCGCCTCTTCGTGAAGGGCAAGGTGACCTCCTCCCCGCCTCCCCTCCCGCGCGCAGTGCCTGCTTGAGGCTCTGATGGCCGTGTTGGTCCGCTACATGTCAAGGATGGGGTCGCTTGTTGGGGACCGACTGGAAGATATCCAACGGAGTTGCTATACCTTGTGGTGTCAAGCCAGCAAAACCCTTTTCCAATGAAGCTACTGTAGAAGATATTGTCATTAACTCAAAGATTCTCTTCCCTGAAAACGCAAAGCTAAAAGTTCTGTCCTGAGAACTCGAAACTTAAGATTCTGCTTCTTAAGACACGAACTTTAAAACTAGAATTTGCTTTTTTCGAGGAGCAGGACGGGCAGAGGAAGACGTGGAAAGGAAGCTGACCTGCCTCTGGTTTGGTGGTATTTGAAATGAACCCCCAACTTGTCCCGTCCTCCTGCCCTTCCTCCCCCAGCTCGGGATAGGCAGACCGGACAGGAGCATGCGGGACAGGTTGCGCATGTTACATGGCATGGTGTAACAGGCTGTGGGTGGTGATTATTGAGGCAGTGGGGCATACCAGCAGAGGTCGGGGTTCTATGGGAGGGGTATGGTATAAGGGCGTAGGGCGAGTGTGGGAGAAGTACTCTACAGGTAGAGGTATGACAAGTGTGGGAGACGTACGGTACAGGAAGAGGTATGAGAAGTGTGGGAGAAGCACGGCACAGGCAGAGGTATGACAAGTGTGGGAGAAGCACGGTATAGACAGAGGTGTAGCAAGTGTGGGAGAAGTATGGTACAGGCAGAGGTATGACAGGTGATGGAGAATCACAGTACAGGTAGAGGTATGACCAAGTGTGGGAAAAATATGGTACAGGCAGAGGTATGACAATTGTGGGGAAAATACGGTACAGGCAGAGGTATGACAATTGTGGGGAAAATACGGTACAGGCAGAGGTATGACAATTGTGGGGAAAATACGGTACAGGCAGAGGTATGACAAGCGTGGGGAAAATACGGTACAGGCAGAGGTATGACAAGCTTGGGAGAAGCGCGGTACGGGGAGCTATGACATGGACAGGGGGCAAGTCTGTATTGAAAAGGGTATTGTTTGGGGGGGGGGG
>KV908383.1:12500-27500 GCA_002005505.1 Botryococcus braunii
CAACAAAGTAACCTGATCCAAGCCCTGGTATCAAGGATAAGCGGTAGGCAGGGCCGCACGCCAGCTGTACAGCCGTTTTTGTTATTGTAACGATGTTTTCCTTCCTCCTTTCCGCACCTACTAATAGTGGAAACATGGGCCGCAGACAGCCCGATATCTGGTGAAAGGACTGCTGGGAGCTCGGGAGGGCAAGCCGCAAGCACCCAGCGTCAAGTATCTAGAAAGTGCCACAGAAAACAACAGTGCCCGCTCCCCTGTTGCCACTCCAGGATGCTGGCTCAACCCCGACCATCAGCTGGCCGCCCTCAGGTGGCCTTCCCATTCCCTCCCCCACCACCCCACCCCCACTGCGCGTGTCATGCGTGTTGTTTTCGCGTGCGTGAGTGTGTGTGTGTGTGTGTGTGTGTGTGTGTGTGTGTGTGCGCGCGTGCGTATGCGCCCGCGCGTGTGTGTGTGCGAGTGTGTATGGATGTGTGTGTGTGTGTGTGTGTGCACGCGCGTTCGTGTGCGTGTGTGTGTGTGTGTGTATGTGCCCGTGTCGTGTGTGTTCGTGCATGCGTTCGTGCACGTGTGTGCATGCGCGCATGTATGTGTGTTGGTGGGGGGGTGGGGTGTGGGTGTGGAGAAAGCGAGCTGATGGCGGGTGATGTGGGGCAGGCACCGGGCAGCAGCGCTGGTGGTGCAAGCCACACAAACCTTGTCGGGCAACGGCAATGGAAAAATAGTGTTTGAGGGCGCGCCCTGGAACAACAGCACGGTGGACTTGATCCGCGCTGCTCGCGGGCACTGCGACCTCGTACTGCACTCTACCTTTATTTCCAGCGTTGCCAATCTCAAGGCCGAGGTCCGCAATCTTGGACTCCTCAGCTCCTTTATATTGAAGTGCCAGATATGTCATGCAAATGTCTTCCTGGGCTTGCTTTGAGTGCATCAATAAGAGGCAAGGGACATGAGAGGGAGTGAGAGTGGACACGTGGGGCAGTGGGGAGGATTGCAGACAGAGAGACCTCTTGGGGAGAAAAGTGGGGACTCCCCCTCTCCCCCCTTCCCCCTGCATCAGTGTAGAGAGAGAGAGAGAGAGAGAGAGAGAGAGAGAGAGAGAGAGAGAGAGAGAGAGAGAGAGAGAGAGAGAGAGAGAGAGAGAGAGAGAGAGAGACAGAGAGAGAGACTGAGAGAGAGAGAGAGAGAGTGAGACACACACACACACACACACACACACACACACACCCACACACACAGACAGAGAGAGAGAGAGCGCGCGTGCGAGAGAGAGAGAGAGAGAGAGAGAGAGAGAGAGAGAGAGAGAGAGAGAGAGAGAGAGAGAGAGAGAGAGAGAGAGAGAGAGAAAGAGAGAGACAGAGAGAGAGAGAGAGAGAGAGAGTGGGGCCCGCACACACATTTGGGGGGGGGGGCGGGAATATGGCAGGGACAAATGCATGAGTCTGCGCCTAATTCTTTGCCACACTTGTCAACGACTGTATGGCGGGGTTGTGTGTAGGGGAGCCTGTCACCTCCAACCATTGCGGTCTTGGAGAAGCTGGTGGCCCTGTTTGGGGTGTCCACCATCAACAACCATGCTGGGGACCTCCTGGAGATTGGGTACCTCACAGGGCCCCAGGCACTATGGGTCCGCCAGCAGCAGTACGGTGGGACCCCCACCCCTGGCCTTAAGATCCCTAGATATGAATTGCCCTGCTGGCATCCCCGTTGTTCTCTCTCTCTGTCTCTCTCTCTCTCTCTCTCTCTCTCTCTCTCTCTCTCTCTCTCTCTCTCTCTCTCTCTCTCTCTCTCTCTCTCTCTCTCTCTCTCTCTCTCTCTCTCTCTCTCTCCCCCCCCCTCCTCTCTGTGTGGGTGGGTGGGTGTGGGGCAGGGGGGTGTGTGTGAGAGAGGGGGCGGGCAGGGAGGATGAGGGGGAGTAATGAAGAGGGAGAGTGAGAGAACCGGGCTCAGGAGTGAGAGAACGGGGGTTTGGGAATGAGAAAGTGAGTTCTTGAAAAGCTGATGGATGTACAGGACCGAGTTCAAATCCCAAGACCAAAAGGGGCTATTCAAGTTTGGCCATCTGATAGTTTCTGCCACCACCCGTAAAGCATGATGCTTCTTTTAGAAATTGCAAGGTTAAAGAGCAAGTACTGGAATGCGGGGGTGCAGCTCTGTTGGCGGTTCTGAGGCCAGAGGCCGTGGCTCTGGTGGATTCATTCGGCCTCTCTGACTACCTCCTGAATAGCGCCCTCGGGCGGTACGATGGGGACGTGTACCGCGATCTGCTGGCTCGCGCCAAGGTGACGGCGCCCTCCCTTGTTGCTGTCGCTCCTGTGCTGCCCCGGTTTTGGGGGTGTTGCTTACAGTCGCTTACAGGCGCATGTGAAGCACGTACATTCTTGCCAACATCAAGGCCTCGTCCTTGCCCTTTTATTTCTCTCCCTCCCCTCCCCCCCCCCCTCTCTCTCTCTTCTCTCTCTCTCTCTCTCTCCTCTCTCTCTCTCTCTCTCTCTCTCTCTCTCTCTCTCTCTCTCTCTCTCTCTCTCTTCTCTCTCCCTCCCCCCCCTTCTCTCTTCCTCCCTCTCTCGCTCGCTCTCTCTCTCTCTCTCTCTGTCTCTCTCTCTCTCTCTCTCTCTCTCTCTCTCTCTCTCTCTCTCTCTCTCTCTCTCTCTCTCTCTCTCTCTCTCTCTCTCTCTCTCACACACACACACACACACACACACACACACACACACAGGGGGGGGAGGAGAGGGAGAGGGGGGGGCATGGATGCCAGCAGAGCAATCCAGATCTAGGGAATTTAAAGGCTAGAGGGGTTCTGAGTACCAGGACCGGTCAATGAGTCCAGACGATATACACATACAGATACTGATGTGTCAAGAAAAAACTCAAAGGAATATCTCCCCTCCCCCCCCCCCCCCCCCGGCCCCCGGCCTGGCCCCTCTCCCTCTCTCTCCCCCCCCCCCCCTTCCTTCCAGCAGAGCAATCCAGATCTAGGGAATTTAAAGGCTAGAGGGGCTCGAAGGCAGTATTTGGGCGGGTGGGGCAGGTCTCGCCGCTGAACGACACACAGGAGGGGCCGGGCTGGCATGGTGTGCTGCAGCCCATGCTCAACCGCAAAGGCCGCGACGACACCATGGTTTCCCTGCAAGGCTAAACTGCCTGCATTCCTTGCTGTGCAAGGCCAGACTGGCTGCATTTGTCGCCGTGCAATGCTTATGTAGGGCCATTAATTGACGTGCAAGGCTAGAGTTGGGCCATTCATCGGCGTGCAAGGCTGGACTGGGTTTTTTTGTTTGCGTGCAAGGCTAGAATGCCGCCATTTGGGTCCGTGCAGGGCCAGAGTCGTTGCGTTTGTCTCCATTTATGGCTAGAGTGGCGTTAATACATTGCCGCCGCAAGTCTAAGAGTGGCATTCAGTCATTGTCATGCAAGACTAAGAGTGGCGTTACGTCATTGCCATGCAAGGCTAGAGTAGGGCCATTCATTGCCGTGCAAGGCGAGACTGGCTGTATGTATTGCCGTCCAAAGCTAGAGTGGGCTTCTTCCTTCCTCGCTGCAATCCCGCTTTCCCCGCAATGCAACGGCCCTCCTGAAAGGTGGCTTGTGAAGAGGACCACCGAGTCCGTTGCCGGTGTTGCCTGTGAAGGCAACCGGCTCATGCTGTGAAAACGAACGGGGTACAGAGGGGCCACGTGGGTCTTTGGAAGGTTGGAACGCGCCCCTCACCCGCAGCTTTTTTCGTCCCTTTCAGCTGAAAATGGGACGTTGATCCCATGGTCACGCTCATTTTGCAAACGTGACATCCACGGCAGAGGTGCCGTACATGGGCCTGCCCAGGGTGTAGGTGATATACATTTCTTTCGCTCTTAGATCGTAGGGTCCATGTGTTAGATGTGATTCGCCACTTTTGCTTTGCTTTTGAGAGTGTGGCCAGGTCATCCGATGAGATGGTCCACTGCACAGAAATGTAAAATATATCCAATCGTTATATCTAAAAGGTTGGGCCCCTAGCGTGACTAGGTTTATAGAGATGTGGATGGGAGGCGTCGCGATTTGTTGCTGCTGTCTCAGGGGTGCGATACCACCTCGAGAATTCCCTGTAAAGTTTAAACAGTCGTTGGAGAATTTGAGTAGAAGAATATGTTTTGCGTGACGCCCCACAGTCCCCACAATGTATGTGATGCAATTTCTTCGCGAACTTGTCCAGAACAAATGTCTCGTCAGGAACGCTTGGTCGCCCTTGAAGTATTTCCTTGACGTTAATGTAGCTGCCACTGAGAAAACTTAAAATGGAGAGCATCACATGTTTTAGCCCGTCGCCTTTCTGAGTACCAGGACCGGTCAATGAGTCCAGACGATATACACATTCAGATACTGATGTGTCAAGAAAAACTCAAAGAAATATCTCCCCCCCCCCCCCCCCCCCCGGCCTGGCCCCCTCTCCCTCTCTCTCCCCCTGCCCCCCGCTGCCGGCCCCTTCCTTCCCTGCCTCCCGCCCGAGCACACACACACACACACACACACACACACACACACACACACACACACACACACACACACACACACACACACACACACACACACACACGGGGCGCGCGCGCGCTCGCACACACACACACACACACAGAGGGAGGGAGGGAGGGAGAGGGAGGGAGGGAGGGAGAGGGAGGGAGGGAGGGAGGGAGAGAGAGAGAGAGAGAGAGAGAGAGAGAGAGAGAGAGAGAGAGAGAGAGAGAGAGAGAGAGAGAGAGAGAGAGAGAGAGAGAGAGAGCAAGCTAGCAGCAAATAGACGCACGCGCGCGCGCTGGTTTAGGCGGCAGGCACGCGTGTGCCCAGTTCACATACAGTGGCAAGGGAAGTCGGGGATGGTGTGTGTCATTACCGACTATGCCGAAGCACCAGGTACCAATGCGTATGTCCTTACATTTACACTTACATTTAGGTATACTCTCTATATCTGCCCCCCCTGACTGCGGCAACTTCCATGTGTCCTTCCATATCCTGCTTCCATCTCCTTTTACTATTTTGTCAGATATAGACGCAACTGCATATCAAGGAGACCTCATTGCAAAGGTCTACCAAAACACGTAAGTTTCAATTTCATAAATTCGAGTATTTCTCCCTCAGCACACCGATTAGATGTGGAGGCCATGCAACACGAACCCGTGTTTAAAGTAAATGGTAAACGTGAAATATACGAAACACACGAAACATATACGAAACGATATGCCCTTCGAGACAGATCTGGAATACGCACGCCCTTCACTTTGACAAGATCATGACAGCACATGCGGACCCGTATAACACACACAAGAAATACGCATGTCTACTAGTTCAACTCTGCATTCGAGGTGGGTGGGACGCATCCGATGGAGATGCATGACCCCAACCTAACCCGATCCAGTTGGTTGCCAACCTAACCCGATCCAGTTGGCTTGCAACCCACCTGTACCCACACATGCGCAGAGTAGCACTCCTTCAACGGTGCCAACTTTAATTTGCCAGTCCACTCTTGGCGGCGGCTTCCCGCATCTATGTAAAACGATGCAGGAGGCGCATTGCCAACTGTATAAATTTCGATAAAAGATAACAGTGAATATATCAGTCTCAGCCCCCCCTTCCCCGAAAACAATTTTTTTCCCACGTTTGGATGAGTTTCTTTAGACGCTGACTTCCGCCTTTCGTACCGCTCCGCAGGGATAAGCAGAGGGTTTGTTCAGAAGGGTTCCAGAACTGTACTGCGAGCCAAATGATCAAATGAGAAGGGAGAATTAGGAAGACTCTCCTGTCCAATTTGAGGCTCCACTGCCATATCACATGCTTCAGCCCGCCACTCCCGAGGGGCTCCAGGACCCGCTCAACTACAAACACGTGCAAACAAAATCTCGCAGTACCGATTTTTTTACGATTAAGAGCGCTTGCAAATGAGCTTCTGCAGTCGAAACCCATACGTGCAAGCGTCGCATCTGAGGGGGCCCTCTTTCCAAAGGAAGTCCACTTGAACCCGTCCAATGAAATAATCCACCCTTTCAACCTGTTCCCGATAGACAGACATAGACATTGAAGTTGTTTCCGACAGACACACATCCAAATACGCAGATGGATGCCGAGACAGATGATGAGGCAAACATCCAAACACACAGATGGATGCATGCGCACATGCGGAGACATATGATGAGGCACACATCCAAACGCACAGATGGATGCATGCGGACATGCGGAGACCGATGATGAGGCACACATCCATACACACAGATGGATGCATGCGCACATGCGGAGACATATGATGAGGCACACATCCACACACACAGATGGATGCATGCGCACATGCGAAGACATATAATGAGGCAAACATCCAAACACACAGATGGATGCATGTGCATATGTGGAGACACATGTCTGCAATCGGGCAACAGACGCCTGCAAGCTTTAGCCCTGGGTTAACCCCAGTGGTGTAGTCCTGCAGTCATGCTCGTGGATTGTCAGAAACACGAATGCCCAGAGACGAGAGGGACCTCGTCCTTTCCGTCCGCGAAAATCTCGTTGTGCCAGCAAGGGTCCGCAAGCTCGAGAAAACCACATTCTTGCACAATACTCGCACAACACCAAAACATCTCCCCTTTTGGAGAACACCCTCCTCCCATTCGCCGTCCTGTGTTCAAAGCCTTTTTGTTGCAGATGCATGCACATGCGCGTCAAAACGGCATGTGCTGTTGCAAACGCACCCTGTGGCGTACCTTCATGAGGAACATGCAAGGAGGTATAATCTAAAATGGTCATTTCAGATTATAAGCGAAGCATGACTAAATCCGTGTACTGTACACTGGTCTAAATCTCGACTCTTGGAACAGCTTTCCCAACGCATGAAAAGCACTTTAGAAAAAAGAAAACCATGAGAAGTTGTGTGAAGCTTTCTGCATGTGTCACATGACATGGCACAGCCGGCCCGACACGGCTCACCCATCATGCAACATCTTCATTTCAGCACTTGCGGCCTTCAAGTGGCTGCCTGCACGTGACCCCAGCCTGGACCGCGTGAGGGATAGGCTGGAAAATGCCAAACCTCTGACACGCGGACCCAGCCAGAGTAATGGGTCTACACCTCTTGCAGGAGTATAAAACCTCTCGCACAAGTTACGGGTGTAGACCTCTCGCAGGAGTTACGGGAAAAAGCCTCGCGCAGGAGTTACGGGGATAAACCTCGCGCAGGAGTCATGGGGATAAACCTCTCGCAGGAGTTACTCGGATAAACCTCCCAAAGGAGGTGATGGGGTACAAATGTATAAACATCTCGCAGGAGCGCTGATACAAACCTCTCGCAGGAATTATCCAAAAAAAGAACTCACAGGACTCTTCGAAATAAACCTCTCACGGGCCTCTCCTCCTAGGAGTTAATCAGTGTACACATCTCGAAGGCTCCCTGAGCTACTCATAATAGGTTCAAGCTTTGCTTGTGTCTGCAGGCGACACGACACCTGCAGTTGGCCTCTCTGCAGCACTAGCAGAGGCTCAACACTCGTATACGTTCCTTGGAGTCCGGTGAAAGAACTCGAGAAAATGAAATAGGTGCAGCATGCTGGGAAGCACACCACGCACGATGCTCGTGCCATTAGCGCGCAGTACAGGCTGTACAGGCATGCCCGCTGTACAGGCTGTACATGTTATGAAATTGCCTTTGCAGACTTGCCGGCAAGTGAGCCACTCTCCGGCTTGCCTGCAACAACCCAGCATGGGTCATCCTTCTAGTCGAGCACTTTACCGTACCCAACTTCGCTGCGATGCTGATAGGGCAAAATGGAGAATGATGGGAATATACGGCACCAGGGGAGATTAGCATGCATATCCCATGTCCACTTCAGGCATAGTGGGTTGCGAGATCAGCAGTCAGCATCCTGTGTCTACTTCAGGCATAGCGGGTTGTGAGATCAGCAGTCAGCATCCCGTGTCCACTTCAGGCATGGGGCTGGAGATCCAGGACATGCAGGAGGCCAGGAAGCTGAGGTGCGGGAAGGAAGCCAGGATGGTGGAGCCCTCGGGGGGCTCCTCGGCGCGGGAGAACGACATCGAGGGAGGGGCCAGGCCCTGCAGCAGAAGTCGGATGTCCCTGCGGAGGGTGGCTTCCTGTGTCCTGCCCAGCAGGCGCTGTAGAATGTGCATTCCCCCACACTCCAACGCCGCCTCTGCACGCCCCCCGCCGCATCCCCATGATTTAGTACAAAAAACATTAAAGAGAACGTTTCTAAAGGTTTCTAGAAAATAAATTAGTCTTAAACAATCCAGTCAAACAACAATAGAGTAAAAATTGTATGACTTTTCAAACTTGATCATCATGAGACATTGTTGAGAGCACACTTTGGGAATTTTGTCGAGGCTTCATGGCCTCGTCAACCAGGCTGTGGTTGCCCATGAGGATTTGGTGTGGTTCTCAGTACAGCGGCTGGTTAGTTTTGTCATTGCGCAGGCGGTTGGGCGGCAGCTGGCGTCGCGCCTCCCTTGTGGTGGGTAGTCTTCAATTTCCAGGTCTAGGGGTGAGAGAGTTTTGGGGTTTGCTTTCCTCTTATTGTAAATAAATTTTCCAAGCTTGGCATTTTTTTCCAAGCTTGGCATAGTGTTTGGGAATCCAGAGGAGCCACTTGGGACAATTTTGGGGGGCTCATTTTTTCCCTAGTGGCTCCCTAGCTGTAAGGCAGAGAATTTAACGAACCCCCCCCCCCCTCTTTTCAAACCAAAAAAATAACACATACACACACACACACACACACACACACACACACACACACACACACACACACACACACACACACACTCACTCTTTCCATCAGAAGGGACCCAGGCGGCCCGCACCTTGCAGAGATTCACAACCGCCCGGCAAATGCACGATGGCCTGCAGGCAGGTCACCACGTTCCGTATGGCTTTGTCTGCCATGTACTTTTCGCCGTACTGCACCGCCAGCCTCAAAGCCCGCAGCAGTGTACCGGCAACTTCCGGCAGCGGAAGCTTGTACCGCAACTTCTGGACCTCCAGAGAACACAGAACCTGCATCGCAATACAAACCATCTCACTCTCCCATGAGGCCGAAAAACAGGTCCACCTCACATCCCTCCTGGGGATCCGCGTGAGTACAACATGATTCCGTGCTGCGACTGTCCAAATGCATGGGCAACAAGGGGTTTTGTCCCCCCTCTTCAAGCCCTCCTCTCCCTTCCTCCATCACCCACCCCCCACTATCTCCCTCCCTCCCCCTCTTCTCTCCACCCCCCCCCCTGGCTCTCTCTCACCCGCAAAGACAGAAGCACTGACATATGCACCTGCAGGCATGCATGCGTATGCATGCTTGCACGTGCTCACACTCTCATTCTCGCACACCTACTTCGCACAGAGCGAACCACAGGCAGCCCTGACACATTTCACAGATATCCGCGCACGCAGATCTGAGACCCATGCACCCTGCACGCCTGGACAGGGGAGAGACAGACCATCAAGACGGAGGCCAGGGCAGAGCACCACACTGAACAAAGGCACTGTATGAGTGAAGCCTAGTCTTGTTACACTTCCATCAACTGCAGATTCATGAACTGCAATAACCACCAGCGACTGTGTCTAGGAAGTTGCAGATTCCAAGAAAAAGGCGGTTGTTTTGGGGGGGGGGGGGAAGAAAAGGCGGGCCAAAAGGGCAACGCACGTCGCTCAATAAGCTCGAGGCGGCCAGGCGGTCCAGGGAAAGCTCCAACTCGGAAGTTGCAATAGCCAAGCTCAAGACTTGGAGGGCATTGTGGCGGAGAAGCATGTGGATTTCTTGATGACAGTGTTGCCAGATGGCACTCAGGACATTGACCAATCTCAGGACGTCCCCTCCCTCGCGCTGCCCGATGCCATCCTGCATGATGCAAGGAAGGTCAGATTGGTTGAATTCAATTAGAAGCTAGAAGATGGAAGTGCCTCATGATTTCAATCCTTGACCTTCGGTAAAAGTATTTTACCAAATTTGCGGGACGGCTTATGCCATATTTCCCGTACTACATCAGACTCCTTTCTGATCCGCGGGACCTCTCTAAACTCAACTTGACACGGCCCATTGGTAGATTGGCAGGAAGAAGGTACAGGTAGGCAGGTACTTTGTAGCATTAATTAAGGTTTGGAGCAGTAATTTCAACTTGTGTGCCATCTTGTGGTAGTTTAAAGTGTGTGATAACTTGGTGTACGATGTTTGTTTGTCGCATGAAACATGTCCGGCCCGAGCACTGCATCTGGTGGATGAAGTTTGGGGTTCTCCCGAGATGGTCAAGCTGCTTCCGGTGCATATGGTTAGTAAACAAGGTCGTACGTTGGTCACGCACCTGGAGAATGGTAGAGAGCACATCAAGCGGTACGCAGACAGCCTCCGCTCGTTCCAGCATGCTGCTGCTCCTTTGCGGCCAAACCTTTCCTGTCTGCCCCGCTGCAATCAAAATATCGCAACAGCATCGGACAGCAAGGCGCCAGTCCGAGTTTAGGAGACCGCCGTCAGTGCATTCAAATCTTCCTCGCAGCAGAATGCGCAGAGACGATGTAACGCTATCGTATCCTCCAACTTCCGCGAACCACACAACATCTCTGCATTCGGTCGATTCTGGAGACGTGCCTTTCGTCAGATAGCGCCATAGAGATACAACCTGTACATATGAACATAGAAACATGTTGTAGGGATCGTCACCGACGTAGTTGGAACTACCTAACATGATTTCAAGAACTGAAACAGCTATGCAATCACATTCAGCCACAAAACATAGCACAACAAACCCCTAGTTTGTACCGCCTTCATGGCAGAGAAGCGGCTTGGCAGCATCCGGAGGGCGAAGAGCTGCAAAACCATTTTTTGCAAAATATATTCAGCTGAATGGCTCACACGTACCGTCGTTACAATTTCTTGTAAGTCTCTTGGCTCGACCTCCACAAGCTCCTTGGCTGCATTTAACTTCGTCAAGAGCTGGGGTAAGCACGGAGAAGGTGTCACGATCGGTGGCTCCATCGCTCCGATGCTCTTCAAAAAGCTGCCCACGAAGTAGTCTGGAATACAAGTGAACAAAACCAAACGAACGAAAAAACCTTGGAGTCCCAGAAAGTGGAGAGGCGCAGCTGTCACAGGGCCATGGTCCGCCTGAAGGTCGGCACCAAGAAACAAGCCTAGCCGCAGACCCCAAAGACTGCACCACGCAATCAATAAACCACAACCCACTTCAAAAGAAAAGCCTGAACAACCACCTAATCAAACAATTTTCTACTACTCAGCTGGAGCCCCGCCCCAACGTCTCGTCCTGGAGGCGCCAGGGTGAATCCATGTGGATTTACTACACCCGGACGTGGCAATTCTGAGCACATCTGGACTCGCTGATGAGGATAAATCGGTTCGCAACGGTCCCGATGACCATCCGAGCTTCCAGTTGGGGGCTTCATGAAGCTTGCCAACGCGCGATCTCTCGCCCCAATCTAAACCCCCAACCGTAGGGGCTGACCGGAAGCAGAGACCTCATCCAGAGAAACGGTTGAAAAGTGGGCCCAAAAATCTGTTCCTCAGCGCGGCATGTATCCCAGGGGTCCTTACTAATAGCTACGCATCAGCCGAATCTTCAACTTTCCTGGGCGTGAGCTGGGGCTGTGTTGTTACGACCCTGATCATGAATCTAGTCGTGCCTTCATAATCACAATCTCTACTGGCACTGGAGGCTGCCTCAATAGATTACGATATCCTCACCGAGACTGATATATTTCTAACACTTTTCCTTTAACACAAGGATCTGGTGTCGTGACCACCTGAAAGGCCACCTGTAAGCAGCAGGCTGTTGAAGGCTGAAAACAGAAACGATCGAGCTGTACGATTTGTTCTTAAACATTCAGTAAAAGCCACGCTGACGGTTTATAAGTGCCCCACTTCTGGACCCAACCAATGTCAAACCAAACGCATTTGCAAGCCAGATTTCAACGTTACATGATAATCACATAGTCTACTAATGATTGTCAAAACCCCTGGTAAGCCCCAACATGTGCGAACACGAAATTGCCGTATCTCTAATGAATCTATATTAGAGAGAAAAGTGAATATATCTGTCTCAGGCCCCCAGTGCCCGAATAGTCACGTGTCGACAGCCGAAGAGCTGCAGGTGTAAAAACTATATGGATCGGGCAAAAACATGTGTGAAAAGGAAAGAGAACAACAAGAAAACAGAAAGGGAGGAGACAAAGGGGGGGGGGGGGGTTGTAGGAGAGAGTGACGGGGGGGGGGGTTTGTGGGGATTTGATTTCCTCTTTTTGTATGTGAAACTTTGGTGGTGGTGGGGGGGGGGGGGTGACATTCGAGGTGTTGGGGATTTGCGCAGAGGGCGTTATTTTTTCTTATGTAACGAGAAACACAATGAACAATTAAAGGAAAGAGTGAAATATATCAGAAAAAGTGAAAATTTGGCTGCGCTCCTTTGTTTAAAGGGCAAGTGAAATATTACATTATATCAGTATCAGGCCACCGCGGTCAGGGCACCAGCCGGTGACCTAACAGTCACGTGTCGGCCCCTTGCGTAAGGAAAAGTGAGAATGCCTGGGGTCTGAGGCTGTTTCCAATATGGGTTACCCGTAGCTATGCATTGCCAAAAACATGAGTTGCTCCACTCCAAACCCATCACAGGTCTTTCACTTTGGTCATGTCCATTTTAGTCCGGTAGTAAAACGTTTATTTGCTTCTATTCCACCTATGCATGCATGTGGCTTTCTGCCCCATCAGAATGGTTTTCCAACACGAACCACTGAGCGAGCACAACATGGTGCAACGTGGTTCGGATGAAAAGTCGAGCATGGCTTCGGTGTAAGTGAAGGAACAGGTTTGCGGTTGCAATATGTTCCACTCATTATCAGAATTTGCGCAACCACTGTTTTCCTAAACGCATCCAATCAACAATATCAACTGTGTTCCTGAAGAGAAAAGTGAAAATATACACTCTCGACCTTGAAACTTGCACACCTCCCATCAGTTCTGCCCATATCTTCTCCGCGTGTGCCGGGTCATGCCCACTTTACACTTTGTCTAATTCTGGCCATATGCCCACCATTCGCTGGCTGAGCCGCTCACTCAGAACATGCCCATCACTTCCGATGTAAGATGAAGGACTCCCTAGTTTCGCCCGATCGGGTGACAGCTGTTAATTAAACAATTGTTAACAGCTGTTAACAGCTGTTAATTGCCTTATAAGGCAATCTGCAGGTCCCACGAATTTAATTACTCCCTCAGCACAACGTTTTCTTGCCAACACATACATGCACGTGCACGCGCACGTGGGCGTGCGTGCGTGCATGTTTTCTTGCACTCAAATGGTTTCCCGCTTTCGATGTTTTCGTCGCCCTCCCCATCTATCGCTACAGGCCACATTGTTGTAGTATGCTTATGTCGCATGATGGATATCCATATGCAGGCGTTTTTCAAAATTCAGATGGGGGCATACATAATCAAGCACAGGATGCAAATGTCAATGCTGAGAGGTTCCATCGTCCAGGTTGCTCACTCACTCAATCGCTCTCACCTCCACAGTCCCCCCCCCGGCCCCCCCCCTCTCAGTCTCTCTCTCTCACTCTCTCTCTCTCTCTCTCTCTCTCTCTCTCTCTCTCTCTCTCTCTCTCTCTCTCTCTCTCTCTCTCTCTCTCTCTCTCTCTCTCTCTCTCTCTCGCACGCGCTCGCGCGCGCGCATGCGTGTGCTCCATCCCTCCCTCCCTCTCCCCCCGGAAGGCCCCCGCGCGCGAGCTCTCTCTCTCTCCCTCTCTCTCTCTCTCTCTCTCTCTCTCTCTCTCTCTCTCTCTCTCTCTCTCTCTCTCTCTCTCTCTCTCTCTCTCTCTCTCTCTCTCTCTCTCTCTCTCTCTCTCTCTCTCTGCGCGCGCGGTGCGGGAGCGTGTGCATGTGCGTGCGTGCGTGCGTCCCTGCTCTCTCCCTCTCCCTCCCTCCCCTTTTCCCTCCATGCAGTTGGCCTTGCCCAAAATTGTCCTAATGTTATGTTACTGTTTATCCCCCCCCCCCCCTCCCCTTCTTACCTGCTACAATTCGGCCACTTTTGAGTTGCATCTGAGTTGCATTTGGCCACTTATAAGTTGAGTTGCTCCCATTTCGTGCATGCTGAAATTGGCAATGATAATCCAGGGAAAACGAGTCGCAACAGAGATATATATTTAAACAGGAAAGTGAAATATCTTGGTCTCAGAGATATATATTGCTTAGATTTTATGCACCACACCCAGCGGAGTACAGCAGTCTGTACTGCGACATATATCCTTGTATTGCTCGAATATCAGGCCAAGGTAGAAGTTTGGATGAATAGGGTAAATTTGCTGATGATTATAAGCACACATAGCAAAATTCATTGAAGGATGAATTGAAGTCATAACAGCATCAGCACTTCTTTCCACGGTACTGGGATCAGCCGAACGATGCCGACAGATCTTTCTCTGCTCATACAATCTGCTCACACTGTTATACCGTTTCGGCAAAGACAGTCTGGTCGTCGCATTTTACCTGCAAATTTGGTGTCAAAACGTCATATCAGGGGCTACAGATTCTCGAGAGTCTCCATGCGAGCCGGGTAACGGCCCAGCTCGTCTGCAAACACATTTGATTCCTTGGTAAAGGCGGGTCATTTTTGAGCCTCATTGCTTATAATGAGTAGGCATGCGGCCGGAGGAAAATTGAGGGAACGTTCAAACGTCTTGTCAATCGTGAGGCGCTTCCTGTGAAGTTGTTGACAGCATCCTTATCAGGCATACGTGTCTGAAAAGCAGCCGGACCGTGAAGTGCTCGGACCGGGTAACAGCCAAATTATAATTTAGTTGTTGGCAAGCACCTAGATCACAGGAGAAGCACATGCACGATGTAACCTTCAGGAACCGTGAGTGTTGAGGTCACTGTTTCAGGGAACCGAAGAGGACTCTATGAGGCTACTGTGAGCGGGGCCTTCGTCATAGCCCTGGTCTCTAGGTATAACAGGAGATTTTGTTGAATGGAAGGG
>KV908383.1:32500-42500 GCA_002005505.1 Botryococcus braunii
ACAGATGTTGTTGTTCCCGTGCTCATCGAGCCCTCTCACCTCTCCTTGATCTCAAGGTACCGTCTCTGCCCCCCCCCCACCCTTCCCAGGGCTTCCTACCTTGTACTGTCCAGGCCTCACGTGTTTCGTACCCATGCACCTCCCTTGCGCAGGTCCTTAGTAAGGACTCCTTACATAACTCCCTCCCCCCACTCTCCCTTACATACCCTCCCCTCCCCAGCAAGGCCCCAAACGCACGCGCATCCCCGTGAAGTCGCTCATGCAATTGCAACCCCCCTCGCCCGCGCGGTCTCAAATGTATGCACCTCCCCCGATGAAGCCCCTCGTGTGAATTCCTCCCTGGGAAAGTCCAAATTGTACGGCGCCTCCCCGTCAAGCCCCTCACGGGTACCCCTCCCCTGCGCGGTCTCAAATGCACGTACAATCTTCTCTTGTGAGCACCTTCCCTCTTGTAAGCACTTGTCCCGCAAAGCTCCGGGAGGGACCGGGAGGGGACCGGGGGGGACCGGGAGGGCAGGTGAAGCCCTGCTTGCTGCACGGAGATCTGTGGTCTGGAAACATGACGGGGGTGGCGGAGGGTGGCTGGGCGATTCTGGACCCCGCCACCTACTATGGCCACTCCGAAGCGGAGTTTGGCATGTCCTGGTGTGCAGGCTTCGACCGCAAGTTCTGGGACGCCTACTTTGAAGTCCTGCCTCCCGCTCCCGGTAACAGCTTTGTTCCCTTCTTGCCTCGGTCCCCCAGGCCCCGCCACTTGCCTCCGTGTACGTTTGCGGGTATGTGGGTACGCCACTGTGCGTGAGCGTGCATGTGAGTGCGTTCATGTGTGTGTGTGTGTGTGTGTGTGTGTGTGTGTGTGTGTGTGTGTGTGCGCATGCGCGCGTGAGCGTGTGTGGGTGTGCGTGTGTGTGTGTGTGTGTGCGTGTGCATGTGTGTGTGTGTGTGTGTGTGTGCGCACGCGCCCGCGTGAGCGTGTGTGGGTGTGCATGTGTGTGTGTGTGCGTGTGCATGTGTGTGTGTCTGTGTGTGTGTGTGTGTGTGGGGGGGGGGGTACAGATGCAGGGGCTCTTGTGCACAACTGGCAAGAGGGGTGGGCAGTGCATTGCTAGCAATGTGATTTGAGCAGGGCCGCAGGACAGCACGCCTCAATCTGATGTGGGCGAGGATGGGCGTGCGCTTCCGGCTTTTGAGGGACCAGAGCGGTCATAGCGGCGGAGTTTGTGAAAAGTGTTTATACATATTTGAGCAACAGCCGTCGTACCGGCTGAGCATGTGACAAGGATTTGTACCTGTTGGAGCAAAAGCCTTTGTGAAGCTGAGTATGTGAAGAGCGTATGTACCTGTTGAAGCCAAACCGGCTGAATTTTGTGATTTCTCGTTTGTACCTATTGGAGCGAAAGCCTATGCACCGGGTGAGCACGTGAAAAGCGCTTGTACCTGTTGGAGCCGAAACCGTCGTACCGGCTGAGTTTGTGGGGGGCCGGCAGCACAGCTCGCTCTTGACGTGGCTGGGGATGGGTTGTCCTTAGTCAAACTATTGAGAAAAGAAAGGGCTTTTGCTCCTGCTGAATTGCAGGGGGCGGACGCGCACCCCAATTTGATGCGGGTGGGGAATGGGGTGTCGGGATTCAGGTTTTGAGGAGCGCAAGCCGTTGTACCTGCTGTACCATTATCTGAACCACTACAACCTGTTCGGCTCCAGTTACTACGGGCAATGCGTGTCCCTCCTGAAGACGCTGACCAAGCGCTTGTGATCCGGGCACATGGGGCCCATGTGACCGCCCGGTGAGCCACCTGGGCCCTTTGGAGGCCGTCCTCCTCGTCCAGACGCCTTGCATGCGCCTCTGGTGGTGTCCCATGGCGCCCCACATGGTTCACATGGGGCCCACTTCGGCTTAGTGGGTGACAGCCTACCTTGTCAACGCGCCCACGCGCACCCGCACTGTGAGGTCACATGACGCTTACCCTCGCTGGGAGGTCACGTGGGACCCCTGTGGTTCACATGAAGCCACTTTCGTATCACCCGTGGAGGCGTCCCAGAAGCCAACGCAGAAGTTGCTCCGTGGATTGCTCTTCAACTATCCACCCAAATACCTCTAGAGCCAACACTTTGTGAGATGCATTGTACGCAGTCCCATTGCCCCACGTGGTTTTAACCCTCGTGTTGGGTACCTGCCAGCTGTAGAGCACCCGCAGTTGGCCAAGCTAGAGTGTTACCAGAGACACTGGGAGAGCTGTTGGTTTGTGCTTGAAGAATCTATGGGTAGAGTCGACGGTCAACGGCATAGACCGATTAAGCAGGTTGACTTATAGGTGCCCTCTTGTCCGGGCAATGAAGATGTTTTGATGGAAACGCATGTACCGAATTGGCCACATGACGACAGTCTGTGATGTATCAGAGTTGGCAGGTGCTGCGAGAGCCATGTCATGGATGCTTTGATGGGGTAAAGATTTTTCAGAAGGATAGAGGTGCCCGGGCAGAGAGCCCCCTCAGCCCCTTTCCCCTTCCTTCTATGCGTACGTGCGCGTGCGTGCGTGTGTGTGTGTGTGTGTGTGTGTGTGTGTGTGTGTGTGTGTGTGTGTGTGTGTGTGTGTGTGTGTGTGTGTGTGTTTTGGGTTTGTTTTCGGGGGCGGGGGGCGCAGCATTGCTCTGACTGATTTGGATGTTGAATGCTATCTCGACACCTGTCTCACGGAATGATACCCAAAAAACAGCAGTGTTCCCCACCAGAACATGAGCTGCTTCACGTGACGCACATGGTCTATCTGGTGGTCCATTGTTGTATCCCCCCCCCCCCCTGTGCAGACAGAAAAAGGAAGACGAAAAGCAGAAAGGCAGGGCACTGAAGCGGGTCGGGAACCAGAAGCGGCGTTACAAATTTGCGGTGTACTCCGCTGCACGACCACCGTGTCCAAAGCCAATTTTCCGCGACGCTCGTGTTCTTACGAGCGGCCCGTGCAATTCTTCTGAATGCGGATGTCCTGCAAATCTTTGAGTTGCAAAGTGGGCGAGCGTTACCCAGTTTCTTTGGAGGAGTGGTGGAGCAAGTGGTGACGTCGTGGAGCAAAAGTGAAGGAGTGAAGACCTTTTTTGGGAATAAAAAGAGGCACACTCATATTAAAAAAGAGGCTTGATCGGGGAGACGTGCGGAAACATGCACGGGCACGACATGCATTAAGGGGATGTTACATTACTCCTCTCAATGCGACAACATGTGCCTTCCAGCACTCGTGATTCTTACGAATCACATACAATCCAACAACTGTCCCTTGGGACACCATTGAGGGAGGGAGCCAGTCCGGGTCCAAAATTCCAACCCAAAGCCCCTCACTAAAACCCTTCATTAAACTTACGAGCAACCTGCAACCAGACCCGACTAAGCAACGGGGGTTTCAACCCCGCCGCCTGCTAAAACCACAACAGCCGTTGCTTGAGCTTCCAGAAACAAGGGCAAAGCCGCACCTCTCATTACGGGAACTCTGGCAGCTGGCTTGGGAGGCAAAGCTCCTTTCAGCCATTGTTTGAAGTCTTCGGCCATACTCCCAATCCCTTCATATCCATCAGGTAGGAGACGCACAGACTTCGCCCTATCCAACGTGTGGGCCAAACACTAGAACTACGGCATGGTCATACAGGCAGCATGCCACGCGGGGATAATCCATCCCCGTGGGCCCATTGCATGAGTACCTCAAGAAGTGCATGGTTCCTCGTGCACTTCTGTGTACAGCTGCATATGAAGAAATTAAATGAAATGAAATTACGAATAAAGAAAATCAAATACTCTTGGCACAGGGATACTATTCGATCCCATGCAGTCAAAAGTGGCGTGAAATCGCAACCTCCCAAAGCAGACTACAGCTGCACGTGCATCGCGCTGATCTGCTCAGAAGAACCCCGAGCCAGCAATCCAACCATTGCTTGTTTTGCAAAACATGCTTACGGTAGCCCCTCATGGTGGAGCAGACCGTGCCGTAAGCAAACCCCAGAAAGCAGGACCGTGCAAAATGCTCAGGACGTAAATTTACAAGTCAGGTCTGTAGGAAGTGTATTACAACTAATAACTCCATTCAGAATCCGCATCCCCGGGCAGCCTTCCTGATTAGAATACAGGCTGCCAACTGCGGGCGCAGCCCCTGCAGGAGAGTGGAAACAATGCATACATGCATATGTTTTGCGAGCACATACGTGACGCACATAGGTGCCCAGCAGCCCCCTTAGGGCCGACTTCAAATTAATTCCAACGTTTTATTCCATTGGAATTAACCTCCCGCCCCCCCCCCCCCCCTAATGTTGGCCAAGTGGCCAGCCGAAGCCATCCTGCGAGGTGCTTGACCTAGTCACTGGTCAAGACCCTGCAATGTACCAACGGGGCTAACTTTGCAAGGGAATAGGCATACAAACTAGTTTCCTAATGTATCTGTAAGGGCTCATTCCGTTCTCTCCGGGTATGAAAATTATCGCTGTCCCACCAATGCGGAAGGCAGCCACATAACCCGGGAGACACATCTGGACAGTGTGGAGTTGTTGTGACAGTAGACTAGGCAGTGGAAGCGAGAGGATTGTGTGAGAAACCCCCGAGGGTAAGGCTGTGACATCTCAACAGCCTTCACCCCTGCGCCCGGCCCCACTGCTGGGTGTGTGAACCCATCTCAAACCCCTTAAACCTGATGGGTGAAGGCTCGTAAGCAAATCGCAGCCTTCACCCTCGGAGCTCCACTGATCGGAATGCGAAACAGCTGGAAGTTGAGACAGAGGACACATGAACTAGTTCTGTGCTTGCGCCGCCCAAAAGAACCACATTTTCGCTGCGCTGCTCTCATCAGCCACGTTCGTGAAACTACGGACAAACTCCCGTAGAACCGAGAACAGGTACTCTATTACTGTTAGAGCACGAGAGGAGGAGAGTCATCCTAGATGCAGCGGCCTGAACCACGGACAATGGCTCTATGAAGGCTCTGTGTACAGACTTTCAACACTTGACAGCCCGCACCCGTCGCCAGGAAGACGTAACTTCTCTGACCACAATCAAGAGCCTTGGGATCGCCACTTCAGCTGCGCTTGACTGCGGATATATACATACCAATGGAGCAAGCATGTGTTCTCTAGTAGTTTACATATATCCACTCCATTCGAATTTATATTTATCCACATCTTTCGGTTTCGGCCCCTCAAACTCTAGGCCAGATTCATCAGCTTCTCAACCAGATAGCAGGTGGACCACAGCAAAATATAATGATAATCATTTGAGTCTTAATCATTTTGGTGCAACTGATGGGTGGTCAGATGATCCATCGCTGCTTGCTGAAGCTCCCACATCCCCGCCCTACGCAGCCCAGAGGCTGAGCAGGTGGTAAGGAAGACAGCACACAAATCATGCTGGTGGTGACGGGTTCATTTTCCGTCACCATCAAATGGTCACCTAGATGGAAGGGGTATTCAAAGCCCTCCTTTCTTCCTGTGGCTCTGACATACTAAAAACATTATATGTCACAACATTATAAACAATATAAACCTCGCAGCTTCTCAAGACCCAGCTCAGCCCCTATGTGCCCCTGCACATATGAGCCCAGGCACGAACAGATTCCAGATCCCGGGTTGGAACAGTCCAGCCACTTCAACAAAGTTATCGCTAACCCACTAAGTTCAGATATCGACATTCCTTGGCCAAGTACGGGGGCAAGAAATGCCGATGTCCAAATCAACCAACCTCTTCCCACTCATCGGGAGTCAGACTCGCAGGTCTGACCCAAGGGACAACTCCTTACTTTCCCAATCCTGATGCATTCTTCAACCTCGTCAAACTTCAATCCTCAATCAGAACATGCCACCCAGGTGAACACGCTGTCGCAACATGCACCTGTTAAAGTCTAATGGATTGCACGGGCATGGATGCTGGGAGCCTGGCGGATGCAAGACCTCGCCACATCCCACTGCTGATCAAAGCCCGCGAGGGGCCTTGCAACATGCCGTGCAGACTGGAGGGCCCGCAAACGCCGGGCCTGACCCGATGCTGTGCAGGTCAAAGCTTAGCATCGAAGAAGGCCTCGGACACGTCTGGCACGACCCGAAGCTTGTTGAGAATGCAGGGCCTCTGGCAGATGGGGCACGTGGCCTTGTTACTAAGCCAGGTGTCCAGGCAGGGCACATGGAAGGAGTGGCGGCACGGCAAGCAACGAACCGGGGTGTCCCACTTGAAGTCCTCCAGGCAGATGGGGCAGCGCGCCTCCGCCTTGCCCCCCATGTCTGCATATGTGACGATCGGGATCCCCTCGATGGCCTCCGTTGATGCCCCTGCCCTTCCCCCTCCCCCCTTCAGCTGCCTGCAATTGTTGACTGGGATGAGATAGGTGCTGGTGACAGATGCCAGCTGGCTACAGATGTCAGCTTGGAATACATGTCAGCTGCCAACAGATGTTGACTTGGAATACACATCAGCTGATGACAGATGCCAGCTGGCTACAGATGTCAAGTTGGAATACATGTCAGCTGCCAACAGATGCCTGCTGGCTAGAGATGTCAAGTTGGCATACATGCCAGCTGGCTACAGATGTCAACTTGGAATACATGTCAGCTGCCAACAGATGCCAGCTGGCTACAGATGTCAAGTTGAAATTCATGTCAGCTGCCACGAGATGCCAGCTGGCTAGAGATGTCAACTTGGAATACACATCAGCTGGCTAGAGATGTCAATTTGGAATATATGTCAGCTGCCAATAGATGCCAGCTGGCTACAGATGTCAAGTTGGAATACATGTCAGCTGCTGTCAGATGCCAGCTGGCTACAGATGTCAAGTTGGAATACATGTCAGCTGCTGTCAGATTGCCAGCTGGCTACAGATGTTGACTTGGAATACATGTCAGCTGCCAACAGATGCCAGCTTCGAAAACAGATGTCAATTTTGACTGAGATAGGTCCTGCTTACAGATACCGGCTGGCTGCAGACATCTAGTTGGAATAGATATCAGCTGCTAACAAATGCCAGCTGGCTATAGATACCAGCTGGTACCAGATAGTAACTTGGAACAGATATCTGCTTGGAGCCGATGTCAGCTGGCTAAAAATGGCAGTTGTTACCAGATATCAGGTTGGATTAGATGCCAGCTGATAAGAGATATCAGCTGGCTACGCATATCACCTTGGGAATACATATCCGCGAGTAGCAGATGCCAGCTGATAACAGATATCAGCTGGCTACAGACATCAACTTGGGAATAGATTTCAAGTAACACAGCCAGCTGATAACAGATATCAACTGGCTACAAATGGGCACAAACACCCCATTCCCCTCTCATTCCCTCCTGCATGGCTAGGGTGATTGAGAGATTTACCTTTTTTTTTGGGGGGGGGGGGGTGCGACATCGCGCACCGGAGCCTGCCCACAGAAAGCATGTGCGTATAGAAGTGTGCTTCTGTGCGAATGACCCCGTAGGAGCATCTTATGTGTGGACGCTGTAATTTGGGGTCGATACATCATGCAACCCACCCTATCTATCTATCTATCTATCTATCTATCTACCTACCTACCTACCTACCTCCCTATCTATCTCCCACAAACACACACACACACACACACACACACACACACACTCTCTCTCTCTCTCTCTCTCTCTCTCTCTCACACACACACACACACATTCCCTGTCACTCTCTCTCACACACATACACACACACACACACACACATACACACAACACACACAATCTCTCTCCCTCCCTCCCTTCTCACCCCCGCTCTCTCTAATGCCCCCTCCCTCCCTCCCTCGACCTCTCTCTTGCTCTCTTCCACAGGCCAACACGTCCCTGATGGATGCCGAGACCGTCCGGCAGACAACAGAGTCACGCATAAAGTTCACGATGGTTCAGTCTTGCTGGGTTCTTCCTCCTCCCTCTCCCATGCCCTAAACTTGCAGGGAGACGCTTGTGAGAAGGTCCTGGTTGTGGGAAGGCAATGAACCTTTTCGATTCTCGATGGTCTCATCTAAGGCCAGGAGAGCTTCGTAGTCGTTCTCGTCGAAGTCCCGATCAGAAAACAGGAGAGCAGCGGGCAGGCGCCCTCCCGTTGTTACGCCCATAAGGGCCTGCTGCAAAGCGGCATAATGTGCCGGTCCCTGGGGACCAGGGGGGCCTCCAGTCTCCGGCCCCTGCAGGGCGAAGAGCGAACCCACCCTCGAGTCTTGGAGGATACCTATCATAGTGTCCATGCTGTACTGACTCCGCCGATGCCGCACTGGTACCCTGCAGGACAGCATGTACACACTCACTACACTTTGCTGAGGTGATGGGGAAAGCTGGTGTAACTTCGCGAGGCAGCCTCAGGACAACAACGAAGCGCCTGGGAGGAGATAACTAAGTCTTCTCTGCCCCTACCCCCCCCCCTTCTCTCTCTCTCTCTCTCTCTCCCTCTCTCCCCCCTCCCTCCCCCCCCCCCCTTCTCCCCCCACCTCTCGCATGCTCGCTCTCTCCCCCTCTCTCTCCCTCCTCCCTCTCCGCCCCCTTCTTGGCCATTTCTCACTCTCCCCCTCCCTATCTTCCCCTTCCTCTCCCCCTTCCCCCTTCCCTAGCTTCCCCCTCTTCCCTCCCCCCCCCTCCCTCCTTCCCCAGTCACACCAACATGCATGCATTGCCATGCGTGCGCGCACACACACACTTCACAAAACGAAGAACAGAGGAACTGCAGATGAGGGGGGGGGGGGCACGGTACCTTGGGAAGCCGCGGGAAACCGGCGGTAGTCCAGACGACGGCGGGAACCACATCGCGTACTGCTGTAAATTGCGCGACGGCAAAGTGCGGGGTGACCCCGGCTCATGTGAAACACCCAAAGGATCTCCTGGGGGCATCACAGGAACTCCCACCCGCGTCATCCTGCACAAGGCACAGGCAGCGTCGCAACGCAGGCGCAGATCTGTCGGAAAAATTGCACAAAGTGCCGTCAACACAGCCTCCATCATGTTGGCGTGAAAACTCCATAAAAATGTCACAAAGTGCCTCTGTTATGCAGGTGCAAATCCTACGTAGAGATGTCATTAAGTGCCGTCGACACAGCCTCCATCATGCAGGCGCACATCCTACGTAAACATGTGTCAAAGTGCCGTCGATACAGCCTCCGTCATGCGGGCGCAAATCCTATGTAAAAATGTCACAAAGTGCCGTCGACACAGCCTCTGTCATGCAGGCGTGAATCCTCCGTAAAAGCGTGTCAAGAGTGCCGTGGACGCAGCCCCTGTCATACACGACCAAATCCTCCGAAGTAAGAATCTAACAAAGTGCCGCGGACACGGCCGTCATCTCCAAGCCCACATCCTCCGTAAAAGTCTCACAAAGTGTCGGAGCGCTCCGGAAACACTCTGCCTAATCGAGCTCAATTCGAGGTGCCGGTGCTTTGTGCAGCATTTCAAAACCAGCCACAACCAGGAGTGAAGATACCTCCCGTCCTCCCAGCCGGGGGTTTGGTAAAGCAACCGCCCGGCTGCCTGGTTGCGCCGCCTCCTTAATGTGGAAGGGTCAGATGAGACTTGAGAATGGGACCAAGGAGGTAGGCAAACCAACCCTCCCCCCCCCCCTTTTCCCACCACCACACCACCCTAGGCAGGGAGTCTCTTGCATATGATATACCAAAAAAATCAGAAAAATTTGGGGGGGGGGGGGGGGGGGAGAAGGAAAGAAAGGAAGATAAAACACAGAAAAGAAAAAGAAAAAAAGGGGAGCATCTAATTGAATCCAGTGGATCTTTGTGCTCCTCCACGGCTACGAATGAATGTGACACATCACCCGTCATGAAGTCTACATGTGTTTGTCACCCAGCGAAGTAATTGAAATCCATCCACACCTTCAAGTCTCTACACAATCCCCACCGTGTTGGAAAGGTGTAGGAAAGGTCCCTGGAAGGCCTTGTTCTTGTGAGAAGAACTGGTCCGTTCCGTTTGACACCTTCCTTCACAACGCTAGGCAGGGCATATCCTTTGAATAAAGAAGTGAATTTTCATTTAATAAGTAAGATT